>CM070741.1:2903000-2988000 GCA_036346245.1 Bonia amplexicaulis
CTCCACCGACGACGTGCATTGAAAACACCAGCTGTTCTCATGTCAACAGCGTTCTTAAATTCCGCGATGCACTTTCGCACTCCCCTTCATACCTGGCCATCACACGGCTTTAATTTCAACTGCCTTGTCCGCAGTCCACACGGACGCTGACTTGTGGCGATGGCAATAAATGATAGAGACATTAATACGAATGATATATATAATTTTAAATTTAAAAAATTGTTTGAAAATTTTATTTTAAAAAATGTTTAAAATTTAAAAAGTTGTTTGAAAAATTATTTTAAAAATTGTTTTATTTATTTTAAGATTCGAAGAATCCAAAAGCAAAAAGAAGAGAGCATTAGCTGCCTTTCGCCTTCTTCAATCAAAGCGAAACTAGAAGATGATTGGTTTCCTTTGACGACTTCTGCCTTGTGCTGATGCTACATGCATGAGCAGAATTTTCCACTGTGATTCAGTGGCAGCCATTTGGAATTAATTTGTGGATTAGGAATCCTGGACCCAAGTGGACATAAGAATATGGGAAAGTTTGCTCCGTGCTATTTCAAAAATGGCCGTATAGGAAAATACCATTGCGGACCAGGCACGCTGCCAGATGCCATCTCCAAGTTAAAAATGCTGAAAAATGCCCTTGCCACGAGGGTTCTGTGACCTGGCTCTGTTTAGGGGGTGCAAAAAGACCTTTTTGCCCTCGTGAAATTGCTCCTTGCTGGTGCCAAAAAGGTGGCAGTTTAGCGGCAAAGAAGTCGGCAGTTGAGGCTATAAAAGACAGCTATTCCTCAGCCATATGTGTATGTATCGTGCATGTTGATATAGATAAACACTTCTAGCTCTACGTACACAAATTGGTTTGACATATACGATTTTGTATTACTCCGTATATTTGCATGTTTGATATTTGTGTGTATATAGGATTATTTATTATTAAGGCTATGTATTTCTTCTTGGTGCAGCTACGGCTGCAGTATACATATGTAAAATAATAACAAAATATTGTGCAAATGCTCTTATACGTATAGGCATACGACATGCATGTACATATACATACGTACGTGTACGGGTGTATGTACTTGTTGGCAACGCAGCCCAGCGATGCCAACGAAGCTGTCGTATGTGTTGGGGTTGCGCGCCACCACCTTCACCAGCACCCACAGCGACAGCTTTCTGTTGGTCACCGCTACAACGCCTGCCTCCTTGGCGACCACAGCGGCGATGCCACCATTGCCAGTGGAAGACAGCATTCAAATGCCGCTGAACTTAGTCGTACAAATGAGACAGTTGTACGGTGATGAGTTTGGGCTAGTTTACGCTGATTTGACTAAGAATACAAAGTTACAAACCAATCTTCAGCCTGAAATGCAGCAAAGTGACAGGAACGCCGGCAACATATGCCTCAAAAAATGTCTGCAATCACCGCCAGTAATTTTTTAAATTTTGTTTGCATCACATCGTGTTCTAGCATCTAAGCAACCCATATTCTAAGTTAATTTGATTTTTGTGCAGCCAATCACCTAAAATTGAACTTTCCCCAAAACCTGCCGAATTCGCTCTTCGCCGTCGATTCATCGTCTCCGGTGAGCCAAATCTCAATTCCTCTCATCTCAACCATCCTCTCCACCCCTCCCTTTCTCTCAAATCAATTTGGGTAATGCGCTATCTTGGAACCCCAGCACTGTCGCCGACTGCCATCACTAGCCATCCTCTGGCCGAGCTAACTGCACGGGAGCACTCCATGAGGTAGGGGTGGAAAAAAAGCTCGTTAGTGGGGCTCGTTGGCTCGGTTCAAAATTGCTTCAATTTTACTTGTTAATTGGTTAAACATTAAAATGGGTTGATTTCAAATGAATTTGAATTTTGCTCTAGCTCGGCTCAGCTCAGCTCGTTAGCTCGTTTCTAAAAATACTTTCAAATTATACGCAAATGATATTAAATCAAACTATATCAATTTTAGAAAAAGCTCGATAAGACGAGGAGTTGACTCGATATCCACCCCTACCATGAGGTGACGCCGTGCCCATGCGCGTGCTGCCCTCCGCCGGCCATTGTCGGAGCGCCGCTGCCACTGCCATCCATGCCTAGCCGCCGCCGTTCATACCGCTACCATGTGCCGACGCCACCACCACCACCTCCCATGGTCTCCCCGTGGCCGTGGTAACCCATTTTACCAGTTGCTCATGTCGCCCACCTCTCCATTCACCGGCACCACCGCCTGTCCCTTGTGTTCCCCATCTTTTCGCCCGCTCTGTTCTCTACTCTCTCAACAGAATGCCAAAGGGGCAAAAATGTCATTTTGAATTTTTCTCCCATCTAAATGGCGTTTAATGGAGCAACTAGATAAAAAAGCTAATAGCGATGATATTCTCTAAGGTTTTTGTGTTTGCAATGGCATCGGCAGTGCGTCCGGTCTATAATAGTATTTTCCAACACGCGAAACTTTCTGATGACATTGACCAAATTTGCCCAAAAAAATATCATGGCCCCGTAGCAAGTTCCCTTGCCCATATTCAAGGTCTCCACATAAAAAATCTTCATATAGTCAGGATTTTTTTCAAAAAAAAAATTCACCAGGTGCAAAATTTGACAGATTTTTTTTAGACCGAGAGCAATATGAAACGGCCAGATGTATATGGGTAGCTGATTGAGGGAATTTCTTATACTAAAAGAAAGGGCTTACTCCTTATAGGTCCGTTCTTTTTTGCTGCGGCTTATGGCTTTTGGCTGAAATTTTTAAATTTTGGCTGTTTACGGTACAGATTACGAAAAGATCGATACTCACTTGCAATTTTGATTGGTACAGATGTTAAGTTTTTAACGTGTACTACGTTTAACTTGTAGACCCCGTCTTAAGAAAATACTCCGTTTAAAAGTTAGATACTGTAGCGGCTGTCAAAAGCCGATCGGCTTGTGCCCTGCTGAACACCTCCATAATATGGCCCACCTCCCATGTTCTCGTTCAAACAGAGGTCACTGGTTGGCCAAGGACCAGTCATCTTGTAAAAAAATAGGTACAACGTCGGTACATCTAGCATCGCTATTTGAAAACAAAACTTGCAGTACCAACTACAATCTGCTATTAGTTTTGCTACTATATGGTCATGCACTTAATGCTATTCATAGTGTCACACTCATGGAAATGACAAATGATTACTGAGCATTTAGGAAGGTATACCATCATCACAATTTCATGGTTTTCCAAACATGCATGGTTACTGAGCATTCTGAATATGTACGTTACTTTTATCAGATCTTTAACCTGAAGTAAGATAGGTGTTAAGCATTAATAAGTACCATGCCACAGGTAGGTCAGAATGTTGGTATTACTCTGGGGCGGAACTAGATCTCGAACTAAGAAGGTTATAGCCTAAGATCTAAAAAAAATTAGCAGTGTAAAATATTTATATATGTGCCGGGCTTCACAGCCCAGCCCAAGGCAGCAGGTAATGGCCCAACCCATAAAAGAAAATCATTCAAGTATTGAAGTATTGAACAACAATGAAGGCATTCAGCCCATTCCATTCAAGTACTGTGAAGTTTCCAAGAAGGAGAGCAAAGAGAAGTAACACGAGCTAATATTTTATTGTTGTACTATCAGGTGTCGAGATCATTGGCGATGTTTACCTGGAGAAACCGGAGTACAGCATGGACCCCTTATTTCGGCAAATTGGTCCCCCTATTGCATTGAAGAGGCCAGCTCTTAGCGCTCAGTTTAAGTTTGCAAGCTGAAACCAAATGAACTGTTTCTGATATTTACTTTAGACGGTCTTTGGGAGCATCTCAACGACGATGTTGCTGTGCAAATTGTCTTCAATAATCCAAGAACGGTGAGTTTTGATATAACATTAACAACATTTGATCTTTGCTATCATGGGGGAATTTGTCCACACATGAATGATCTGTTAGGCAATAAAATAACACCAAGCTTATGGAAAATAATTCTTGCAGGGAATTGCAAATAGATTAGTAAGGGTTGCCTTGAAGGAAGCCACAAGGAGTCAGTTTCTGTGATCTGAACATGATAGAGAGGGGGTGAGGCGGCATTTCCACGACGATAGCGTCATTGTGGTCTATCTTGGTCCGCAACCATTGGGGAGGCAAGAAATAATAGAATATAAAACATTCTCGTAGTCTGTCTATATTTTTTAATTTTTAAATATATATATACTTATCATATCGATGTATCGTTATTTTTGCAAAATATCGCATCGCGGTATCACATATTGCCATGTCCTTGTTTTTGCCATGCTTTTCTTATTATATTGTATGTTGAAGCATTAAGCTAAACTTTCATATCAATGATGCATTTACGACGTACTTTTGTTACGCCATTATATGAATATAAATTGATATTACTTCTAGGCTGCTAGTCTTTTAGAGTTCAGCTCAGGATGCGAAATGCTGGATCCGCCACCCACCACTGGTATTACTGGAGGATTACCAGTAATTACCCATTACCTCCTTCCCCCTTTACTATGTTCCTTTCTACAGCCCCTCTGCTAGTGCCAGTTTACAAATACCCTTTGAGAGCAGGATTAACAATAATCTGCTGTTCATTTTTTTTAACAATCAGCTGCTCCAAACCAGGACGTAATGAATGGAAACACCCTACCTTAGCTTGTTGATGGAGTGGTCTGGTTCAATGAGTTGCCCTTTCCTTTGGATCCAGTTAGTCATCACTGGCGGACCCAGAGAATTTGATGAGCCTGGACAAAGAACAAAGTCTAAATAACAAGCGCTCAGAAATATAGATCACAATACAAGCAAAATATGAATTTCATGACTTCCACTGCTCACACATTCATAGTTGAGCCTGGGCAGGGGCCAGGGTCGCCGGGCCCTGGGTCCGCCCCTGGTAGTCATCCCATGCACTCTGAAGCCTACAAAACAATCATAATCAAATTAATATTTTTCGAAACAAAAGGAGAATTTATACTTCAAAAATACATACATTCCTGCCATGACTAGCTTCAGCACTAATTGGTAGCATAGTGATCAGCTGCCATGAAGTCAAGCTCGTCTGTGTTAGGCATCGTTTGCTGCCCATTTTCCTACAAAAATTAACATATATAAACGATCTCAACTCCTGAAAATAAGATTAACATATTTAAATAATACTCACTTAGAGCATCTCCAATAGTTATAGCTAGCAACTAACTATAAGACTTCCACATCATTTATATAATACACACTAAAGCAGTGGCGGACCCAGGAAAAAAATTTAGGTAGGGCGAAATCTAGTGACGGACCAAAAAAAAACTATGTTGAAATCGATAGCGTGAAATAAATAGTAGTACCCAAAAGCAAAACAATTCATGATCAAACTATGTTGCAATCACACTAATAAAAGTATGCGATACGAAATAGAAACAACAGCTACAATTTGCATGTTAACATATGTAGATAACTGAAGGACAATGAAAAATACCTCACTAATGAAGCTTAATCCACAATTGTAGATGAGTTGTAAAAACAAACAACCTGTCAATTGTGAAAGATAGATAAATTAGTAGTATCACAATTCGATAATAGAATATAAAAGATGCAATATAAAAGAAGACAAAAAATATACCAGTAAATAACTAAGTACGTCTAGGAGAACGAGGCATTTTCATTCTTCGAGTTTTCATGTCTTGAAATCGTTTCTTGATTTTTTTCACGATCAAGTCCTTTGAATATCTCTCGCTCGATATAGCACACCATCAAATCGTGCTTTTTAAACCAATCGTGCTTTTTAAACCATGATTCACGAAAGGCTCTAAGATCCTTTCCATATGTTTTACGAGGGTGATTATGGCTAATTGGTTGAGTATGACCCTTCAACAAATAAGCCCTCCTCACTTGATCTCTAATGTCGGGTGAAAATCATCAAGCGGTATCTGAAGTCCCGGATCGGAATGATGTGATCCGGTTGAATTCTTAATACCTTCATCCATTTGTTGCGCTTGTTCACCGCAGACTCTTATTTTTGTGGTCATTGTTGTGCTTGGACTTGGTTCAATTGGACTTCAACTTGAGATTGTGTATGTGCGGTCACCGTTCCGCTTTCCTTGGTACTTCTGCTTGAAAATTTGCTAAAATAGCTTTTCAAATCCTTTTTATTCATTTTGAATTTGCACAAGCCTCAGGTCACTGTTTCTGGAGAAATAAAAATATAAGTATCTTTATTTTAACAAGTTAGTTTACATATAAAAGTACATAAAATAAAATTACTTTAACAAGTTAGTCACTGTCTCCAGGTCTTAAAAAAATCACCTGTCCAGCTGTCCTCGGGCCTCGGCTCTCTCAAACCGCCTCCTCAGTCCTCACTCAAATCGCCCTCTCAATTTCTCAAATCCATCGCCAGATTCGAGTTCTCCTCGGTGGCTCCGTCCTCCGACTCCCGATCCTCGGTGGCTCCGTCCTCACGGCTCGACCGACGCCTCAAATCATGGCGCGCGCGCTCGGCGGCTCGGCCCCTCCTCCCCCCGCCACCGCGTCGCAGCCGCCGCTCGGTCGCCTCCCAGTCCCCGTCGGTCGCGCGCTCCCGGGCCTCCGGCTCCCGGTCCCGACTCCAGCCACCGCCTCCGGCCTCCCCTACCAGCCTGGCGCCGCCAGCCCGCCTCCTCCGATTCCTCCGCTGGCGCCGCCTTGCCGCCCTCCGCCTCGCCCTCTGCCGCCCTAGGTTAGCTTTTCGTGGAGACGTGGACCGTTGGTCGGTTGGTCCGTGCATCCTTCGCAGCAATGTTACATTCACTTGTTGTTGTTGGTTGTTGCTTTGTTAATTGTTGGTCATTGTTTCGACGACTTGGGTCGTACACCGGGCCGGGTGGTTTGTGCTTCCACCGGCCACGGGGCGGGCGGTGGCGCCCGTAGGGGTGGTTTGTGCCGGGGGTCCGGCCGGCGAGGGAGCTCGGCCGCCCCACCGCTGTAAGGGCGGTCCGCCTCGCACTAAAGCTAGCATTCTAAAGAACTATCTATAAAGATATCTATTTGATGCTTACATGCACACACGAATTTATAGATCTTTGCCTCGTTTGGCGTTATAGACTAGTGTTAAGGAAGAGCTGGCTCGGTTTTTTTTTGCATACTCTCTTTCCTCCACATAGGATATATGCTGATGTGTACATGCATATAGCTAGCTGACTCAGACCATTGGAGATGCCCTTACAATCATATATTCAGCACCGTTAGTTTTTAAATGACGTAGAAATGTCAGGAGACGTGGGGGTCTCTTTATATTTTGGTCTGCCTCGAGCAGCAAATCCCCAACCCTTAACAAGAAGCTTCAATGAGTTCATAACTTCCAAAAAAGTTAATTTGCTCGCTTGCCCCCATTGCATTGAAACCGTTTCCCTTTATTAACTGTATTCTCCTATAGGGCGATGAAAAAGGTGAATGATTTTTCAAAATTTCCAAATATCTCACCTTGTCTCGATCAGACGACTTTGGGTTGACTGGAGGACTAGTCGTGAAATCGTAGAGCTCTTAGGTAGTTGGCTAGCTTGTTTTCATGTTTAAGTACTGTAACGGCTGTCAAAAACCGATCGATTTGTGTCCTGCTAAACATCTTCTATAGTAACTCACCAACAAATCTGCTATCTTTGACAAGTCTAAGAACAAGCTGTCATATGTAGCATTCTCAGTTGGCTCCATTGCCATCTCACACTCTGTTCCGTTCCTCAAAACGAAGATGGTGCAGCTCAAATGATCCTCCCCAACTATTGCCACAATAAAACGTCCAGATCACAAGATTGAGAAAACCCAGCCAAAGACCCAGCATCCGTGCAAATGCAAACCTCTTTTCATTGGAAGGGGTACATGATGTAACAACAGGATTGTCCTTCACACAATCTGCTGGACTTGTCGCAGCTTCTCCACTGTGATTAACGCAGCCTTCTTTTGAGCATCGTACATATAGGTCTATCTGATATGGCTGTGGTTTATGATTTTTGGTTAAAAATTTTGAATTTTAGTTATTTGTTTGCGATAGAGATTACGGAGAGAGATACTCGCTTGTGATTTTGGTTGATACAAATGTTAGACTTTTAACATGTACTACAATTAATTTGTAGATCCCGTCTTGAGAAAATATTCCATTTGAAAGTTAGGTACTATAGCAAAAGTCAAAAGCCGTTTTTAGGCCGCTCATTTCGGCTTGAGTTTCTGACTTATGTTTCACTATTCCTAAATTTCGTTTTTTTACTTTTTGGATATTTTTTGAGCTTTTTTACCGTTCTTTTTTTCCGTATTCGTTTGTATTGTTCGTGATGAGCTAATTTATTTTTTCTATTTTAAAATTTAGTTACGCCAAATAAGCCACCGTAATTTTGATTAGCTACAATACAATTTTGATCATAAATCAGCTTATTTTAGTCCAACCGAGTGACTAGAAACCGTTAAAGAACCATTAGCTTGCTAGATGACCCGTCCTGTTTGAATGAACTGAAACTGCTGCGGTGCTGTACAGTGAGACGGCATGCTGGTGGCAGCAGATATTATAAATTTCACATTAGGGGCGCTGTACAGGTGATATTAGAACTAGTTGACGGTCGGGTCGCAGGCCAAAATCAGACCAAAACATAAAATTGAATTAACTCTCAAACCAAAGTTTCAAATCACATAAAATTTGGTCTGCACCTACTCTGCGATTCTGGCATTTTGGTCAACTTACTAAAATACCCTTTCTTGACCCAGTCATCTTCTTTCATTACAAGTAATCGTTATGTTTGTTATGTGTAGGTGCACCACTGGCTTGCCACGCTTCGGCAAGCCTCTGTCGTTCCGTTTCCACCGGACCACGTCTCACTTAGACCGATCAAGTCACATAGTGCAACTCATTGCTCGAACTTCTCTTCAACATTTTCCGCTTTCATTGTGTCATGCTTAAGCTCATCTATCTCACTTAGCATTCTTGATTGTTCTGAACCTTAACTCCTACATAAGCGTGGCCCCGATCCTCGTCATTGACCATGGTTGACTCCAAGTTACCCTGCACATTAAAAACAACGAAATCATTTTCAGGCATAAGTTCTTCACAACTTGACTCACATTAGCAATAACATGTCTCATGCAATATATTACCATTGACCTAGGTCACCAAATCATTTCATAAGTTAAATCTTCCAAAAGTATCAATTTCTACAAGCTGTTAGGAAAAATATACAAATCCGTAAAATTGTAAATTTGAAATTTTTACTTATCCAAAATAACAATGATTTATTATAATAAAATCATAGACTATCGTTCAGTGAATTTTTAGAATAGGCTCTTCGATTCGTTGTTGGCCTGCCTCGAGATCCTTTTCTAGAAAAGGGCTGTTGCTTATCACGATTATCTTTAAAGCTTAGTAATTGAGAAACCACGAGCTCAAATAAAAATCGACAAATAAATCCAAACAATATGCAGTTGCTGGGAGAAAAACTATACTTTAACCATAAGTACAGACTAGCCAAGGAAATTTTGGTTACTTAGGTCCTCTGCCTTGTGATCTTGATCAACAATCCTTTTAGGTACTCTAGTTATAGTGGTTGTAGTTGTACCAGGAGGACTGCAAATTAGTTTTGCTTCATCAATTACTTGATGAACCATCTCAAAAAAAATGATCGAACAGTCCAAAATATATCCACATAAAATGTGTCATCGAATCCATTGTCAATGGTACTTAGAGCTAGCTGCAGTGGATCCTGTTACGTCCTGTGGGAACTGATGACTCATACGAGTTGTAGTAGCCTAGTGCCCATCACTCCGGATATGTCCAGTCTTTGGACGGTGTCGTGATTGATGTATACTAGCAGCATAGGCGCGGCGGCACGCCGCGTCAGCCATCGTACGTACCAAAATAAAAGAGGCGATAATTCGCGAGGAGTTTTTCAAAAAAAATCGGGGGCAAAACGCATTTTCGAAAAAGACGGAGGGTTTTTTCGGAAAAACCGAGGATATGTACGCAAAAAAACGGGGACCCGTGCGCGATTTCCGAAAACACGGGGGGCCATCCTGCAAAACGGAGGGGCAAAAAAAATTTTCAGGGACCTAAAAAAATTCCAGAGACCTTTTTGCGAGAATCAAGGACCTGTACGTAATTTCGGAAAAACCGGAGGGAAGTGCCTCCCCCGGCCGTACGCAAATTCCCCGCCACACGCGCTGTGCGGGGGGGACGGGTCGGCGACGGCGGGCATCCCCGGCATTAGTGGTGGCGATTCGATCTTAAGGTCACGTGTAAAAGTGACGTGGTTTTGTTTTTAATCAGAATGTGTCTTTGGTTGGTTGGGAGAGATTGGAGAAGTAATAGGCGTTTATCTGAGAAGTCATTTAGTTTAAAGTGGTTTTTGCAATAATTTTTATAAATAATTTATAAAATTATTTAAAAAAATTATTCTGTTTAAAAATTGGCTTCTAAAATACAAAAGCAAGAAGCTGTCTGGGACGGCCCCTTGATTGAACGCAGTCCAAGCAAGCACAGATGAATTCGTACTTCGTCTACGAGGTAGCAGGAACTGAATACTGCACCCTTGTCCAAAAAAGAAACAGTGAGAGGCAGAAAAGGAAGAGAATACGAGAGTACAAGACTTTGACGAATACGACCTCGAATGGGTTCAGACGAGTATATATACGATGTCGTCCATATGAGATAAGAATGACATACGCAAGAAATCAATATCGTATCGCGGCGTGGCGACGTTTAGATAGGCCTTGCAAATCTGCCCCATTTTTTGAAGGGTACAACTTGATTGCATATTCGACACAAGTCTCACGCACCACTCGCGCGCGCACGTGTATATCTGCTGTACGTATCTATCGGATAACTGGTGGAGTTTTTGATCGAATGGATCGTTTTTGGATTTGTATTTATACAAATAATGTCGCTCACGTGAAAATAATAAAATTAGCGCTTTCACCGTACGACAGAGCCCTAAAGACCAACACGTTAGGGCGTCATACGACCATCATACCGTCAGGACCTACCGCACGGTCACTGCACGGCAGAGCGTAGCCACCGTGCGGCAGCCCATTAGCACGGCCACAGGACATCTACAAGCGGTAATGAAGCCCATTAGCACGGCCACAGGCGCTAATCAGGCCGCACCCCCTCTCTCTTCTATACATATGCTCTTTTTTGCAGATGCAATATTCGCGGAATAGTGAACAAAATTCCAAACGAAAGCACCCCCGCTTTGTTTTAATTAAACGTGCATAGAAGAGAGAGATAGGGGGTGCGGCCTGATTAGCGCCTGTGGCCGTGCTAATGGGCTTCATTACCGCGTGGTAGATGTCCTGTGGCCGTATGTATAACGGCCATACGGCGTCTTGACGTGTGGGTCTCTAGAGCTCCATCGCATGATTACCGTACCATAAAAACGTTATTTTTTATAATATCTATAATATCGATATTATTTCTATAAATACGAATCCAAAAAGGACGAATTCGGCCAACGTTTGTTGCTAGGAGTTCACATCAGCCTCTCCTCGAGAAGTACTAGTACTACACTGCTATACTATACAAACACAAACACCATTTATCTGAACTTCTGATCCCTAACAGTTTGCACCTTGGACTACAAAGAGACCGAGGGCACTTGCTTATACTATTATGTACGCATGTGTAAAATACATGTTAAAAAGTTATTATCACTTGTGGGTAAAATTACTGTTAAACATACATAGAGTTATTATCAGTTGTAATATTACATAACTGGCAGTAACTCTATATGTATTTAACAGTAACTTTATTCATACACGACAGTAACTTTCCAGCGCGCACAGTACTTTATATATATGGGCTCCCTTTTTTTCGACTTACATTTTATGGCTTTCGACTTATGTACTGCAATTAACTTTTAAATAGAGTATCTTTTTTAAGACGGTGTCTATAAGTGATTATAGTAGACATTATATCGATTTCATTTATATCGGCTAAAATCACACGTGAGTGTCTCACTCCATACCCTCTGTTACGAACAATCAGAATTTAAAATTTTAAACCAAAAGACATAAACTACAGTGTAAAAGAACCCACCCATGGTTTACTCCCCGGGTATTAGATCTCTCAATATTAGGCACATTTTGTTTTACTTGTGGATTTTCGACGTCAATGTCACTTTCTCTTGGAATGTCCAGTAAAATGAAGCTACACTCCATTAATTCTGATCCATTGCGCCATCGTCATCGAGCTCCACTGCCAATCTCTACCGCGCTGTGGCTAGGCTACTAGCTTTGCCTAGCTAAGTCACGAGCATAAGCCACCATCGCTCACCTTGTCTACCACCCTGGTGGCTCATTGCTCTCCTCTGGTTAGCGCCGCCCGCCTCGTCAACCCTTGCTTGTCGTCCAATGGGTAGTAAACTGGACAAAATGATGTATTTCTCGTCTCACTGACCCGTAGGGCTTGTTAAGCACTACGTTGCTCAAACTAACAAAAGTAGAGGATATGTGTTTTCTTCGTCTCTAGGTTTAAATGAAAGTATCGCCTTAGGCCTCGCTCGGTTGGGCTGAAAAACTGTGGTTTATGACTGAAATTACACTGTAATAGTTAAAATTTTACTGTGGTTAAAGGTGGCTTATTTGACGTAATTAATTTTTAAAAATTTAAAAATAAAAAAATATATTAGCTCATCACAAACAACACAAATGAATACAGAAAAAAAGAACCAGTAAAAAAGCTTAAAAATTTATTAATAATAAAAAATAAGTTAGAAACTAAAGCTAAAACGAGCTGAACAATATATAGCTTGTGAGTACAGAAATAAGGAAGGAGAGGAGGAACAACAATCCACCGGTCCCCAGGCCGCAGCCAGGCCCTCGTTTGTCTCGAGTGAGCGTAGGCAATCAGGCAAGGAAGTCCACGAACGAACGAACCCTCTCCGTCCGCTTGCTTGGTTGCTGCCTCGGGAAACCCAAACCGCAAGTTGCACAGATATCTATCCATCGATCAAATGAATCAATGCGAGCAGTCCTGATCCATCTCCAAAAATAATCGGCAGCAGCCGCTGTTAGAATATGATGCGGTTTTAGCAGAAATTTAATCATAATTATAAATTAAATGAGTATAAAAGTATGTTTGCAATAATACCTAAATAACAAGAGCATTAATAAAATATTAACATAACATAATTATTTATATAAAATAAATTAAATATGCGCATAAACATTATTTAAAAAAAATCATACCTACTAGAATAGTGAATAGAAGATATACAATTAGCATATTGTTTAATTTATTTTAATAAATATTGCTCCCATATGTCACAGCTCTTGTTTTTAGAACAAGGCCTCTTCGACATGATAAGTTTAATGTAATCAATGATTAAAGTGATAATTTTTTAACTATTTTGCTATTTTTTTTATTCTATAACTTACCAAAATGATTAAATGCAGATCAAGATAGATTATAATAATTGAATTGCGATAACAGAATGAATAATCAGCTAGTTAATATCAAGGTAAATAATAGGACAACAAGATAGATAGCTACTAATAACTAAAAAACGAGCAGATTGATCTTAATTGTCACAACAATCTCATTTAGACCAACCTATCCTTATTAAGCAATTGAATCCCATAGTATACATGCGCAATCAGCCAGTACTAGTTTTACCAGAGCCAAACTAATAGAAATCAAAGTACTAGTACCACACCGGTGAGTGAATAGCAGCACAGATCCAATCGGATCAATAAAGCAATGCTGGAAGTGAAGGTGATGAAAGGGATTGAGTTTTTTCAGTCTAGAAAATGAGCACTCTGCCCATGTATATGAGGCGAGAGGAATCCAGCCAACGCTGCCAAATGACCGTCACACACCTTGCCGGAGAGATCGCGTAGGTATCAAAACCCCATGTTTTCCACGGCTCAAGCAAGCACAAGGCAAAATTAAGAAATTCCTAATTTTTAGGTACAAAGTAAAATTAGAAAATTTCCGAACTGCCCTCAAAATACAAACCACCCGCACCCTTTTCGGCCTCCCTTAGCCACGGCGCACCAACCAACTAAACGTAAAAACAAGGAGAGAGAGTGTGTGAAAGAGAGACGCGCGTCAGCTATGCTCCTGGCTGCTGCGCAACCACGCTGCACTGCAGCCCACTTTGGAATCCGCAGAGCCACGTAAACGAAAACGCAGGGTGGACTGTGGAGAGCTGGAGAGGAGAGGTGATTCTTAAGAAGTTGCATACTTGCATGCAAGAGGACAATTGGGGTGGAGTTTAGTAGAGAGAGAGAGAGAAACCGCAGCCTCCTCTGCTTGCGGGCTCCACCTAATTGCGTTTAAGGGTCCGCTGCGCTGTGCCTTTGCCTTCTAGTTTTCAGTTTTTAGGAAATAGAAATTATTTAAAACATGTTATTTTTATTTTGTTTTTTAACTTCTTTGCTTTCCTTTTTTCTTTATTTCTTTGTATTATCTATAAAGAAATAACAGTGCTTTTTATTTTTTTAATTGACGACTCAGAAAAAACTAATAGCAGATACAATACAATTTTAGACTAAAGTCAATGGCCACAGTCGGAAGCTAAAGCTAGTTGGAGCAGGGTCTAAAATGGCTGGGCTTTTAACTTTTAGTTGGACCTTTCTGTTTTTAGTTGGGATAGAATAGCAATGGTTGAAAGTATAAGTGATTGGAAATATTAATATTTGATTTGGCGGAGGTGGTGGAGAAAGCAGGAGATTGGCGGGAGAAGACGAGGTGGAGGAGATGGAGGTGATAAAAGATGGAGCGGAGGTGACGGAAGGAGACAGCAGTAGATGATGAAGGCGGAGGCTATAGGAGGCCGGTGTCAAGCGGAAGAAACCGGGGCATTTGGATATGTCTAAAGGCTATAAGTAAAAACAGTTTCTAAAAATCATTTTTTAAAAGTCAAATATTTGATTCGGCTTTCTGCTTTTAAAAACCAAATGCAAACCGAAGCCGAACCAAAAACCACTAGCTAGCTGCATGCCCGCAAGACTTATCCAGACCACGTATCTCCCTCTATCTAGGGACTACAGAGCAGCTGTATTTAGAGCGATCTGTACTTAGAGTGAAGCCTGGAGGCTAGCTACTCACAAATGAATACTTATTAGAAATCGAAAAATAATTGAATCTAATTCAATTCTGAGTATAATTTGATTCAAATTCGTATCTGACATTTGTCTGGTCCATATTTATATCCGACATTTGTCTGATTTGTATTTGAATCTGAGAAAAAAATATAGGTATGAATATTGTTTAAGCACTATTTTATCTATATCTGATCTGTTTTCATCCCTAGTGTTCAAGATACATATGTCTTAGGCGCCAACGGCCTTGCCCTTGTTGGAGAAGAAACCATGGTCATGTTCTTTTCAGCTACTAAAAGCTACTTTTCAGTTTTTCTACAGTAATTAACTTTTAAACGGAGTATTTTTTTCAAAATAGGTTTTACTAGTTAATTGTAGTATATACTTTACTAACTTTATTTATATTGACAAAAATCATACGTAGATTTTTATTGCTCTATAATCTTTTATACAAATAGTTTAAAAATCACGGGCCAAAAACCAAAAGACACGCAGTCGTTGGTTTTGCCAAATGAAGCCCCCACTGGCTGCGTCGCCCTTCAATTTCTTCTGGTTTTCGTGGCTTTCTGCGCGCGCGCGGCTCGCCGAGGCTTTTGCTGCTTACGTGGTTGGGGGCCGTGAAAGGGGAAATCCAGGTGCGCGTCACTGTACGTGTGTTAGTGTGTGCACAGTGGAAAAGAGCAGCCATCAGCGCAGGGCAGGCAGCAGCGCCCATCGGCTCCCGTGCCATGCTTGTCAGAGCGGCACTCCGGGGAGACTGGCTCGCCTCGGCCGCACGCACTGCCGCCCGGCGCCCGTGCTGGATGCCAACTCCCTCAGATGCCGAGCCTCGGTTTATAGGTTTTGTCCGATTTAGCACTTCCAAGCATGGCCGACTTTAGTAAATTGAATCGTAGCCACACTTGTGGCAAAGTTTGGTTGGTTGGTGCCTAAGCTTCCAAGCACGGCCTGTTTGGTTAGTGGCTAAGTTTGCCATGCCTAAACTTAGGTAATATGTGGCTGTCACAGAAAGTGTGGCTAACAAAATCGAAGCCACACTTGTGGCAAAGTTTGGCAAGAAACTGAGTCTATGACGTGTGGGGCCGGGTGCTAAAAAAGTGTGGTATGCCACAGTTACGTCAGTGAACCAAACAGCTACCTAAAAACTGTGGCACGTCTAACTTGTAGCTAGGCAACTTCTGGTCATGAATCAAACAGGCCTTAAGGTCCTGACAGATTACGAGACTGCACATGCACTAGCTATATTGAGAACTATTGGGCCAAAATTTTCCAGCGCTGACGATTGCTATTTGAGGCGTACTTGCCAAATTCTCAGAAGAAAGTGATACTCCAACTCTCTGGTTCTGTTCGTTTGAGTTTAGGTTTTTTGACTTTTTGGTTTACTTTTTTACTATTTCTAAATTTAGTCTTTTTTTGACTTTTTGTTTTTTAGTTTTTTAACGGTTCTTTTTTTCTCGTATTCGTTTGTATTATACGTAATATGCTAACTCGTTTTTTTTATTTTTTATTTTTTTAAATTTAATTATCCTAAGTAAGTCACTATCAGTTACAGTAAAAATTAAGCCATAATCTATTAAAACTCAGCCTATCTGAGCACCACCTCTGTCACCTCAGAAAAAATGGCTAGAAGTGTCTATTTTCAGATCCTCTGGTAAAAAAAATGATGCTAATGCGCACCATGCATTATTTTTAGTTTGTAGTATAGCGGCCGTGGTCTCGTGAAGGATTTATGCACAACAAGGTATAAAGAAAAAAGGAGTCATGGTGAAACCTCTCCTGGTCCAATGTATTTGTCGAAGGTGGCGAAGTACAAGGGGATCCGAGTCCCAAATGAGGCAAACGGTGGCACGGTCCACGCGTCCAATCGAATCTTCTCCGTGGAGATCCCGTACACGACTCATGCCAACTTACAAAAGAGTCTGCGCGGTGCTCTGCGACGAGATGTGCCTCCCTCGAGACTCGCTCTTGCTACTGTGGGACTTTCTTTTTACCTGTGGTTTATAATTTTTAGCTGAAATTTTTAATTTTTAACTATTTACAGTACAGATTACGGAGAGATCGATACTCATTTACGATTTTGACTGATACAGATGTTACACTTTTAATGTGTACTACGTTTAATTTGTAGACCTTATCTTAAGAAAAATACTCCGTTTAAAAATTAGATATTGTAACGACTGCGAAAAGCTGACCGACTAGTGGGCTACCGAACAGGGCCACTTTCTGCGGCCTGTCGTGCGCTCCCTTGTTCTACTAGCGAGACAAAAGACATGCTCTGATGCTCCCCTCGCGTCCGTACGTTCGTTCTTCACGTGACCGCTTATCATGGAATCGCGTACTATCTGGCTCGATTCGAGTGAAATCATCTGTCGTTACTTGGTTTGAAAACAATGTCTAACTCACAAGTGAAGCAAATACTAGCTGGACAAGACACTCTCAAATCATTTTATTTGGTTGCAGGTGACGATGACAATTCTAAAAAACTGTGTGGCGATGCGGTCGTTATCCTACCGTGCAATTGTGGCTATTTTGATGTTTAAGTTTGATTTTAAGTGTTTATCTAAGTTGCTGTTCCTAGAAGTGTTGTTAGATCTAGACCGGTCTGACTGTTATAAGGGCCACGGTCAGATCGGAAGTTGCGGTTGCACTGGCCAGTAATGCCAATAGTTATTTTCTGAAGCAGTGTTTTTCCATGAGCCATGGGTGGCAGTCTGACTATGGGTGACAGTTTGATCAGTGAGAGGTCGTACTGGCCTGTAGTTGACGGTAGGCATAGGGGTTGCTTGCAAAAGAGGAGATTACCATAGATTAAGCTCAGAGAAGAGGTGAGGTTCATGGGCAAAGCAAGAGTGTTTTAAAGGTTAACGTCAAAGAGAGAGGGACATTCTGATTGAAGGAGATAGTGCTAGCTATTCACATAATTCTCTGTTGTAATTCCTCTTTCTAGTAATTAGCAATCACACAGGACGTAGGGTTATTATTCTCTTAGGAGAAGGCCCGAACCTGTATAAAATTTCCGTGTCTCTAACGCCCTAGGTCCAAACCGGTTTAGGTTTAGCCCCATTCTGGATAGGCCACACACACGTAGCAACCTGCTTGCGCTTTCATCCTCGCTTCGCGCAAAACGGTTAACTGGGGGTGCTACAATTGGAACTCCTAGGCTTATATGTAAGACCTTCTCAAGGTAAACTAGCAAGGTGGGACTAACCCAGAAATTCATGTGCACACACACATGGGCCAACATGGGCCGGGGTGTCACATACAACCCCCCTCAAAGGACCTGACGTCCTCGTCGGACCAACATACCCACACTGGGGCAAATGATAAGGATCTCCCCTCTTGGCACATGTCCGTGCGTTCAATACCAACACATATGCCACACCGTGTGTCCACTCCGTGCCCACACGCACCATGCGTCATATGACTGCGCCCCTGACCCACACGCGCCCATATAACCGCGAGAGTCGGCTCTGATACCATTTGTAACGCCCTAGGATCCAAACCGGCTTTGGCCTAACCCCATTCTGGATAGGCCACGCACACGTAGCAACCCGCTTGCGCTTTCGTCCTCGCTCCGCGCAAAACGGTTAACCAGGGGTGCTACCATTGGAACTCTTAGGCTTATATGTAAGGGTTTCTTAAGGTAAGCTAGTAAGCTGGGACTAACCCAGAAATTCATGTGCACACACACATAGGCTAACATGGGCCGGGGTGTCACATCTACTCTGCATGTGCATACACCGGGTCTTCTAAGAGTTTCCCCGGACCCAAATAAATCATACATTAGATCGATATTAGAACGTCAACACGACGCATTTCTTGCATGTATGTGATTGTTAGTTTGGCACGTGAGAGAGAGACACCAACACACAGACCTAGAAAGCCCAAGCCCAGACACCCAAAGAGACACATAAAAAAGCCACCCCCTTATAAAGCCCTTTGGAGCTGGCCCACACCAAAGCTCCTACTTTTTTGGGCTTTTTTGTGGTTTTTGGCTTCGACTTTTCCTGAAATTGAAACAAATGGAATGGCTTCTCTAAGTGACGAGGCCAATGCACGTAGAGACAGTTCAGGGAGTCTAAATGCATGAAAATATGATGGCTAGTCATTAGGCACTATGAGCTACGTGTCAAAGCATGTAGAAGATATTTTGAGGTAAAGATAAAGACAGAGTCAAGGAAATGTGCCCCCAGAAACTTCATCAAGGGTATGTTGATAATTGGTCAAATACCGAGTTGGTACCTTAATTAAAACCGCGGTGCGGAGACAAAGGAGTGGCTTAGGACAATGAGAGCTGGAATTGACAAGTGGATCAATTGCTAAGGAGTAAATGGGTTGAGTCTTGTAAACACTTTGAAAACATGTGTGTGTGCAAAACCTATGTTAGTAGGGTTGACATGTTTCCCTAGTAAGTTTAATGGGTTGGACCCATTAGGGTTGTGCTTGTTATTTAGAAGGGAGAAGAGGACATGGTAGACTCAAGAATTAATTTAGCTCTACTAGCTTGTCTCCTTCCATGCCTATGTGAGAGATCTTGAGAGAGAGAGGAAAGGGTGATACTTTAACTGCACATTGTAATTATCTATGAATATGTAAACCTTATCCTCCACTGAAATGGATTAAAGGTTTGTCTCAATCATATTCTTGTTTGTGTTCTTACTCTTGAGCTAGATTTGTGATTTGAAGTAATTTGAGAATTAAGATTTTTTGTGTTCTTGTGAACTATATTTGATTCTCTTCAATACGGTGAACTTGAGCCAAAAACCTTGTGATTCTTGATTGATATAGATTCCTACTGCTTAAACAAGTATCATGCGAAACTTGGAAGTGTTTAGAGGAGATTTAAGCAAGTTCTTGATATTTGACCTTTTGTCCTAATAGGTTTTCAGGCCTGGCAACAAGAGTCTTAGGCCAACAGTCAGATCAGCCCATCAATGATAGACTGACTAGTCCTATGTAGAAGGCTGTTGATTTTGTTGGCTCTTGTTGCTAGCTTTGTTTTACCTCGTTGTATTGGTGTGATCTAGACTTGGTGACTACCAGTCACTCGAGTGAAGATTTTAAATACTTTAGATAAAAAAAATTTAGAAATCATCCACCCCTCTTATTGCTGACGTCAGTTGCACTGTCCCGTATCACCTATTCTCCTAGCTACCACTACAGCTCTTTGCATTCATATCATTCCTCCTACGCACACCCATAGCCACATATAGCTCGCGAATATATAAACGTCAAAAAGGGGCCTCTTTTCGTAGTTTGAGCAACAATCTAGATAGCTTGCTTGCTTGCTTGCAAGTTTCAGATACTGGAAAGATCAAGAACCCTTTCGTTGGTTTCTTGAGTTCCTCTCTTTTTTCCCCCTTTTGGCGTGTGGAGATGGACATGAACAATGGTTGGCTTGGCTTCTCTTTGTCTTCCTCATTTGCGAAGGGTTACGGCGACGGCGGCGGCGAAGGGATTGGAAGCGGTGATGGGGATGGCTCGTGCTCGTCTCCTGCTGCAGCTTCACCTCTTGTAGCTATGCCGCTGCATTCTGATGGTTCTGTGCAGTATAACGCTCCAGGTAAACAGTTACGTATAATATGCAACAAAAAAGTTCAGGAACTTTGTGTTTTGCCTTCTGTTTGTTGATTTCACCCCCAAGGAAAACTTAGGTTTTTGCATTTAGCTTTTTGGTAGATGAGTTCTTCTCTTAAATAGGTGGTTTTTGTTTTTCGATACCTTTTTTATTTGGTGAAGCATGTCAAGTTGTGACCCTAGAAAGAGAACTGTGCATGTTCATGTTATTCTTCTTGTATAATTCGCTGATGTTTATATAGCTTTCTTTTCTCTAATTTCTAGATCAAACACTAGAAATGACGCTTCTATTAAGTACAACCGAGTCTTTTTGAGACACAGAGTGCTCTAATGAAAAGTTCAGATGTCCTTTCATACTTTGTACCACTTAGAGCAGTCAACACTATTATTCCGCTCACACTTTCCATTGAGGAGACCGACTTTCATTAGGATCCATAAAGTCACTCTACTGAATGTAAGACTGTTGGTTCATGGCATTCTTTGTTTTAATCACTAGGCACTTGATTTGCATTTGCTAAAAAAGGAAGTAGTATCATTGTTGTTTGTCTGTACTTTTGTACCGTTCCTGTGCAGATTGGAGGCATGCAGAAGCCAAAGGCCCCAAGCTTGAGGACTTCATGAGCGTCGGTTACAGCAACAGAAGCAGTGGCGTCTACGACAGCAACCACGCCGACCACCAGATCAAGTACCACGATGTCCATGACGTCCAAGCCTTCCCGGGCTCGTACTTCCACGGCCATGGCAGCAACAGCATTGGGCTGGAGATCAACGTGAACGCACCACCCTGCACCGGCCTCCCGGACCAGCGAGCACTTGCACCGCAAGACCATCACTTCCTGCCTCCCCACGGCCAGTACTTGCTGGGTCCACCGAACCCAAGCCAGGGCCCAATGCCAGTGCCGATGTACAATGCCGCCGCCGGCGTCGACGGCTCCATGTCGATCTCCGGCATCAAGTCCTGGCTCCGGC
Organism: Bonia amplexicaulis; assembly: GCA_036346245.1. NCBI lineage: Eukaryota > Viridiplantae > Streptophyta > Magnoliopsida > Poales > Poaceae > Bonia > Bonia amplexicaulis. The sequence continues at coordinate 2,924,544 of CM070741.1, forward strand.
AGGCGATGTACGTGCCGGAGCGGTCGTCGACGTTGTCGCTCTCGGTGCCAGCTGCGCCAAGCGAGCCGGCGCCAGCAATGCCGGTTGCTCGCAAGCCCGCGCAGACGTTCGGGCAGAGGACGTCGCAGTTCCGTGGTGTGACTAGGTTGGTGCGGTCGTGCATGCTTAAGTTTTGCATTGGTTGGACGTGAGCCTGGCCATTAATTGATTCATGTCTCTGTGTGTTGATTTCATAACTTGCAGGCATAGATGGACAGGGAGGTATGAGGCTCACTTGTGGGACAACACTTGCCGGAAGGAAGGCCAGACTAGGAAAGGAAGGCAAGGTGAGCTATGCGATCGAGTCACAGGCTCACGGCACATTTGTAACCTTCACTGGCTTCAATGATAAACTGAATGATTGCAACTACATGGACATGCTACTGACCTCAGCTTCTTGTTTCTGCAACGCCCACTTCCAACGGCCAGTTTACTTAGGTAAGCTACTGCTACCCTCCCTGATCCAGTAGTTTGCAGCTTTGGAATTTCCACCAGTAGGGAGTGTGACAAGTGTTCTCATTACATGCTTAACATGTTGTGCTGTGGCTGTTTCAAGGTGGCTACGACAAGGAGGATAAGGCTGCAAGGTCTTACGATTTGGCAGCACTCAAGTATTGGGGTCCAACAACTCACATAAATTTCCCGGTACGTTTAGTTTCAGATCCCGTTGCTTTCGTTCTTTTGACTGCCCTACTTCCTCTTAATTCCAAGAGAAAAAAGGATGTAACAGTGGAAGTAGGGGTCTGGTTCATTCCTGCGCTCTTTAATTTGCTTCTGACGAATGGCTGGTACAAGTGTTAAGACACATGCTTTCCATGCTTCCTGATCCACTGGACTTTGTCACATGTAGTTAAGCACATATGAGAAGGAGCTGGAGGAGATGAAGCACATGACAAGGCAGGAGTTCATTGCCCACTTAAGAAGGTACTGTAGCTGTAGCTCTGTCCTTCCTTCACTTGTCATTAGTAGTACTAATGTTGACTGATATAGTGACATAGTGTGAATTATTACCACTGTGAAGCTCCCTTGTAAACATGCAAGCATGCAAGAAGATCATGGAAAAATTTGAAGACCCTTCTAAGTGCCAAGATCTGTTACTCTGCAGTATTTTCGGAAGCCCTGAACAAACTTTCCCCTGTCTAATCTGCCTGCATCCTTCCACATATGCATCCAAAATGATCAAACATCTGGCGCACTCACCAACGCTGCTTACAACTTCCATGTTTTCGCTGCCAAATTTTTTCTTGCAGGAACAGCAGTGGCTTCTCGAGGGGAGCATCCATGTACAGAGGAGTGACTAGGTGCCGTGCTGCTCCCCCATCTACAGCCTTTCTCACCACCCCAAAACTTCTGAGCCACCTCCTCTGATAGCTCTGAGCTCCATGATCTCACAGAGACGCGCGCACACGCATCGACCTGCCTGTATAATCTTTCTTGTTGTGCTTGCTCCCCCCATGCAGGCATCACCAGCACGGGCGATGGCAGGCCAGGATTGGGAGGGTGGCAGGGAACAAGGACCTGTACCTTGGCACCTTCAGTAAGTTTTGTTTTCTTACTTTTGTACACATGCATGCAACTATTGCTAATCTAACTGTAATCATATTATTATTCTCGGATGTTCCTTTTGTTATTGTTGTTACAGGACAGGGCATCCTTCTTGCATGTTTTGTACTACTTGTGTCTTTACTGTTGAGTCGTACGAGTAAATTTGTTGCATCTGATCAGTGATCAACTGGCATGACGTTTCGCTTGCTTAACGTAATTTGTAGTCTTAATTAATGTTGAACAATCTAGTTTTAGATGTTAACTAGAATCGCGTGTCCGTATTTTTTTTTTGAAACTGTAGGCACGCAGGAGGAGGCGGCGGAGGCGTACGACATCGCGGCGATCAAGTTCCGCGGCCTCAACGCCGTGACCAACTTCGACATAAGCAAGTACGACGTCAAGCGCATCTGCGCCAGCACGCACCTCATCGGCGGCTACCTCGCGTGCAGGCGTTCCCCGACTCGCCTGCCGGACGCGCCGGCGCTCGCCGTTGCCAACGCCGAGCGCTCCGACGCGGCGGGCGACCAGGGCGCGTCAGATAACTCGGACACCTCCGACAGCCACCGCGGCGCGCACCTGCCGCACGGCCTTCAGTACGCGCACGCCATGAAGTTTGAGGCCGGCGAGAGCAGCAACGGAGGCAATTGGATGGCGGCCGCCGCCGCCGCGGCACGGCCCGTCGCAGGCATTCCGAGCGTGCATCAGCTCCCGGTGTTTGCACTGTGGAATGACTGATTAGTGTAGTACGCGCGGAGTTAGTGCCATGCACGGTACTGCATATGGATATGGTGTTATGTTTTGTGCAATAGTTGTGAGTTGCTAAAGTTTGTGACGGCTTGTGAGGGAGGTGGTATTCTCACGAACCCCTCTGCGCAGGGGGTGAGATGCATGTTGCATGGTTGGCATCTTCTTTTGGAGGTGGCGACAATTTTGCCGCAATGTGTAATGGTTTGGCATGCATGTTAGTTCCACTGAAGACATTTCCCATTCCATTCCATGCATGCACAAACTCGGTTATTTTACATGAAAAAGCTCTTTCTTTTTAGCTAGGGCGGATCCCCCAGTGGGTCAGATAAGACGTCAGCCTCCCTACCACCGATGAGTCGTGTGTACCTTCCCCACCCCCAACAGCTCCACGCTAGCCACTGTCTGATGCCGTCTTGAAAATATAGATAAAAACTATCAACCATAGCAAAAAAAAAATCCAAAAGAATAGGGCTGTATCAGGAACACAAATCGATGTAATATATAGTAAAGGAATTTAGCTGGTACTGCTATAGCTAGCAGTATAGCATGGAAACTTCATGTTAGGGCGTTTTTTCGGCTTGTTGATGGACGATACCTAGAAGCACAAGTAGCCAAACTAGGATTGTGGATTTGTGGACCATCTATCTCTGCGGAGGCCGGCTGGCAACCATTCAGCCATATTACGGACGGCATAGCGGCGCAAACTGCTGGTGTAGGTGCGCACGAGCGACGGGGCTAGGCGATGCAGTTAACCCCCGCGCGCGAACGACAGCGCAGGCGTAGATGCGCGTGGTGGTCGCCCGTCGTCGCGGGTGATTCGGTCTAGCGCGCGCCGGAGGTGCACGAACTCACGATGGAATGGAATAGCGGGCCGCGTTGCCTGCTCGCGCGAGCTGGAACGGACGGCTGGAACGGCAAACGCGCCGGCGGACGAGCGAGGAACGTCGCGGCGGGGTAGCGAGCATGAGCCGAGTGTCAAACTTGCCGTGCCGCATGCTTACAACTGCTTCCGCTAGCTGTTAGCCTTTCGCAAATAGTGGCATCAAAATGTTTACAGCCCTCTTCTTTTCAGCTTCTAAAAACTACTTTTCAACTTTTATACAGTAACTAACTTTTAAATAGAGTATTTTTTAAAGATAAAGTCTACTAGTTAATTATAGTACATACTTTACGGATTTCATTTATATCGGTAAAAACCGCACGTGAGTTTCTGTTACTCTTTAATCTCTCGTATAAACAGCTCAAAAGTCATAAACCGCAGCTAAAAAAACAGACCCGTTACGTCCGGTGATACTGTCGCAACGCAAGTACGTACGCAACGAGGAGACCCCGAGAAACCCAACGCAGCGACAGAGAAAGCGAGAGGTCTCTGCACGCTGGTTAGTAGCTAGTACGCGGGAATCGGGTTGCTCCGCTTTTAAATGTGCGTGCCAAAAGTGGCAGCACGCAGCACCTCGTCCGATCGACAAAAATACAGTAAGTTTGCAGGCGCTGCTCCTGTCCTGTTGCGCGCTGCAGCGCCTCCAGCCCGGCCCTGCCGTGTCGTCACTGCAGCCGATGCTGCCTGCCGTAGACCTGCGCTGCGTCGCTCCTTTGCTCGTGGAAGATGCCAAAAAGAAAAGCGACCGACCTTTTTTTTCCCTTCAGGAATTGACCGGGGAGATCCAACCGAGGGGATGGAGCAGATCAAAAGTCCGACGCAGTGCTGCAGCGTTACCTTTCAATCGTGTCCGTTGCAGACAAAAAAATCTCCAGGACAAGATTCTCTCCTGGCCCTCTGATTGGATCAGTTCGTACTCTTCCTCTCTCTCTACCCTTTTCCACCGCATCTCTCTCTCTCTCTCCGCACACACAAATCAGAGCTTAAGTAGAATTTTTTTCCGTCAAAATCCTTTCGCAGATAAGCGATTCCAAAACGACCTTATCCGGATTTTGATATTCAGCAGATATGATGCAAAATCTGAACTAAAATAAATTATATTTAAATCTGCTGGTATAGCAAAGAATCTCTCTATCAAAATGGGTAGTGTGAAGTCAACATATACGGCTTTTCATCAAATCAAGTATCAATGCACCTATTATGATAGAGGCGGTCATTTGGTTCACTTTTGCTTTCAAAAAGCGAAGAAAGAAAAGAGAAACAGGTTAAGAAATGTTTCTCATTTTGGATTGAAATATGTGCAAGCTCCTTATCATCGTTTTGGTCCCTCTAATAACGTTCTATAGGTTTTGGATTTTTTGCGACAGAACCGGTCAGACCGTCATTAGCCTTGTGGTTAGACCGGCCCTAGGTCAGACCGGTTTCTCAATGGCGGTTTGACCAACATCACACAAATGCTAAAATTTTTGTTCAATCATTATCGTTGCCTGCTGTTGCCTCTGTTCATCGTATATCTCAGTACTGGATTCCTAAATCTTATTTCGCTAACCCCACTACTATGAGATCGATGTTTCCTGTGATGTAAGAACAACTGATGAGGATGGAGAATATGCACTTGATTGGGTTATAGTTTTTTACGTCATTGCTTGGTTAGAACACTTGATGGTTCTTTATTTCCTTTGATGGCTTATAAGATATTTTACTTTCTGAGAGACCATGTGGAAAGAGTGATGTTCTACACCTTGTTGAGTTTGATTTTTAGATTTCTCATATTTTCACAAAACCGCTTGATTCTTCACATTTTGTTCGTTTGCAAAGTGAGTTGGATGCGTTGCATCCTACGAGATTATTTTGAGAGGGAGCTTGTTGTTAAGAATTTCAAAAATTTTGTTTATTATACTTGTCGAATAATTCATCAAGTTCAAGTCATTGAAATCAAATAACTAGTAGAGATCTCTTTATCATATGTACTCCTATGTTGTGTAGCTTTAATCATGAATGATTACAATTAATTTGCTACATTTGAACTAAAGCATGATATGGTAGAATACTTTGACTAGATTGATTATACATAGTACTTTGCGATGTTCATCCAAAAGGATTATCTTGATTGTGAATCTTGTTTTAAATCTTGGCTATGAAGCTCGTATATTTCCTATTGCAACATTTTTATGTACACTCAGTTTGGCATGTTATTAAAGAAAAAAGATAAAGAGAAAGTTGAAAAGATGTATGCTTCAAGCATGCCATGTGTAAACAAAAAGAAAAAGCACACAACAAGTGCACAAATGAAAAGAATTATGCTTCAAGCATACCACTATTTAAAAGAAGTATGCTACAAGCATGCTATCATGAAAAAAGTATGCTTCAAGTATGCCACATGCTTAAAAATTGAGTATGGAGCAATAGGTAGTTACATGAGACTGCTAGCTCAGCAAGATTTTTTGTTTGCTTCACTTTTATGCTTTCACTTTTCGTTTTGATACCTCATTATGCTCTTTATAATTGGTTTGGTCATTGTTGAGATGCCTGTCATTGGTATAAATTGCTTAACCTTGTTGAAGCTTATTTTGACATTGCTATATGATATATGAGTTTTTATGATCTAGGTAGCTCTAGTTAGTTGCATGCTCATGATCGGTAAAGATCAACCTAAGAGCAAACATGGTTCTGATACCAAATGTAGGATCGAAGATGGCAACAGAGGGGGCTGAATGATGCCTTAAAATATTTTCTCCAAGTATTCACTTATCCTTTCCTCCGATAGCTACAAAGCTATGAAGATTCGGATAGGACCCAACTCAAAATCTGAAGAAACTCAGAGCTGAGACACTGTGCAAAATCTACAGGTGCGGTACTACAGCTGTTGTTTCTGCGGTACTACTGCAATCGGTCGGAAGACTGAGTGGTCTGAAAATGACTCGTGTGGTCGACAATTAGAGAATGGTCGAAAACCAACATGGTTGAGTTACGACTCGACTAGTCACCAACCAGAGAGTGATCGAAACCAACGTGGTCGAAATCAGCGTGGTCAAAACCAACATGGTCAAAACCAGCGTGGTCGAAACTAACGTGGTCGAAAACCAGGAGTTGCGGTCGGAAAATCAATCGTGTCGTCAATGACAAATCGATGATCAGATCTTGCTTGTGGGTAGAAGATAGATAAGATAGCTTTGAGCACGTTTCCACATGTCACAGCTTGCAGTGCACGAAAGGAATGATCTTCTTGCAGTACACTACTCTGGTATATGAATGATTTTTAGGAATTGATTCTGCACTACTATGTTCAATCAAACCAGCATTTGTTATAGTACGATTTCTTCAAGTGATGAATAGCATAGCAGGGAGTTATTTTTCTTGTCAAGTAGTCTGGAAGAAGCAAAAGCAAATGGTGGTTGCAAGTTATGCTAAGAGAATGCTATTGTGTAACGGGATTTGCCATCTAGATATCAGGGGCAGTAGAAACTGTTTCATTTGTCCAGTTTGGATGGTCAAAAGTATTAGAATGCTATTCCAGTGACTACAATGTAATTAAGATATCAGCCTTTTCATGTAATTCTTCGCAGGCTCCGAACTTCCAAATATATAATCTCCGTTGCGTTTTCAAGGGTTCAATGCTGATTGCCACAGCCAGAAGAGCGTTACAACCTTTCAGAAAACACAGGCTATGGCTCCTATTGTTAAAGAAAAACGAAAGAAAAGAAAAGAGCAGACTATGGCACAAACAGATGGGTAAATGTTCCATCCAGAGTACCTACGATGACGGTTACAAGCTTCTGCCAGAATCTGATTGCATGTTGGAATTCCGTATGAATCAGTTTACTTTCCACAATAATAGGGGGAAAATTCAGCTTTCCAAACAAGGCCTGAACTTCTTCAGCTTGTGTGTGTTACAGGTCTATTGATCAAAATGCACGGCGGACATCAGAGATGATTTGCAAGTTGCAAATAGCACAATTAAAATTTTCAATAACAACATAGCAACCAGGACAAACAAGTGAAAAACAATGATAATATTGGAGTTGATGAATAAGTCCCTGTACTGTGATCTTTGTGGGGTGGGCACATGGTTCTTGTACAGCAGCTTTGACTAGCATCTTAGACTAGCTTTAGGACAGCTTTTGACTAGCATCTAGGACTAGCATCTTAGCATATGCTTGGCTGGTTCTCAGCCTATAAATTTGTATCCCCAACCCCTTAGGTTGGCATGACATTGTGTGAGAAATAACAAGCTAGAAAATTGCCCCATCTCTAAGTGTCATCCTCTCGATGAGAGTAAGGATCTTGCTATCACCAAGAGCAAGAGTCCAGCGACTAACAAGTGGTATCAGAGCCGTACTATCCTGTAGCCTGAGCATCTCCTGCTCATCTCCTTCTCCGGCCTCGCAGCGGCCCGGTAGTAGCGGCGGCGGCTCCGGTACCGTCCCCGCTCACTCCTCTCCGAGACAGGCAGGCGGCTCGTCGAAGCGACCATCTCTCACGCAATGCCCCCAGTGGCGCGTCATGTCCGCAGGCGGTCTCGGCCTTCGATCGCCTCGAGCACGCGGCGTTAGCGAGCAGCCGAGCTTCGCCGCAGCGAGCAGCAGCGGCGGCGAGACGGCAGCCGCGGCGGCGAAAAAGCGTCAAGGCGCGGCAAGCGGGCGGCGGCGGCAAGCGGAGCGGAGGTGGAAGTGGCGGCGGCGATGCAGCGCGTGCGGCGGCAGCGGAGGTTAAGGTTCTACAGCGAATACAGCAGCTCCATCTCTGCGATGAGCAGCCGACGCGGATCTTGAGCCGGAGAGGAAGGCGGCGAGGCGGCGGCGCGATGGCGCCGCGCACACCCACGAGTCGGCGGCGGCCAGACAGGCGTCGCGCGGTGGCGCTCTGGAGGAGGCGCGCGCAGCGGCGGCGTGACGGGTTGACGGAGCGCGGCCTTCACAGCGACGCGCTCTCTCCCGGTTGATACCGTGGTCACCACGAGTACCGTGTCGTCGTCGGGACGTCGGCCCGGCGGCGGGTGGCCTACCCTCACCAAGACCAACTACGTCGAGTGGGTGCGGTGATGAGGTGAAGCTCAGTGCGGCATATGTGGGATGCGGTCCGAGACGGCGGCGTCGACTACGACCAGGGATCGACGGCGCCGGATGCTCTCATCGCCGCAGTCCCACCCGAGATGCGCTTCGCTTACCAACAAGCGGATCGCCAAAGCGAGCTTGGTACGCCATCGCCGCGGACGCGCCGGCGGCGACCGCGCCCGCAAGTCCACATTACGGTCACTACGCAGGGTGGTAGAACACAGCCTTCAAGCCGGTGAGGGCGTTGATGACTTTGCTCTCCGTCTCAACACTCATTGCGAAGATGGTGCGGTTCGGCGGCGACACCTACGGCGAGGAGAGAGCGTGGAAAAGCTCTTCCGCTGCGTCCCAGAAGTACAAGCGGATGGCTCGCTCGATCGAGTCTCTGCTGGACCTCTCACGATGACGATCGAGGCGTTGGGTCGCCTCAAGGTCGTTGGCGGCGATGAGCCACGACACCTCTCGGGACCCGTCACCATTGGCGGAAGCTCCTCCTCGCTCGGGAGCGGTGGGCGCGGCCAGGTGGCAGGAAGAAGGGGAGCCTTCTTCCACGACAGTGGCCGCAAGCGTGGCAGCGCGCAAGCCGCGCAAAGACGCCGAGCGGTAGCGAGGACGTCTTAGGGTGGTGACCGTGGGCGCCAGTGGCGCGGCCGGCAAGCAAAGGCCGGCACGAGATGACTCTTGCCACAACTGCGGCAAGCATGGTCATTGGGCCAAGGATTGTCGACAGCCACGACGCGGCCAGGTCCACGTCGCGCAGGCGGAGGAGGAGGAGCAATGGCTCGTTCATTGCTCATGCGAGCATCAAACTACCTCCGCCGCACCGCCGCGGCGACTCTCCTCCACCTTGACGAGCCAAAAGCACACGCCCTCCTCGGCGGCGGTTCCGCAACGACAAGACTGACGGGTGGTGCCTCGACACCGGCGCCACCCATCACATGACCGGTCGACGGGAGTTCTTCACCGAGTTTGACTCTAGCGTCCGAGGCTCCGTCAAGTTTGGGGACGCCTCCGGCGAGGAAATCAAGGGCGTCGGCTCCGTCATCCTCACCACCGTGTCTGGTGAGCACAGGCTGCTCACCGGTGTCTACTACATCCTCGATCTGCGGAACTCCATCATCAGCTTGGGACAGTTGGATGAGAACGGCTCATGGTCGAGATCGAGCACGGGTGTCATGGATTTGGGATCTTCGCCGCGCCTTCTTGCCAAGGTAACCGAGGCGAAAATCGACTCTACATTCTTCACGTGCGGTGGCACAACCCTCTGTCTCGCCGCTCGTCGAACGACGAGGCGTGGCGATAACACAGCGCTTTGGGCACCTTCACCCGAGGCCACAGGCGGCTCGGTGCCACGAAATGGTGTGAGGCTGCCGTGCCTTGACCATGTGGAGCGCTGCGGCGTCTGCGTGTTGACGAAGCGGGCGACTCCCCTTTCCCACGGGCGAAGTTTCGAGCCAAGGAGAGCTCGAGCTCGTGCACGGGACTTGTGTGGCCGGTGACACCGCCACACCGGAGGACGACGCTACTTCCTGCCGCTCGTCGGCGACCTCTCCGCTACATGTGGTGATGGTCCTCGGCGGCAAGGGAGAGGCTGCGGACGCCATCGAGCGCACGCAGTCGCTGCGGAGGCGGAGCGCGGCCGCAGCTGCGCGTCTTCGCGCCTGAACAACGGCGGCGAATTCACGGCGGTGAATCGCGCGTCATCTTGGCGATGAGGGCATTCAGCGCCACTACTCCGCGCCGTCTGACCGCGGCGAGCGGCGTCTCGGCGGCGCAACGAGCGGTTGTGGGGATGGCTCGGGCCTCCTCAGCGAGGGATGCTGGTACATCTTCGGGAGAGGCGGTGGTGACGATCGTCTACATCCTCAACCGCTCGCCTACCAAGGCGCGGCGGCGGGGCCGTGACGAGGCTTGGCATGGGCGCAGCCGGCGGTCTCCACTGCGGGTCTTGGCTCCCTCACATTCGCCAAGGAGCTTGGCCACATCGATGCTCGACGGCGGGAGCACTCGGAGTGTTCATCGGCTACGCGGAGGGCTCGAGGCCTACCGCATCCTCGACCACATCAAGCAGCAAGTCCGCATCTCGCGTGGCGTTGTGTTCGACGAAGGCGGGCGGACGTGGACAAGGCGGTGGGCGGCGGTTCGACTTCGACTCGAGGATTTTGTTGTCGACTACGTCCACTTCGAGAGAGCGGGGAGCTAGCGGCTCGTCTTCACCGAGCTCGTCCACCTCGACACCTTGCTCGCCACCGGCTCGGCGAGTGCTCCACCACCTTCCGGCGGCCACGCCCACTCTTCACCACCGCCACTCCACGCTCTCCCGCACCGGCCACCACTCTCTGCACCGCGGCCACACCACCGGATCGGCCCCAACAGCCGGTCCACGACGGCGGTGTATGGTGGAGTTCGCTACTCATTGTCTCACGACGAGAACCGCGTCGACGCCTACCACGACGAGAGCCTCTGCGCTATCGTACCATGGACAACATCCTCGGGCTGCCGTCCTCGACCGGGCGCGGACGACTTCGAGCGAGCGCATTGGCGTGCGACGACGGCGAGCCCGCTCCTTCGCCGAGGCGGAGGAGACGCGGCGTGGCGTGTCGCGATGAAGCGAGAGATGGGCGCCGTCGGCGGAACCGGACGTGGGGCGGCGGATCTTCTGCCGGCCACCGCGCGATCACCCTTAAGTGGGTGTTCAGGCGAGCGGGATGAAGCCGGCGCCATCGTCAAGCACAAGGCTCGCTTGGTGGCACGAGGCTTCGTGCGGCGGAGGGGTCGACTTGATGGCGCCGCACCCGCCGCGCGCATGGAGTCCGTTCGTCTTCTTCTCGCACTTGCGCCCAGAGGATTGGCGCGTCCATCACATGGACGTCAAGTCCGCCTTCCTCAACGGCGACTTGAAGGAGGAGGCCTACGTCCGTCGACCACCGGATTCGTCATCCCGGCAAGGAGGACAAGGTTCTCACTGCGCGAAGGCCCTACGGCTGCGGCGGGCACCACGAGCTCGAACGCTAAGTGGACTCCACCCTCAAGCAAATGGGGTTCCGGCAGAGCGCACTGGCTGCGGTCTGCTCGGCGGGGCAAAGCGGCAACGCCTGGCGGTGGCGTCTCGTCGACGACTGGTGATCACCGGCTCCAAGGAGGCCGAGGTCGAGGCGTTCAAGGCGGAGATGAAGACCGCCTTCGGATGAGTGACTTGGGGCTCTCTCCTTCACACGGGATCGAGGTCCACGGGGCGCTCCGTATCTCCCTTCGTCGACCGCCACGCCAAGCGCACCGTCGGTGGCGGCCTCACCGACCGCAACCCGGCCCACACTCCTATGGAGGAGAGGCTAAAGGCGAGCCGCGACAAGACGGCGGAGGAGGTGGACGCGACGCAGATCTGCGGCGCATCGTGGGCGACCTTCGCTATCTCGTCCCACACGCGTCCGGTTGGCGTTCGCCGTCGGCTCGTCGATCGGTTCATCTGACCGACGACGAGCATCATCAGCCGTGAAGAGGATCCTCCGCTACGTTGCGGGCACCTCCGACTACGGCTTGCACTACCCGAGGTGTCCGTGGCGCGCGCTTCATCGGGTACATAGCGGCTTCCACCGCTTCGACTCAGGCGCTCTGGCTCGCTCGACTGCTTGGTGATCTCCTCGGCAAAGACACTGAAGCGGTGGCGCTCAGGGTGGACAGCAAGTCCGCTCTGGCTCTGGCAAAGAACCCGTTTTCCATGAGCGAGCAAGCACATCGGTGAAGTACCACTTCATCCGAGGTCATTTGGATGAAGGCGACATCAAGGCGAGCTACATCAACATCACGGATCGACTGCGGACCTACTCACCAAGCCTCTTGGGAGGGTCAAATTCCTCGAGCTCTGCTCTAGGATCGGGATGGTTCAACTTTCCCACAAGACGACGCACAAGACTTAGGGGAAGAATGATGAATAAGTCCCTGTACTGTGGTCTTTGTGGGGTGGGCATATGGTTCTTGTACAGCAGCTTTGACTAGCATCTTAGACTAGCTTTAGGACAACTTTTGACTAGCATCTAGGACTAACATCTTAGCATATGTTTGGCTGGTTCTCAGCCTATAAATTTGTATCCCCAACCCCTCAGGTTGGCATGGTATTATGTGAGAAATAACAAGCTAGAAAATTGCTCCATCTCTAAGTGTCATCCTCTCGATGAGAGTAAGGATCTTGCTATCACCAAGAGCAAGAGTCCAGCGACTAACAGGAGTAATCTAGCTAATCTTCACTCCCAAAAAGTAAGTTCTCATGTTCTTACATTGTTAATGCTAAATCCACCAAAGTAAATAAACTGCAGTGAAAAAAAGGTAGAGAACTTCTTATAGTTCCTTGAAAAATTCTCAGATTATGTAGGTAATGTGTGAGAGATCACATGAATATCTGACATTATGACAGTCCCAAACATTAGGATGCACCGCTCAGTGACCAAATCGGGGCTACAGAATATTAATCACTTGTATGATAATTGCTTATCCGAGGAAGTTTGTGATCACCAAGTGGAGCACCAGATTGCACAGAACAAAATCTGCAAAAGCCCTTTCCGGGGGGAGATCCTGCACATGATGTTTTGATATACAACGTTATGCCGGAATCCAAAGAATAAATGATCCAAGCAAATAACAGTGAAAGTAGAGTTACTTTAAATTCCTTGTTATCTTTGTTGACTTGAATACGGAGGCAAACTGCACAAACATTGACAGTTATATATCACGCAACCAAGGAAGCATAACAACAATTGAGAAGGGTAAGAAATTCCTACCAGCAAGCACTGCAGTTCCTATGCATGAAAGAACACCAGAGAGGAAAGAGTTGAAGGGAAATGACCCTACTATTCCCATGTAAACAACCTGTTTTGCCACATAAGAGAGCATTTCAATATATTGCAAATGGCTATGTACTACCAGACCAAGGCCAATTTTGCAACAATGATTGAAGAGAAGACTTATGGGTTGAACACAAGACTAATGTTCAGTTAGTAAAATAAGTGCTTAAAGGAAACTTGCACTGAACCTAAGAATGTAGTTTGAACCCACTATACAACACCATCTTAGAAAATCACGTTTCATCTGTCAATCAAACATTGAGGGACATACAGTAGCATAGTAATCCATGACAACTACACCTATGCAAATTGGCTGCCAGATGGCTAGGCAGAGCAGAATTTTGCAAGTTGATATCCTGGTCCTATTAGAAACTGAGAAATGCAACATCATAAATAAACAAGATATCTGCCATCTAGCAAATCAGTAGATAGCTTGAGGAAATCCCCATGTATGGAGTGTACAGCGTACCTTTCCGCATGTTATACTATAACAAAATAACTTGTAATTCAACAGATACCACAACCCTATTTCTACAGCTGCTTTAGTGAAAATCCCCAGCAGGAAACATTTTGAAGATAATATATGCTCCAAGTTGTCCAGGTAAATTTTCAACTTCCATTTTGAGGCTTCAAACTCCTCTTAAACCATATATCCTCAACAAAGTGGAAAGTGTTAAGACTTACCTGCATAAGGGCAGTAGCCACAGCCAAAACCACATACAGGTCGATAATCTGCGGAAATATCACCTCAAGGTGAACAGGATCAGTAAAAAGCTGATGACCTCAGGTAATAATGAAGAGGAAAAGGTCAGATAAGGTTACCTTAAGATTTGTTGGTGTGGCAGCATAGGCCTTGCTCAGGGACTGGATCAGAAGCTTTGCATCGCTTGTGGCCCTCGGCATCATCGAAAACTTGTGTCTTCTACTTCAAGCTAACCAGGAAGGAAGCAAGGCATAATAAGATTGCCTGGACTGTAGCAAGCTGGATCAAATGTGCAAACCCCTAATAGGCTAACAGCTAACATGCAGGTATTAGATTATTAGGCCAGGAAAATAGTACAGCTTCTACATTGCAAGTCCTATACAATGTCTGAGCTTCGAGAGATATAATTGCACCAAGAATGTGCAATTTAAGATGTGTTATTCTCAAATTTGATCAGTGTGCTAATAATATATGATGGTGTTGGCACTGTAATATTGCAATCAAATTAATAATCACCAAATTTAATGAATGCATGCCAGTATGCCACGGCTGCCACATCCAATGGATGCTCCTCCAGTAGCATGGCATCATGGACCATGGAAACTATGCTCAGATTTTTTTTTTTTTTTTGCTTCATGCAAGATATGTCACAGCATTTACTCACAAACAAATGAACAATAGAAGTGAACAAACATATGAACAACCAAAAAAGTGTGAAAAAAGTACTAGAACAACCAAACACAGTAGACAACTACATATAGATGACAATAATAAAAATTGAGACAGTCATCAGATGATAGGCAAACAATGCAAAATGGAGAACCATATCTATGCAGGCTAATCAACAATTTACATAACTCCACAAGTTTCCAACATAATACACAAATATTGGCAACCTCAAATGATCATGCTAACCAGGTGGCCTCAGAGGTGATGCAATAATAAGTATGGTAGTTTTCAGATCTCGAAATCATCACTTGCACCAAACTAGACGGAAAAGAATGGGTTCCAAACATGGCACACATACATCGACGGTTCAGGGCATGCAAAGACAAACACCAACTAATGGACCAAACTAGTTGAAGATAAGGGTTCATAGACCAGTACCAGAGTAAGCTACAAGTTCTTTCACGCGCCATATTTAGTTCATCTACACGGGTAAACGCTTATATCTTATTAGCAGCAGGTTAAAAAGACAATCCTGTCAACAGATCCAGAGGATTTCGAACGACCACATAGCACAAATACCCCATCTGGCCCAGATCAAATTGAATCGACAGCGATCAAGTACAAATCTTTAATCCAAAATAGCAGATCAATTCGGTTTCTACTGTCCACAACGAGTATGTTCACAGAAGCAGAGGGGAACGCACAAAACCAACCAAAATTTCATGGACAGAGAAGGGGGGAACCACAGATGGGCAGATACAGCAGGGAAACAGAGGAGGGGGACGGACACCGACGGGCCACCGTCCGCCGAACTTACCTTCTCGGAGGAGGAGGGGATCTGAGGGGAGGAGCGTCTGCGAGGGGGAGAGCGAGAGAGGTAACTCAACCACAGGTGAGTCGAGGGAGGGGTGGGGAAACAATCAGAGAAGGAACTACCAGATCCAGATGCACTAGTTCAGCAACCTTGGGTTCGAGGAGATCTCTGGCTTCGTTGTTGCCGCCGCCCAGGCTCCAGCCGTCGAGTTGCGGGTCGCCCACGCCGCGCGGCGCAACCGCCGGCCTCAACACAGCGAGCGCCGCCTCCCTAGTGCTCCGGATTCGGGAAGGACCAGAGTGATTCAAGGCCACGGCCCACGGGTGCTAGGAGGCCAGGGCTACGCTTCTCTCCGGAGGACGTTGGGCTACGTGGTCCTGTGGGCTGATGGCGATGGTGTGAATGGAATGATTACCTGACGGGTTGCGACATGGATGGTCTTGAATATTTCGGTATTTTCGGCCTCATCGGTTCAGGAAGTTGCATACGAGTTGTGGAGCATCTGTCGCTGACGAATTCAGTTTGAACGATTTTTAAAAATAAATTAAACATAGGTAATATAATAATAAATTAAGCACAGAGATAAAAAACTCCTTCATTTTTCATTACTTTCTTCTCCAAAAGATACACTTACAATCATTGCAGACCCTCTATTTATAGACTAAAAGATGAGATGTCCACCATATGCCAGGCTTGTAGACCCAAGTTTCCTAATACTCCCACTTGGGCACTCATCCGACACATACATGCCTTATCAAAACTTCATAGAAATCCAGTGGACAAATTGCCTCATTAAAAATCTTCGTGGCCGCCGAATTTGTTTTTATTTTTTTTAAAAAAAAAGAGGCATCCGAGGAAGTTTTGGCTCTGCGCCTCTGGTGTAAGCAACAGCTGCAGCAGCCAGTATGTTGCTTGGAGCGTGGAGGGTCAAATCCATACAAAAGCCTTGCGGCTGAATAGACAGCCACTTCCGACGTAGTACTGGGCCCATGATACCATCTGCGCGCAAATGTTGACATCAGAGAAGACGGTGTTGTGGTTAGCGTAGCGATCCGATGGATCAATGCCATCAAAACGTTGAGGGAACTGGACATGCCTTCTTGCTGTGCTCATAGCCTGGGCGCTTCTCTCGGGACACATAAACCAACATTGGCAAACGGATGTCGTACAAGGGATCAACACTAGGAGGTTTCAGCATTACCTGAAGCACAGAACAACAGGGATCCTCGTTCACTACTGGATAGAGAAGTCAGACCGACATAACGGCACATATAACGTACAAACATTGAAAAGCATGTGTATGTTTCTGTTCCAAAGGGAAAATGAAATGATTTAGAGTTACAGGTGCAGACTTGTCCTGGTGCTTATAAGCAGCTACCTAATCTGTTCATTTACCAAAGATGGTTGATCTCTTTCAAGTATAATGCATTCTCTACTCTCTATGGATAGAGGCCACATTGCAACCGATATGGAAGAGCATGGAGAAGAAAGGTGATGTGAATGCGTCTACCTGAATTATTCCAGCATGGTCGCTCCGAGTGTGCTCAGCGGCGGGTTGAATCCAGTACCAGGCCAATGAGGGCTGAGTATCGGAGTCGGAGTCGGTGTGGGTTGATGGGCCGACTGGGTCGGTAGCTACATGGGCCTTAATGGGCTTACAGGATGAGACTTCTAGGCCTTTTCGTAATTCGTAGTATTATACGGGGCATCAGCAGCGTGCTCGGCCTGCTCCGCGCCCTTGGCTCTACCGCCGAGCTCCGCCCTGGTTAGCATTATACTGCCGACTTCGCGCCACGCATGATTAAATTTTTGAGAGGAGATGCTTTTTTTTTTCTTTCTATTGTTCCCCTGTTTCTCTAAGGCCTCGTCTGGCCAGGCTCAGCTTTAGTTTTTAAGTTTCATAGTCATTTTTCGGTCAAACGTGCGGGTTTCAAAACCTAAAAATACACTATAAATTTAAAGCCAAATCTAAAATACACTACAAATTCGAAACCTGAATTTTATAACTTTGTTGAAACCAAAGTTTAAAGGCAAAATTAAAGAAACTTAGCCCGGCCAATCGGTCCTAAATTCCATGTCGTGGACATGGGCTTCAGCATTTGTGTCCAGGTACAGCTCATTAAGTGATGAGTGGCAGATGAAGACAAACAAATAAAGAGTAGTCGAGGACGATAGAGAAAGCAAAAGGTGGCGAGACCGCACGTGGGCGTGGTGGTGGATGCACGCGCGGGCGACAGAGTCAGAGCAAATGGCCAGCACCAGAACACATGATGGCCTCTTTCTTTTTGTTACAACTTACAACCGCGCATCTGAAATTATTGCGATCACATATCAAACTTCACACAGATTCTAGTATCTTCCTACTAGGTTTCTTCTGCCTTTGTTTCAACTCGAATGTGTTTTCTCCTCACATCCTAGATCCTGCACACTATGTTGACGACGAACAGTCTCTGCGTGCAAACTAATGAAAAATAAATTGAGCAAAACCAGCTTGTGAGCATATTTAGCTGGCTCAGGCTCAATCAACCCGGTAGCTTTAACGATGTGTACTATAAGATAGCTGAACCGTCGGTCCTGAATAAAATCATCCGGTCCATCGATCCATCTGTGGTAAAAGGAGGGGGGGAGAAAAAGATAAAGCCGTATGAAATCCTAACATCGCACGTATTTTGATGCAAATGATGCTGCCCTGTTCTGGTTTTCTTGGATCTGTCGCCTCCTCGATTTCTTTTTGTTTCTTGGACTTCGTACGATCCGAACCTTTGGCCACTTGACAATCACGGCGTCCACGATGAGCCAACATCGGCAGCAGATGAACATGCTGCGATCATTGGTCGAGATCACGAAGGACCACGGAGAAGTATATAATTTTATTATGTTGAACTATTATTATTTTGAAGGAGTGAAAATTTAAAATCTATAAATTTTTTATAGTTTATAGAAATGAATGATTTTACAAAAACTAAGTCATAAAATAATTTGGTGACCTACGTCAGTAGTTATCGATTGCATGAGACATGTTACTACTAATGTGCGTCAAGTTGTGAAAAACCTATGCTCAGAAACGATTTCTTTGTCTTTGCATATGCAAGGTCGTCCGAAGTCAACTATGGTCAACGACGAAGATCGGAGCTACACTCATGAAGCATCCGAGGCCCAGAACAATCAAAGTGGCGTGTGAGATGGATGAGCTCAAGCATGGCATAAAGAAGATTGATTTTGAAGAAAAGTTTGAGCGACAGGTTGCACCATATGGCTTGGTCGGTCCAAATGAGACGTGGTCTGGTGGAATCGAAATATGAGAGACTTACCAACGCGTAGCAAACCAGTGGTGAACCTATACGTGGCAAGTATGACGATTGATTGCAACGGAAGAAGATGACTGGGTCAAAATGGTATTTTGGTAGTTTAACCAAAACATCAGAAACTATATTAGGCAAAACTGTAGTGTTTGGGAGAGTGGTTTAGGTCAAGGAGAAGGTGAGACGATCAAATTAGATTAAGTCTAAGGACTTAGTGGATTCGGCCTTATGCGATTTGAAAAAGTGTATAAGTGTAGTGTATGAGTTAAAACCCATATGTGAGGTTATCAAGTTTCTCCATATGTGCTAAGTATATCTACTAAGAGTTATATGGGGCTGGCTAGTCTATTTATTTAATGAGTTGGGATAGAGACTTCTAGTTAACCATTGAACTACCTCTCTTAAGACTAAATGTTCATGAGTTTTAGAGTTAAGATTTGAAAAAAGTTGAGTGATGTGGTGTGCTCTCTTGTCCTCCAGATGGAGTGACTGTAAAATCTTCATCTTCAAGTAGCAATATATCAATCTTTGTTCATCTCCATGAATTTCTCTTATGTTAATTGATTTGCTCTTAATTTGGTTGGTTTTTCTCCTCTTTCTCCTCTTCTTGATCTTGATGTGCCAAGAACATATAAAGGATAGAGATAATCTCAGAAAATCAATATCTACCTATCTATTCACTTACATGGTAAGTTCAAGAAACTCAGTTTTTGCTCTTTTTGGTTTCTCCGAGTGATTTCTTGATCCAGCTATTTCTATCTCAATTTCTTTGGTGTTCTAACTTACTATGACATATGAGAATATATCTAAAGCTATTTTTGCCATCATTCATCCACGAGAAAGTCATATTCATCGTTTTTGTTTTTTTACCCTTTTTGGCGTAACCTTCTTCCAAACAGAAAAATGTCAAAACTTTATTAATGATTTTCTTAATTGTTGATTGAAATAAGTTTCTGACATCTTAGAGAAGGTGTATACTAAATTTCAAGTAATTTGAAAGCTTTGTTTGAGAGTTATGCTAATTTTAGATTTTGGCCTAGTTTTGGTGCAGTAGAGCTTCATGAACCAAAATATTCCAATTCTCTCAAGTTCTTTCAAGATTTTTGGTTGAAATATATTTCTAAGGTCATGATCTAGCATTAATTCAAGTTTCAAGTGTTTTGAATCTACGGATCAAAAGTGTCATGGATTTTCGGATTTAAAATATTGTTGTTTTTTTCACTGTTCATGGGGCTGAAATTACTATAGTACCGATATTTTTAAGAATTTTAGGTTCTTAATCTTCATAACTTCTTATAACTATTGGAGTGAAGAATTAATGAATGCTTAGGAAAAATTTTAAAGCACCATTTACTTCTCCTCTATTCCTATACCAATCCTATATATGTGTAAAGATGAGGATGCTTTTTTGTCTTAAGAAGAAGACTTTCAATGCAAAATCCATATGCTAGTATTCTGTGAAGTCCCCCAAAAGTCGAGTTACTCGTCTTAGCTTGTTGGGCAGTGCTAAGTATGTCTTGTGGTAAACAAACCAACAACTAGATTGGACCGGGACTGATTTAACGTAATCACCAATCAGGAGCATAGAGATTTCACAGAAAAAGTTTAACTCCCAAAGAAATCTAAAAAATAGTTTCGTGCGTCTTAAACGGGGAGCCGGCTGTGCCTGGTTCTATCGTGACACACTGACATGGTCAGGTATACTCCTGCGTGGCAAGCACACACCAACAGGAGCAACTACATCTCTGCCCCGCGGGAGGTGTGAACGTCGTCAGAAGCGCAGATGATGCGTGGCTGGCCCCGAAAAGCAAAAGAGGGAAAAAAAAAGGCGGCAAAAACCAAAAGAAACGAGGCCGAGACAACAGAGATCGAAAGAAGCAAAATAAAGGAGGAAAGCGTGGGCATGCTATGCGTGCAGCGGGATGCCGGTTCTGCTTCCGGCCGCTTTGCTTTGCCTCTCGTCGTTCTCAGCAATCCTCATGATGCATCGTGTTCTTCTGTTCCTGATCTCTCGGGATCACCACCACCGCCCCGGCCTCGCTAGCCCGTCGTAGCTATCCATCAGCCTCGCTGTACCGGTTGTCTGTTCCCATGACTCTGCTCCTGTCTCCTGCATGCCCCTCTCTCTCCTCTCTCTCTTTTCTCTTCTTTAGATTGCTCATCTTTCCGCTTTCTCTGATCTCGAAACCGTGTACGTGCTCCTAGTTTATGGAGTGGAAGGAATCTACCCTCTTGGTTCCCTGCTCCGTGCCACATGGGACCAAGGCAAGAACTGAAGAAGCCTGCGAGCTTGTGCAACTATTCGATCTTGTGTGTGTTTTGTTGGGCGCGTGAGAGGACGGAATGCTTTCTGTGAAATTTCGTAACAGAGGCTTGCAGGTGGTTGATTCCAATCCATGGAGTCAAATCAGATGATATTTCGTTGGGGCTGTAATTCTACAGTCGTTGTTGAATAGGACTTTCTGAACGATGATACGGGTCCGCTGCCAACGTTGCCGATTTGCCATATGGCTTCTCCTGTCCTGATGTTCATTTTCACCTTATATTTTTTCCTGTTGCTGTAGAAACTCTTTTGCAATGACGTTAAGCACTGCAGCTCTGCCACAGATTCAGAAAGCCGGGGTGTTGTGACTTCTTCACTGACTTGCACTCGCTCAACACCCTACCTAACTTTCTCTTCCTAAATGCGTATGATACTTGATGAGAAATTCCCTTTTGTTGCCAAATTTACATGCAAGTCACATGCATGAACCTCGGAGCCAGGTGGGCTGCTCGTACTTTGCCATTCTCCCTTCACGTTACTTGTTTGCCTAAAGCTTTGCTTATGCTCGAATTTTACAGCTAACTAAAACTGTCCTGTCCGATCGATCGTGTTCAGTTCAGGAACCATCTGATGATCTCATAGATTAATCATGACCCCTTTTTACGCTGTGTGGCTCCTAAACAAGTTCAGATTAGCACACAAGCAAGAGGTTTGTTAATTGATTAGCCACTACCTTTTTACTGTAGCATTTTAAGTTACGAATGACGAAGCTTTTTCAGCAGGGACTTGGCAGACAAAAAGCATGCAGGTGAATTATTTCACAGCATGGTCCAACATGTGACGCACCAAATTGATCTCAACTTGCATCGATCATTTTTTTTTCGAAGGGTTGCATCAATTATACTAGGCAGGGTAATCCATTTCACAAAGATTTTTTTTCCTCGAAGTTTGATGCTAACTTGGCAGCTAGACCAGAAGGGTCTTCTTAGGTTAGCCCAAGGCACTTCTTGGTAACAATCATCACAGCCGCAATTCCAGAAACTATACATATATTGCAATCTGACTATATCGATCGATCGAATATATCCGATCAATGATCCGTCGAATCATCGAAAAAGAGGGCAGACGTATCAGCTATCTTGTAGCACGCACCATCCATCGTGATCAGAGACAAGAAAATAGCAAAAATTATTGCCCACTAGTCAAGCAAGATTCTAGCCGCCCCACCCCACTACTGCAAGCACGGCCTTGCTTGTTGTTGCCATCGACCACTACTAGCATCTGCACTATCTGGTCGACGTGGCGTGGCGATGCATTGGGATCTCTGATCGTATCAGCAGACGTGACATAATTCAGGTGATTCGCTGTTGTCAATGCACAAAGCACGCTTGCTTGCCCGTCGGTTTTCGCCCGCGCATAGTGGCATCGGTTGTTTCTGCGTAGAAAACGGCATGGAAAAAGTCGTGTAAAGTTCGATCAGGCATTGGCCCATGGCGAAAGACGAGGGGGGATAACGTAGCGTCGGGTTGAGGTGAAACTCACGTTGTGTAGTCATGGAAAGGCACTACCGGGTTCAGCTGGCACTCGGCAAAGTACACGAAACACTCGGCAAAGTCTTTGCCGAGTGCCATCCACGGCATAGCTCACACGTCATAGTTTCTGACGGCAAAGAGCTCTTTGTCGAGAGCTTTTCATCGAGCACTCGGCAAAGTCTTTGCCGAGTGCCGAAACGACCCTCGGCAAAAAAAGGATAGTGGACGGCGAGAACACGGTGACGGCGTTGTTTACCGAGTGCCAGGACGGAATGGCACTCGGCAAAGCTATAAACGTTGCCGAGTGTCAGATAAAGACACTCGGCAAAGCCTTGCAGTTTGCCGAGTGCCAGAGTAAAAACACTCGGCAAAGTACGTTCCCAGAATGCCCAGAAACGTTACTTTGCCGAGTGTTTTTACCATGACACTCGCAAAATCACAACACTCGGCATAGTGCGTTCCCGAATGCCCGAACGTTACTTTGCCGAGTGTTTTTACCATGACACTCGGCAAAGCCTCCCTTTGCCGAGTGTAACACACGGCAAAGTGGCCGAAAACTGCCAATTTTAAACGTTTATTGCACCCCACTCAAACAAATCACAATATCACAGATATATCAACAAGTAATCACCACAAGTAATCACATATAGTCCACAATATATCACATATATCACCACAAGTCACAATATATCACATATATCACCACAAGTCACAACATATCACATGACAAGTCACAATATCACATATAGTCACAATATATCACATATCACAAGTCACATATAGTCACCCCGACTGATGTGGTGGGTCATGAGGCATATTATTCGAAGCCGCCGATTGATTCTGCACAAAAGAGAAGAGATTGCATGTGTGAGACAAGATTTAAGGTAGGAACATACAAACTTAAACATTCATACTCCACTAGAAACTCACAGGAGTAGTTGCAGGAGGAGGTGGAGGGAATAGCTCCGGTGGTAGAGGTTGACCCATCCTCTCGCCAAGACTTTGCATCCACTGAAACATCTGCGTCATCCTCTGTCGCTCGGCCTCACTCCTCTGCCGATCGGCCTCCATCCTCGCCTCCATCTCCTCCCGTAGCCTCTTCTCTTCTTCCAGCTGGACCTACAATATTTCACCCCAATGTTACAATGCAAAGCAAAGGTATGTAAAAATTAATGAACGACGAATAAAACAAAATAACTCGGAGTGCCTCCATCCGGATCGTGGCAAGTGTCCGTGGTGGGCGAATGGCGGGCTTGAGCTCGTGCTCCTTGCTCGAACTGGGAGAGAGTGGGAGTAGTGGCCGTGTCGAGTGTGTCTTGTCGCCAATCCAAGACCGCCCATGCTTCTTGCCTCCTCCCACCCTCATGACGACTTCTCCATCAAGGTCCCGGTGCTCGGATCGTACTCGCCCATGGACCGCCCTTGCCATCGATGTGTACTCACCGAGGCGGTGTGGACGGTCGCATTGTCTGTACACCGAGGGCGGGTCCTCCGGGTTGTAGTCGACGTCGGACGTCGCCTTGCCCTTGTGGTCCAAAGCCCATGCCTTGAACTGGGAGCAAGGCTGGCCACCATGTGACGACGACTGCGAAAAAAACAGCAAGATGATTAGAAATTATGCAGAATTGAGCGTTATAATAAAGAAATGAATTTGCGTACCCATGTAGCCGCTGGATGCCGAGTGCCTACCTTTGCCGAGTGCCTAGCACTTGGCAAAGACAGTTTTTGCCGAGTGCAGGTATTTGCCGAGTGTCATATTTTGCCGAGTGCGGCGCTCGGCAAATCAGTCTTTGCTGAGTGCCCGCAATTTAGCACTCGGCAAAGTTTTTTGCACTCGGCAAATCACGTGTTTCCCGTAGTGAGGGTCGTTACGTACTAATTTGGTTTTCTGAGAAGTGATGTGTGTGCGCGCTTTGGAAAGAAAATTCACCGGTTTTGAAGCACTCACACATGCGCATTACCTTTTTTCTCTAAAACATCTGATTAAAAGGAGTGATCGAGCAGTCCTTGTCACTTCCAATCATTGGAGAAAAACAATGTGGAAATGAGCGAGCCGGCCTAGAACCCCACAGTATCCGCTAATCCCAAGTTCAACGCTTGCTTTCAACATTATAATTCCAGCAGAAATATATCAAATCCTAGGGTTGCAAACAGAGCAGATAGAGAGATTTGCTGCTGAACGAACCTGAAGGCGATTTAACGAAGGTCCTTACAGCATACATACATCCATGTTACCCCAATTTCCAGCCATGAAGTTAGTCTGTTCCACTTTGGACTCAACCAACAGAAAAATATGCCCGACCAACCAAACCCAACAGGAGGCAATTCAAGGACCACCCTAAGGCCTCGAAAGAGAACCCTAAACAAAAGCGAACCCTTGAGGGCGCATGATTAGCGGATCAATCTGGCGACAGGGACGCATAAATCCTCGCAAAGCCATTTCTTTTCCCTAACCCCATGTGTGCGTCTTCCACTCCCCTCGAACTTTCCGTTCCCGTTCATCACACTAGTTGTTAATCCCCCTCGCCAGCGACGCGAGCACGCCCTGCTCTAGTAGCCACCAGCAGGTAAGCACACGGATGATGATAGACCAATGCATCCACAAAGAGAATTAACGCAGAAGATTTATACCTAAGAAAGGAAAACAAAAACCAACGAGACGACACAATCTGCATGCACCCGTACGTGCGGTGGAAGTTGCCAGGCAGAAGGCGGAGAGATGCCGCTGTGCCATCGTCCTCGCGCGGGCCGACCTGCAGCTCAGCTCGGCTGCGCCTCTGCCGCGACGTTGTACGCTCCGCGGCCGACCGAGAGCGAGGGTGGAAAAGCAAAGGCTGCCCCGCCCCTCGCTTTTCCCGCGCACCTCGCGGTCGATCGACCGGCCGTGCCGATCGATCCCTTCGGCAGAACGTCGCGTCCCAGCAGCCGCTGCCGACGCACTTGCTTTGGCCGAAGTGGCCACTGGCTGCTGAGTACTGACCAGCAACGCCTAGCTTGCTGCATGCCCCACGTACGTTATTAGGGTTCCTCTTTTGTTGCTCATCGGTTGGTCCGTTACAGGGTTTACAGTGTTCATGCCATGAGACGGAATGAGATGGTTTTGGAGTGTGTGTATGTTTAGGGCGAGACAAGGGGAAATACCGAAGAACAGAATTATTAGATGGAGGGAGGAAAAGTCTCTCTCGCAACTGTTGGTTTGC
Source organism: Bonia amplexicaulis (assembly GCA_036346245.1). Classification (NCBI taxonomy): domain Eukaryota; kingdom Viridiplantae; phylum Streptophyta; class Magnoliopsida; order Poales; family Poaceae; genus Bonia; species Bonia amplexicaulis. The sequence goes on from CM070741.1 coordinate 2,950,130, forward strand.
TAGCTTACCAACGTAGTTCATCTATCTATCTAGCTATTATATTATTAATTAAAGTGATAAAAAATCACCACGTTCTCTCTTAAGACATAGAAATTAAAATAACAGAAAAAGTCATCACGTCCGTTCTTAAGGACTATAAATTTCCACCTTAATCTATGGAAAAAGAAACGATCTACGCCATCAATTATGGTAGGTTCAAATTATAACGGCGTAGATTAAAAGAAATAGTTCATGTCAATTACAATTGAGAAATAAATTAAATTCAACATTTAAAAATAAAATAGAATTAGCAACTTAATCTCCATACAATTTTCAAAGTAAAATATCTAAATAACTTTAATTCAGAACATTTGTATACAAATTCCAAACAAAAATAATTAAAATAAGAAAATTACCATTCTATTTCCATACAAACTCCAAAGTAAATTCCCGAGACAACTAGATTCGGAATAAATTAAATAAAATTAGTAATTTAATTTGTATAAAAACTCCAATTAAAAATAACTAAAATTTTGAATAAAATAAAAATTATAATGAGAATAGCATGAATGGTGTCGGAGAAAACCACGAAAGAGTGTAATGGCATTGATATGTCCTACAAGAAGACATTGATCTGTGGGGAAGTGAAGAGTCGAGGTGGTGGCAACGGAGATGATGACAATGTCGTGTTGCTCGTTTTAGCTGTTCGACGAGGACAATGTTATGCTGTTTACTGGAGCCATTGAGGAGAAGGCTAGATCGAATGGAGCCGAGGGTCGTGACAACGAGCGGTGAGCGTTGACATTATGAAAGAAGTCAATGGGCAAAGAAGCTCGATGATGGGGAAGTCTCGGTAGAGAGGAGATGGAGCTTTGCATTGAAGATAAGCTATGGATGATATGAGATCATCAGATAGTTAGAAACATGTTATTGCTGGTGAGGGGCACGACGTCATCAGTGATGGCGAGAAGATTCTCCATATCATTAGACGTCGATTGAAGCAAACATGACGGCATCAATTAAGACGAGAGATCGTTGTGGTTAACAAGGAAGCCACATCGTTGAGTTGGCCAATATCAAAGAAGAGGAGCAACTGACACGGAAGAAGAGGACATCGGGTACGTATAACATCATGAATGTGTATACACATACATGCATCCTTACGAATAGAAGCACCAACATACAAAAGCACAGGAGCAAAGAGCTCGGAACAAAGATGGCGTAGCCATAGGGAATAAGCTTGGAGTCACTAGAGAGAGTGCGATGGTGTCCCTGGTAGGGATCAACAATAATTGAATGTATATGCGTGTTTGGTGTCACAATGATCAACATTAAGCAACAAGTGGAGAGAAGTATGGGATAACTATCTGGTAGAGTATTGCATTAGAAGGGTTAGCTACTAAGAGAGATCAATCAAGAATTGCACTTGTTATTGGAAATTGAAGCAGAAAAGTTGTGACGATGATAAGAGATAGACACATGGTTCGATGGGATAGCCGGCTAGCGAGAAAAGAAACTCAAGGTAGGTCGTCCATAGTGTATAAGTGTATATGCAAGTAAGGTACTCTAATATCATATAAACTAATAAGATAATTTATCGTGCACGTAATTAACATATTGTGATATTAAAATAGAGGTACATGTGTATGCATATATTTTGAAAAAAAATAACTAATGGATGAAGAATAGGAGCATGCAGCTACATGATTCGTACACGATAGAGAGTGGTTACATTTCTAAGAACCCCAGTAACTTATTATAATCAATGAATTTCTTTTATCAATGCCATACTTTAGTTACGTTTCTTATGTTGTATTTTCTTTTAAGCTTTGGTTGTCATTTTCAATCTTTACGTGTCTTAAAAATCTAAATAGCCTATAAAATATTCTCAAGTGCCTAACTTGTACTATTTGATAATGTAGACTTTGAAATAAATCTAACTGTACATGCATGGACCACTCTGCCAATTACTTAATTAAATTGCAAACATTGTAGCAATTGATCGCTAGATTTGACAATCGGAGTTAGTTTTGTCTCCTTACGCAAATAAATGCTACTACTGCCTACAAATTAAAGAACCGATCAAAATATATTCAGAAGCAAACAAATCCTCCTGCTCAAATGTGAGTTTATTTCTTTCTTTCTTGACGTAAAAAACAAAAGGACTGGAGTCTCCGGATTTGTCATTTCAAAATGCGTTGGTGCACGTTGAGCAAGAGAATAGATAGCCAGGCGCCATGTACAGGGCAGTGCATGACAGTCTCTGAAGCCTGAGCCCCGGCCATCACCAATAAAGAATTGAATATGGCTGCGGATTATAATTTTTAGTTGAAATTTATGAATTTTAGTTGTTTGTGATAGAGATTACGGAGAGAGATACCCGCTTACGATTTTGGTTGATACAAATGTTGTGCTTTTAACGTGTACTATAATTAACTTGTAAACTCTATCTTAAAAAAATATTATATTTAAAAGTTAGATACTGTAATAAAAACTAAAAGTTATTTTTAAAAGATATTAAAGATCAGGTCAGTACTACTCCTATCAAACCCGACATAACGACCCATAATCCTACGAGCACATCTCGGCGCTCTCCTCTCAAGCATGTAGGCTGTACGCACGCACGATCTGAACGGATCGGACCAACGCAACGATCCCTGCATTTCCGTTACACCGAAAGAGAGGAAGAGTTGGCAGCTACTAGCAGAGTAGTACGTGTGGCAAGGCAGACCACTTGCCATGCCGATCGAGAACATCCAGGCCATCAACTCATCAAAGGTGAAAGCCAACCTAATGCACTGGGTCCAAGGAAGCCACGCCCATCATTTCTTCCGTCAGGGAAGGGAAAGAGAGGCAGGGGAGGAACAGGATCCCGATCAATCTCCGGCCGGATCTGTCACGTCGACCGACAACACAGCGACTGCGCACGGCGCATTTGAGGCGGCTTGGTGCGTTTGTCCGGCCCAAGCACGCCGCGTTCGGGAGCTGGAACGCGGAGGCGCCTGTGCCCGAAAGGGATGCAAGGCTGTGCAGCGGAGGCAGGCGCGCCGTCTAGTCCATTTGTGTCCTTGTCGCGTATGACTAATGATCATATACAGTGATAGCTGAAGCTGATACGTCTAGGGAGACGGAGCCTTTTTGGAAAATTTGGATCCATGTAGCATGAGAGTTTTGACCCAAGTCACCATGGAAAAAATCTCACGTTAGGACACATGTATGCGGCATTCAAAAGGTATGACAGCGAAATTTCGATGTTAGGTGACTTAAAGCATTTTTGACAGAATTGCTTTCAGGGCGGCATGGGTTTGAAAGGCTAGTTTTGTGTGGTATCTATTCAGCCATGCATTCCCCCTTAAAATATATCTAGGTCTTACAATATTTACCGTGACGGTGCGCTCTCGTGCTTCCACCCCTCAACCCCTCGTGAACATTGTTCCAGGTTGCTATCATGCATGCACCGTTGAACATACAGTGAATCGTGCACAATCTGAACAACAACCCCTCACCTCAAAATCACACACACACACACAAAAAAGAACACTGCGTGTGAATGGGAGCAACACACAGGAACAAAAACACGCAACAAAACATTCCCCAACCACAGTCGAAATAAATCCCTTTCCGTTGAGGCTCGCTGCCGCCCTAGGAACGATGGTCCCAGGCAATAAGAGACAAGCGAGAGACGTCTATCTACAGCTCCCTGTAGCGCTGGGCCCAAATCTGCAAGCCCTAGATAAATTAAAGCCGGAGGATTAAGATTAGTTTAGGCGAGAGAACTAGACTACCTTCTTTTCGACTTAGGACTTATAAAATCCGATGCTTTGCAGCTAGCTTGCTCCCCGCTTTAGTCAGTACGGTGCAGTGCATTTGTGGGGATTAGGCTAGCAAGCAGGAGGCAGGCTTTTCGCAGCGAAACGCCGTACCAGCACGAGCACGGGACCTCCGTTTTTTTAGTAGCGTTAGTTTTTCCTTTTCAGTTTTAAAAAGCTATTTTTTAATTTTTCTATATTAACTAATTTTTAAATAAGATATCTTTTCAAAGCAGAGTTTAAAATTTGATTATAGTATATATATTATAGTGACTTCATTTATATCGGCTAAAACCGTACACGAGTTTTTATTAATCCGTACTCTCTTACGAATAATCTAAAAATCATAATCTAAAACTAAAAGTGGAAGTAAAAAAGAACAGACCTGTTAACACGCAAGGATCCAGTTCACCCCGTTCATACGTTTTTGTGCCATGTTTTGCTTGACTAGTTAGCCATGGTGAAGTGGTTAAGGTAAGCAGTTAGCTCTGCTGTAAATCACCACTTCACCGTCACCTCCTTGGTTGTTTGATCTGCGCTTGAGTACCGAGCAAGGGAATGAAGAAATGATTTCTGTCATGTGATTCAGCGTGTATTCGTGTAGCTAGAAAACAGCAGGAGAAGTCGAGAAAGCAACGGCTTGTCCGTATGTAATGGATTGATTTCGGCGTTTATCGCGTAACATCTGAATTGCAAGACAACGCAATTTTGCATGCGTGCAAATGAAATGACCGGCCTATGTTTTGTAGTACGTAAAAAGGAAAGAAGGAAGAAGGGTAGCCTTGGTAATCCAGATTATTATTATTTTTTGGACGAAGGTACCCCAGAGTACACTCAACTTTTTGAAGCGATTTTTTACTTCTCTCACTTTGAAGATAAGTCAGGAGTAAATAAAATCGGCATCTCTCCTCTACTTTCTCCATCGCTCATGTTCTCCTTCTACAAATCCATTCTTTTAACTACTACTATTTATTTTTAATTAAAAGTCGTCAACCCTACAAAGCCGTCCAGCTGCGTGATGTCCAAGCGATGATGAGGCAGCACGACATCTCATGAGAATTAAAAACCTGGGACGTATGAAAGGGGGAAAATACACGTACCCTAGCTTCTTAATGAGCGAAATTAGCGCACGTAAATACTCGTGTTCCTACTAAATAGAGCACATCCGTAGTGTATATGTGCATGGGACGGCACGGCACAGCTCGGTCAGGAGTTATAAAACCTGGGACGCATCAAAATGGAAATTTATGAGGAAATTGATTCTATGCCACTGAATAGCGTCCGTTTCTATAAAATATCACTAAAAAATACTCTCAGGATTATATGCCATCGAATTACACTAAAATTCAATTATATGCCATCGAATTACACTAAAATTCAATTATATGTCATTGCCATCAGTTAGCCTCCGTTTGGCCATGGAAAAAGACGATTTTGCCCTTAGTTCAAAATCTGCCCCTGTGATTAAAATTAAATATAGGGCAAATTGGCTTAGCTAAAAATACTGAATTTTTTTGATGATTTTTTTGGGTAGTGTACAACTCAAATATAAAATTTCATGAACTGACCATTCCATTTGATCTATTTTTGAAATTCAAATCCAAAATAAACCTATTGGAGTTATTTTGTAAACTAGGGCAAATTCACTGTAGAAAATGCAAAATAATAATTTTTGGGAGCTATGTGACATCTTAGGAGCATGTGAGAATTTTTACAGAAGTTTTAGACCTCATTTAGTTTCTGTTTGTAAATAATAGCCTTTATTAGCATTTAAATTACAAATCTAAAATTTCCTTTGAACAGTGCCTTGAAATATTTTTTCTAGCTCACTGACATATTGAACAACACCCCTGCCTTATCATCGCTTGGACATCACACATCAGGATGGCTTGTAGGGTCATTCCTATCGTTGTTGTTGATGACTTCTGATTAAAAATAAATAGTAGTAGCTAAAAGAGTAGGTTTTTAGAAGGAGAACGTGAGCGGTGGAGAAAGTAGATGAGAGATGCAGATTTTGCTTACCACATTCATATTTTTTTGGATACGAATATCGGATAAAACGGATTATTGTTACCGTTTCCCACCCCCTACTCGTTTGAAAAAGAAATCTATAAGACAGGCAGTGACGGATCTAGAACAAAAATGATGTAGGGGCTTTATACTCCATAAGTGTACTTATCGATGCATTCATCAATAATGTAGCTAATAGTAATACATTCTAAATTTTATATCTTTAGATTCGCTATACTCAAGCCAACTGCCATACTGATCGAACTATATATGGTTAAATCTTCTCTTTTTCTTTCCAAACATATTATATGAAATATCATATATGCGAGGTTGGCAAGACCCATTATTCAAGTACTTTCTTGTTACTACATCTTTCTGATTAAGGAGATAGTCGTCTATTCTTTTCTTTTTTCCTGGATCAAATTGAATCTCCTCTTCCCAATTGATTTCTGGACTATCTGTACTATTAGCATTTGCACTTGATTCTGGTGCCTTTATTTTTAGAAATGGCTCCATAAGTACAGACTACCTGCCATGGAAAGATGACAATTATTGAAGGTTAGAACACATTGAACTATATATTGAAACATATTGAAAAATTCTCTAATTCAATTGTTGCAAAAATTGCAAAAGCGCATTCTAATATTAAAGCCCTGGCCCACAAATATTTTAAAGATCATATAATTGAAACAATAATATCTAAATCACAAATTTTAATACGTATTTTGGTCGATTGATGTTACTTCGTTAGCTATGAAGATTATTGAATATTTGAATATTGAAAGCAAGCAGCCAGGATGATACGACGAGTGGACGACCTCGTCTATTGCCGTGACTGTCAGCTATACTGCATACAACATACATACACCGAGATTTACTCTATTTGCATGCGTGTGCAGTGAGATTAACATAGCGAGAAATCTAACTATACCATTCGACGCACGCAGACGCAGGTTACTTGGTTGGCTTGGGGCTAGTACTGGATTGGGCCTTGGGCTGGCATTGGCTTGGGGCTAGACCGGCTGGTAGCCCACTCAATCTGTTCAGGTAGCCCCTGTTATTTTGTTCTTTTTTTACGGTCGGTTGATATGTTATGTCGTGCTAACTTCAACTTATACTCATTTTTTTGTAAGTATCTTGCTTTATCAACGCCTTATGTGTATTCTTTTCTTTTTTTTCTCCTATTTGTCAACATATTTAAACCTTTTTTTGATAGATGTAATCCTGAACATGTAGGGGCACTAGTTTTTGACATGTGGGGCACACATTGTGTAAATTTGAACTCTAAGCAATAAAAAATAAAATCAGCCCGGGGGCCTATGGCCCTACTAGGGGTGGACATTCGATTTATTCGGTTTGTGCGGTTCGCCCCTCAAGACAGGGCCTAAATCTTCATCCCTAAATGTTCTATTCTAGATTTTGCCACCTGTCCAACCCTAATCTCAAAGCAATTCATGTCTCTTCTCCACCGCAATAGTAGTGCCAGTTAAGCACCTCGCTCCGCCATGGCTGATATCTCTTTCTCTCTCTCCATTGACGCCCGGCGAGCGCGAGGAAGTGGCGCCGCGGTGGAAGGATGGACCAGCGCGGCGGCGTGGACCGGCGACAGATCAGAGGCGGCGGGGGTGGACTGGTGAGCACTCGCGGCTCCCTGGGCCCGATAGCGCGTGGCAGCGGTGGAGTCCGAGGAGTGTGTGGCTGCAGCGAGTGCGAAGCCGTCCGGCGAGCGCGCGGTGACCACCATCGCCATGAATTGGCCACCTTACGCCGCCAACGACCACCTCGAGGAACGCGTCCGTGTCCGCTGATATCAGCCTGTCCATGGCCACGAGCTGCGAGATCTGGCGGTCCGCTCCATCAACGTCACCGGCGGCTTCGCTGCAGCGGCTGACGCCAGCATCGCCGGCCCACCCACCATGGCACCACTTCTCTCCCGCTTTCCTTCTCCTCCACCACCACATAAGCAATACATGTAATTAGTTTGATTAGGTCGGATGAGATGATTGATCAGTAGAATCGGAGGAGATAATGGTTTGATTGGGCAGGAAAAAGATTGATTAGGAGGATTGTAAATCTGCTGGAGCCGGCGAACAGCCAAAGGGACAACGACGCGGGCAGTTTTTGGGAAGGCGAGGAGGGTGATGGGTTGTATGCTTTGAGATTAGTAATACTACGTGGCAAATTTTGAGGATGGGTGGGATTTAGGACCCCGTCCCATTGGATTTTTTGTCCCCCGTTTCCACCACCACCTCCTCGTCTCCCCGTCGCCACGTCACCACCACCACCTCCTCGTCTCCCGTCGCCACGTCACCACCCCCTCTTCCTCCTCCCCGGCTCGGCTATATCTTCCCACCGATCCCTTCCCCCCTCACCCTTCTTTCCTCCCACCTTTCCCTCCCCTTTCCAGCTTCCACCAGCACCCTTCGTCCCACAACACGTACCATTTTCACCACCAAGCTCTTCTGTTCCACCACTACCGGAGAAGAACGCTATACACTCAGGCTCGCATTGAGAGTTTCTCTTCTTGAGCTTTGCTTGCTGCTCTTGTTAGTGTGTGTGTTGGAGTTGGAGCGCTTCTGTGCTGCGTTCGTCCGTACGAGTGGGTGTTTGTTTGGTGGCATGGAGAGGCGGGGGGCCAAGGGGGCGGCGCCGGCGAGGAGGTACGCCGACCAGCCGTCCTTCTCGTCCACGCTGCTCGACGCGATATACAAGTCCATGGACGAGCCGGGTCACGCCGGGGCGGAGGCGGTGGCTGCTACTGCAGTGGCAACGACCAAGAAGCAGCACGAGGCCCTGCACTATAGCTACTACTACAGGCCGTCGCTGGCGGGGAGCTACCGGGCGCGCGCGCCGGGGCCGCACGCCACGACGTCGAGCTCGTCCGAGTGCTCCAGCTACGGCGGATTCTCCTCGTCTGAGGCCGAGTCGTCGCACCACCGTCCCTTGCGCCCCATCCGCACGACCGCCCCCGGCGTGGCTCCGGCGCCGGAGAAGAAGGCCAAGAAGCCAGGCGCCTCCATCCGCGCCAAGCTCAGGGACCTCCGCAAGCCGGCCTCCCCCGGCGCGCGGCTCGCGGGCTTCCTCAACTCCATCTTCGCCGGAAAGCGCGCGCCACAGACGCCGCCTTCGGCGGCCACGGTGGCGGAGTCAGCATGCTCCACGGCGTCCTCGTACTCGCGCTCCTGCCTGAGCAAGACGCCGTCGACGCGGGGGCAGGCGAAGCGTACCGTGCGGTTCTTGGACAGCGACTACGAGGCGCCGGCCACGGTGTCAGCGGTGGACCGCCGGGGGGTGCCGGTGGAGGCGATGAAGCAGATGCTGCTCCGGCGGATGGAGATGGAGAGCGACGAAGACGACGAGGACGAGGAGAGCAGCGACGCGAGCTCCGACCTGTTCGAGCTCGAGAACTTCGCGGCCATCGCTCCCGCGGGCGCCGGAGCCGCCGGGTCCTCCGCGTACAGGGACGAGCTGCCGGTGTACGAGACGACTAGAGTTGTGCTAAATCGCGCCATTGGCCATGGCTATGGGCAAGGACGGAGCACCAGAGTCGTATGATTTTGCTGGGATCGTTCGGGCGGGGTAACTGTAAAATGGTGGAGTAATTGTAAAATGCAATTAGTTTGGGAAATGGGAATTCGAGCAAGTCTCTCTCTCTAATCTCTGGTGTTTTCTTGGAGTTTTTTTAGGTGGTGTGTGCTTTAGATGTAATTTCTAGTGGCAATAAATCAGTAATAATGTTAGCTCTTACTGTTGTCTCTTTTCGCTCTGTTTTTCGGTGATATATGACTGCGTTTTGTTACATGATGCTATTGTGTTCGAAGATGACCGTATAGAATTATAGTAAAAAATGTCTCAAATAATAACGTCTGACTATAACTGACGTATACATATTAGAGCACCACATCTGATACAAATTTGTACAGAATTCATCACGAACACAAAAAACAATTGTAATCATAACTTCCAATTAATTCACGTTACTTCCTTATCGAACTCTTTAATGGGTTGGAAGAAACAAAGAGTCATTGAATCCAATCAGACTCATATCAGAAAATATAACAATGTCTCTTTTTGCCCTGTTTTTCAGTGATATATGGTTAGGTTTTGTTACACGATGCTATTGTCATTTTTCATCAATCTTTTTTTTTAGAAAAGGATACTTGAGAAATAAGCTGGTTTTATCGAGTAATTCGGGGGTTCCGATGGAAGTAAAAAAAAACTATATGTTCGTATTTTTGTCGTCAGGTCTTTTCATTCCCTGCAAAATTTCAGCAAGATGCCCAATATTTGAGGAGAGGACTTCTATGGGGTCTGACCCCACTGAGAGCAAATGAGGATAGGTATGTGGCGCAAATCCATAAGCCAGCTGAGATTTTTCTTTAGAATTTTTTTTACTCTCATTTTTTTTATCTCCTTGTTGTGTCTGTGTCCTCATTTGCTCTCCATGGGGTCAGACCCCGGAGAAGTCCTCTCCAATATTTGAAGCCTTGCTATGTCTTGCTGTTCAACAATACACTCATAGTGCCCGGAATCGCTTTTTTTTCGTCAAGTCTTAAAAAGCGATACGATCGAAAGCAATCGATTCGGCTATTGAAACGAGTTCGGCAGGGTATTCGACGACGTTTCCGTCTCATCGATGGCGAGCGCACCACCAACGCAAAGCCAAGCGTGATACTCGGCGACTATGCTAGTGCAGTACTAGGATTTGCTGGGCTAAGCGTGAGATGAATAGGACACAGCATGAACACAGTAGTTTCGCCTAGTGATCTATATGCAGCCAATCCGCATGCATAGTCCTGATGCGTTCAACAAGTACGAACAAAGTCTATAATACTTCAGTTATATCGACAGAACTGCTCGTTGTATATGTTACCTTGAAGGAACTGAAGAAATGCAAAATGCACCGGTGGGTCGGATACAACTAGGTAGAGTCAATTATTTCGGCTACTGGGAAGATCACGGGGCCGTTTGGTTGATGGTAAAAATAAGTCAAGCCAGAATTTTGGTACAGTCAAAACATGTGCATGGCCAATTATTGATAAAAAAAATGTTGTTTAGGTTATAGTCAATCTAAATCTGGCGTTATCAAAATTTCGATGAGCGGTTTTCTCGCTCTCAGATTGCCCTCGAGTGATACTGAATTTCATTAGCGTTACTAAATTTTTTGTATGCATTACCAATTTTTTTTAGTAAATCAAATAAAAGTCAATTTTCGTTGATGCTACTAGTATTTAGTTTAGTTTGCAAAAGTAGCAAACTAAACAGCCCCTCATCTTTCTTCTTACTTTTTTTTTTGAACTGTGCTTATCTGATTGCTGCTTAGCTACAGTTCTTTTGTGTAATTCGATGCTCTGTCCGGACTAATGCCCTACCTAGTTCCTCCTGCCTATTTATGTTTCTCATACGACCTCCCTATGCTATTGGATTATCGTTTTGGAGTTTTGCTTATCAATTAATTGATTGCAATGTCCTCCTTATGTTTGCACGATCCGTACCCTTCTTTATGTTTGTACGATCAACAGGCACGTACAGGGATCTTGGTACTACTGATAATTCCCTTGATGCCTACCTAAAAACAAAAGTTTAAACTTCCCTTGATGCACTACAATATCTAAGAATAGCTACACACATCTATACGTTCAGTGTAAAAACGCATATGGATACTATGTAAACGGAGTATTCCTTCCATATGTAGCGTATGTTCTTCTGGACTTTTGAAATCAGCTTTTGGCTTCTACTACAGTAGTTAACTTTCAAACGGAGTATTTTCTCAAGATGTGGTCTACAAGTTAAACGATCTGTACGTTAAAAGTCCAACATCTGTACCAACCAAAATCGTAAATGAGTATCTGTCTCTCTGTAATCTGTACCGTAAACAGCCAAAATTCAAAAATTTCAGTCAAAAACCATAATCCATAGCCGAAAAAAACAGGCCCAAAGTGGACCTACGCAAATATGCTAGTGCATATGTGTTGTGACTGAAGTGTGCTTGTAGTGCGCGTTATACTTGTACTCTCTGAAAAGAATCTTTAAGAATGCATAAATATAATGGAAGCAGCAAAAAACAAGGAGTAATTCAAAAATCCCGGCACGAGTAAAGATATGGTTATTATTTGAGTAGATTGATGTGATCCAACAACTTAAATGCAATAAAATCTCCTGCCTTCTTTTGGGCCCTCACCTCACTCCAAGCGTGGTGGTGTCACAGCCATCACCAGATAAAATTATGCACGAGATCTTACTTTTTTATCCTGCACTTTATATGAACTAATCCCAACAGCAGAAAGGAAAACGTGTGTGCTCTACTCCTCCAATATTTTTGTCTGCCAAATTTCTTTCATCTTTTCCCTGCTTTATTGAGTCGTCAGTCAAAAAGAGGAGAGTTTTCCTGCTCATTGGAGCCCTCTTGCGACGTTGTCAATTGTATTTGTGAGCCATCTCATTGGAGCCATTTTTTTTATGGCTCGCTCCATCAATTGATTCCCATACTTTTGGAGCATGGATGTAATGGGCTAATGGACTTAGCAATAAGAAGTAAAAATACTAGTACGTACGTACTACTTGTAATTGTATTGTACTGCTCTTGGTAGTCTATTGTGCTTTTCATGCTCTGTTTCTTTTTCTTTCCTCTGGTTTCCTTCATTTCGGCTTAAAGATCTGTTTTTTTTATTTCTAAATTTTATCTTTCTATAGTTTTTTAGCTTTTTTGCTAGTTCTTTTTTCCTGTATTCATCTGTATTGTCCGTGATTGACTAACTTATTTGTTCCATTTTTAAAATTTTAAATTTAGTTACGCCAAATAAACCACCATCAGCTACAGTGTAATCTCAACTAGCCACAACATAATTTCAACTATAAACCAGCTTATTTTAGCTCAACCGAACCGAACGGCACCAGAATCTGACATGGTGACACTGCATGTGTATTGTGCACACTAGCTTGTAGGTTGAAAATTTCAGGTACTTGTTATTTCCTCCAAGAGACGGTTAGTAGCACTTGCGTGAATGCACAACAAAATACGGCCAGATGGGTCTTGGACAAATCATTTCAGAAACATAAATGAAAGGAAAATACATTTTTGGACCACAAATCCTAAATTAAGCCGGGCCCTCTCTTTGGATGTTCACGAAGTGCATCTAATCAATAAGATAAGGACGCACTTAAAAAATGCATTAGTAATATATCAGCGCCATCCTTAGAAGGGCCACCACACAAGTTAACAGAGCCTATCTAATGTGCATGCGCAGAGTGACGTGCAAAGCCATTCATATTAATAACCTTTTTAAATCAATCATTCCTATTGCTTAAGGATGGGAATGGTTATCCAAATTAAGCAATAAGTTTTTTTTTACTCTATGCCATTAATATTTGGCTACTTACTTGATGCTACAGCTAAAGATTAAACTGTTTTTGTTCCGAACATGGATAGGAAATGGATATGATATTTTTTTAATATGATGCGACGAAATAAACATGCTTGAATAGTCTAATCAATGTAGAAATTGATGACTTACACTCTCTTCTTTTCAACTTATAATTTATGGGCTGTTTAGTTTATGACTCCCCATGAATAATCAAATGAGATGATACCTTTGTTGTTTTTTCAAAATAGTTTATTAGGATAGTCTTTTTGAATCGATTTATTGGTATTCGGTTCATTTGCACAAATGCTCGCGCTAAGACCAAAAGATATCAGCCATAGTCCTAAGTTATGAGCCGTAGTCGAAAAAAACCACCCTTAAATCAGAGTGAGGACACAAAGCTGTTGATGCTATTCCATTCTAGATTAGCAGTTGGGTTTGAACACGTTTGCATGGATAGCTGCTACAAAGGTTGATTAGGATTTAACTAAATCAATTGGTGGGCAAAATTGGCCTACGGACCACTTCACTACAATAGGCTGATAAGCATCAAGAAAAGGGTCTGTTTAATACGACTGCAACTTATAGTTTTTGATTGAAATTTTTAAATTTTAGCTGTTTACGACAAAGATTACGTAGAGAGATACTCGCTTGCGATTTTGGTTGATATAGGTGTTAGGCTTTTAACGTGTACTTCAATTAACTTGTAGATCCTGTCTTGAGAAAATTACTCCGTTTAAAAGTTAGACACCGTAGCAAAAGCCAAAAGATATTTTTAGAACCCATTAAAAAACAGACCCAAAAATAAGTGCTTCCAGCGCACATTGGCTGCGCCGTGCACACGTACTATTATCTGCTAAAATGAATGGCATGGCTCGTTCATGTAGGCTCTACCTTGTCTCTCAGAAACCATAGCTACATGCAGGCATGTCAAGCTATAAATGTATAGGGACAAAGATCTTCAAGGCTGTTGATGAGAGCAATTTGGGCCCCCACACAAGAAAGAAAGGCAAAATACTAGCCGTACCCGACAGTTTGCTTATTAGGCCTCATTTAAAGTGTCAGAGCTCGTAGAGCTTTTACGAATTGCAGTTTCCTATAAAATTCTTGTATTTTAAATAAGCCTCCAAGCTTCTTGTTAGCTTACGTAATCCTAGCTTTAAGTTTGGCCCAATGTTTAGGGCTTGTTGGGCGGCTTAAAGTTGGTTTTTGTTTCAAAAAAGCTGGAAGCTTCCTTAAACAGGCTAGTTTCAAATTAGTTTTAGGGAGAAGCTAAAAGCTAGTTTTTAGAAAAATAAATTAAAAGCTGAAAAGTAAGGGAGGATGTGCTTTCCTAACTTTTGGTGGATTAAAATTAGGACATTGCCATTGAAAGTATGTGAAAATTACTCACCAAATGTCACCGCATAAAAAAGTTTCCCATTTGGTTTGCAAGGATACTTCAAACATTTCAATGATCATTCATAAATGAAGCAGCAAGTCAGCCCAATAAAAAGTTAAATTGCCAAATGATCTTTCAGAAAAATTACATCTATCAACTACAGCTGTTTTTCAGCTAAAAGACAAAAGGTTGCTTGTGACAAAAAAAAAACAAAAAGCTATAGCTCTCTTAAACAGGGCCTTACCTATGGCCTTTAGGCTCATCGTGATAAACAGGCCTAGCATTGTGAAGTAAAGCAGCCAATTCATAAACAAAAGTTTGGCCGCTTGGTGGAGAACATACTCTCTCCATAATTTTTTACTTGACTTCCTATAATTTGTATTATCAAACATTTTAAAGTTTGACCACTAATAGATTTAAAACTATATAGATTGGTTATACGAAAATTATATCATTAAATTTATCATTAAAAATACATTTATAATATTATACTTTTATTAGCAGGCACACTAATGAGCGTGTATGCTACGCGTGGGTTGCAGGACACGTGTGCGACCTAGCTTGCAGTAGTGGTTCATATGTAACTGTGGGATCGGCAGTAAGTTTTTGTAACATTGCAATGTAAAAGGTACCATCTAGATTTTCATGCCCATAATTTCAAGATTTCGTATCGTGGGTTGATTGAGGCCCGTTTCTTTCGGTCAGAACTGATTACGTATCATTGGCAGTAACTTTCGTAGGACCAATAAATATGCATCTTATTGTCGTTGTCATAACTTTGTACGGGATGATTTAATTGCAGATGATAAATTTGTGAGTAACTTTATGAATTACAGATGATAACTTACTGTGTATATGAAAGTAATTTTAATAGATGATAGCTTTATTACTTATAGATAATAACTTCATGAGTAACCGAAAGTAACTTTGATAACGGCTGCTCGACCACGGCTGCTATTCAACTTATGAGTCCATATGCTACTGTAGCGTACAACTACCAACCGGCCATCAGTAACCCGACTCACCGACCGCCATCGTAGCTTATGACTCATCGACCGATTCATCGTACTTGAACACATAAGTACTCGACATACTGTGCGGATGATAACTTACCGTATAGATGATAACTTCATGATAAATTGAAAGTAACTTTGACCACGGTTGCTTGACCATGGCTACTAGACCACGACACTTCGACCACGGCTTGAGAGTGATCTCCAAAGCATTCTTGCTATCCACAATTGTGATTTTGCTTGCCTTGGACAATGCCTTCCCCATCGTCTTCATTTGATCTCCTAAGACGGAATTTACAGCAATAATAGGGATTATGTACAAAATATAGGAACAACATCGCAATGACGAGTCGGTCGCACAACAACTAGAATATAAGGAACATCTAACCAAATCACTAACCCTAGGTACAACTGGGTGAGGTCGACAACGCTCGATTGGCGGCGACGAGCGAAGATACTAGGTTAGGACATTGTTAGATCGAGGTGGCCGACTAGAGGAGGGTGAATAGGCGGTCTAAAAAATTTCTTCTTCAATTAATTATCAATTTCTATTTGGTAAAACCAAGAAAATGATGCGAAAGCTTAACACAAAAAGGTTTAGCACAAATAACGGCTAAAACAACCAGGTTCACCTAATTGCACCAACAAGATAAGGCTATATCAAGGTATACAGTTTTAGAAATATAAGCAATCAATTTAAGTTTATGAATGTAAATTGCTTGAACGTAAATTGAGCACAAGAAAATAAACCACAATTGGCATGGGTTTTTTTACCGCGGTGTTCGGAGACTTGTCGATCTTCCCTAGTCCACGTTGAGGTTAGCTCAAACTAATTGGACTGGCTCCACAAATTAAGACGAAACACCTCAATCCACTAGTGGTAGCTCTTTCTCGCTCTGGGTAGGTGAGTTCCAACCTCCACAACTTTGTCGGGGGTAGGTGAGCTCCAACCTTCATAATTTTGCCAGATCTTCTCACAACCTTCTTTGAGAAGATCACCATGCACGACGACTCCAATGCCGTCTAGGAGTCGACAAACTCCAAGAGTAATAAATTAAGCCCCTCGCTTGATTCTCACCATGTATAACGAATGCACAAGCTCGAGTGAATACATAATCCTCCTCTAGATGCAACACATGCAATCTAGAGTCTTCCTACTTGCTCACAAGGTGCAACACATATACAATTGAGAGGAGGATCTCACGCTAGCTCAAAGGAGTAAAATGGAGTGCCAAAAGTTATCCTCCAACCGGCCATAAGGAGGTATATATACCCCACACTTAGAAACTAGCTGTTGGGACAGAAAACAGGATTTTCGGAAGTATCACTGGCAAACAACCATGTCGACCATATCAATTTTTGACCACTCATGTCTCGACCACGTCGACCATGTCGATTTTTTGACCACATCAGTCTTCAATCACACAGACCTCTGACCACCATGTCGATCTTCGACCACGTTGTATCAATCACGTCACTTCGACCACATCGATTACGACCACACAGGTCTCGACTATGTCGGTTTCGACCACGCTGGTCTTCGATCACACAGATCTCGATCACATCGGTTCTGATCATCTTGGTTCGACCATGCTAGTCTTCGATCACACAGATCTCTAACCACCACATCGACCTTTGACCATGTTGTAAATCACGTCAGTTCGACCATGACGATTTCGACCACACAGGTCTTGACCATGTTGGCTCGACCATTCTGGTTTCGACCACACAGATCTCGATCACGTCGGTTTCGACCACATCGCTTCGGCTACGCTG
Organism: Bonia amplexicaulis; assembly: GCA_036346245.1. Lineage (NCBI taxonomy): Eukaryota > Viridiplantae > Streptophyta > Magnoliopsida > Poales > Poaceae > Bonia > Bonia amplexicaulis. The sequence goes on from CM070741.1 coordinate 2,967,459, forward strand.
GTTTCGATCACACAGATCTCGACCACGTCAGTTCCGATCACGCTGGTTTCGACCACGTTAGTTTCGATCACACAGATCTCAACCACGTCAGTTCCGACCATGCTGGTTTCGATCACGCAGATCTTAACCACGTCAGTTCCGACCACGCTAGTTTCGATCACATAGATCTCGACCATGTTGGTTCCAACTACACTGGTTTGGATCACACAGATCTCGACCACGTCGGTTCTGACCACGTTGGTTTCGACCACTTCAATTTTATACCATGTCGATCTTCGACCACAAAGGTCATCGACCACGTCAATCTTCAACCTCGTCGGTTCGAGTATGTCGGCTCCGACTATGCTAGTTCTTGACCACATTGACCTTCGACCATACAGGTCTTCAACCACATTGGTTCGACCACAATGGTTCTCGACCACACATGTCTTCTGACCACTCACAAACGTGGTAGTTCCGTGATTACAATGTCGGTAGTTCTGACTAGCGGTAGTACCGCAGAATACAATGCGCTAGTTCTGATTCCCCTAAGAAGTGCATATACTTCAATAGATTTTATAAAATACATTTGCAAACTACAGTATAATGCACACAAGAATTATCCATGATTCCCAACAAGTTGTAAAATACATTTGCACACTTTTAGAATCATGACACGATGATTATATATACGAGCTTCAACCATTTGTAAAACACATTTGCACAAATGGCTTTGCACGATGGCGCATGTGGCCGCGCTTCCTGCATGGCGGCGAGCGGTGGCACTACCTGTGTCGCGGCTTGATTAAAACCTAAATGTATGTGATTAATATCAACATTCAATGTCCACGTAAGGTGGTTACTACCATCTAGGGCAGTCACGATCCCTTCACGATGTCTAGCATATTCTACATATTTAATGCAGTTTTCTAAAGGTTTGTTGCCAGTAAAATAATTTAAATGGATGAAATGAGTGCAAAAATAGTAAAGACTGGTGTAATCTATTCAATAGACAAATTTCTTAGTTTTCCAAAAATTTTCTAACATTTTTTTGGATTTTTTTGCAATTGATAGTCACACTTATGCTTGGGGCCTCACACCCGCTCGGGAGCAAAAAAAACTAATTACCCCAATCAAACAATTGTTAGGAAAGAAACCATAAAAATATGATGCTTTCAAGAGGGGTACTAGCATAAGGTTTCACAAATTTATGGAAGCTCATATGCCTAAAAATCATGTTTCCAGGATTATTTGTGGTTATTTTAGAAATTAACTAAATAGTTAAAGTAACTAATTTACACCGTAGGGGCTAAGTTACAAAAGATCCTTACATTTCACTGTTCCATCGCAAAAACTGGAAACCCGAATGATTTTCCTGAAAGAATACATTACACTGGGAATCGCCAAAATTTCCCAATTTTCAGGTACTCTCTGCAAAATTCCTTATACTGCAAATTTCTTGTAATTTGTAGAAATCCAGGGGCCTTTCTACGAAATTTGCAACTTCGGGACGATTTTCTAAATTCGGCCCATTCCATTATGGGCCAGATTCGCTCCGGCTCGATAACACGATTTGGGCCACAGTCGAATCAGACCTGTTTCACTTTAGGCCCAGCTGGCCCACTCGGTAGAGATAAGGAGGGATGTGCTAGGGTTTCCAAACACAGCGTTCGGGCCGAGCTCCTTCGCCGGAGTGGGAGGCGATGATCGCAGCTTGGGTGAGGATCGGACACGCCAGCGTGCTAGCCGGCGACGATGCTGGTCTCCATGGCCTACGATAGTAATGTATTAGAAAAACGACAAACACATCAAGGCTCGCACCATAGGCGAGTTTCTTGCGCTAAAGTCATTCCCATGTGCTTGTCGCACATGGCAAAGTGAGCCGTTAACTCACCAGGCACGTCAACCAAGGACGAACCCTTACGACATGATCTCCACACACAAGAAAACATCGCTTCATGCAACAAGAACAGAAAGCGATTAGAAAGGGGGTTGGCGGGATGAATTTGATGACAAAGCGTAGCCCATAGAGCGGTCATGCTGATAATGTGGAAATAACTCGTATTGTCCGGCGATCCATACAACCAATCATTACAACTAGAGCAAGATCAATTACACCATTAGACAACACAAAATAGAAGAACAAATAGACATAAGATATAAGAGAGAGTAATCCGGTGATTTTTTTATTCTAATAATCTTCTTTGTATATAATAGATAGTATCTTTTCTATATTTATATTGTAAATTTATTTTGGTATACTCCCAATCCCCGTTTAAGACAAGAAGAAGGAAACCGGCAGGACCCATATATAGTATGCAATAATTCTACAGTACTCTAGAATCTGTAATTTGCAAAATAAATAAATAAATAAATAATCCATGTGCCGGCGCGCGCGGCCTCCGTCGGTGGAAACTTATCTGAAGCACAGATGCATGTACAGCTTATGTTTATGCGTACGTGCGTGCGTGCTCACATGTCCCTACTAGCCGTGTATGCATGGATGAGCTAGCTAGCGGCTACGGGCGAGGCACACGCAGCGTTTGATATTTGCCTCGTTATTTTCTATAGTTTTTCTCAAATAAACAAAAAAAATAAATTTGTATTGTCATTTCAAAGTAGCTTATTGGGCTAGTATTTTTGAAGAAGCTTATCAACTTATTGATATTCCATTCATTCGCACATACATTCGTATTAGAACCAAAAGCTATCAGACACAACGAAAAAATACGCACTCATTTACACTTACTGCCGCATTATTATCCACTTCCCGTCAAAGATTGGTATGTGCTATGAGCCTGTTCCTTTGGGTTACGACCGATGGTTTTTAACTATGACTTATTGATCTAATAAATAATGCTTGTTGAAAAAATGAAGCAAAAAACTGGCAGAAGAGCCGAAAAGAATGGGCATATATAGAGAGAATTTAGGGCCATTCATTCTAGCTTTTTAGTAGCTTCTGGCTTTCAATTGTTGGTTTTTGATTGAAATTACACTGTAGCAGTTGTTAATATTTTATGAGTCATTCAATTAAAGAAAAATAAGAAAAAAAGAGAAAAATAAAAAAACACTGTTATATCTCTTCGGACAATGCAAAATAAAAATAAAAAACCAAAAAAAGAATAAAAATAAAAAATAACTAAAATTAAAAACTAACATATTTATTTTGGTTTCTATCTTCTAGAAGTTAGAAGCTACAGCTGAAGATAGAATGAACATAACTAGCGTGTACAGAACAGTGCTTAACCATTTTGCGACGTGCATGCGTCCGGCCGTAACTAGCGGCAGCAACCATAAAGTTAAAAGAGTTCCGGTGTAGTTCTTCTGGTGGAAAAAGTTGGCTAGAGAACATACATTCAGATATGGTAAAACGAACTTTATAGCAGTGGTGGGTTTAGGTTTTTTAGAATATAAGTTTGAAGTTAATAAGATATTATTTTAATAAAAAAGAGGTTGATATGTAGTAGCAAAGTATAAATTGTTTGTACTAAAGACAACATCTCAAATAATTTAGAGAAATTATAAAACAATTAAAAATAGTTGTTGAATAGAGAATATGGGATTTAGAACTTCAAAATAGGAATGCATTTGTCTTGTTGTGACGTGCGCTGCTTGTCTTGCTGTCCTTGGTGGCCTAGCGCCATGTGCTCCATCTTGGGACCCTGGCTCATAGGTGGTCCAACTATGCCCTGCTTTGTCTTTGCTACTGCTCATTTGCTACCTTGTATTTAAATTTTACATATAACTCAGTTTTAGCAAAAAAAATCTATCTATTTATCCCTCTAGTTGGCTAGCAAAAATATTCGTTTATGCTCAAATCAAAATTATTGCGATTACAGTACTTAATGAATTCAAAACTGAAACGAGTCAATTTCGAGTGAAAAAAGTTAATGAGGCTCAACTTGATAGTGGCTCGTTAGCTCAAATTTAAAATCACTTAAAAGACAAATAAAATAATTTAAATATATTACTTATTAAATACATATTAGAATCAGAGGTATAAATATAATTTAAACTAATTTACAGAGTCGAGTTTCAAAATCCCAATTTTAAATAAGTATAATTTAAAATAATTTAAAATCACTTGTAGGAGGGGATGAAATCTATTAGAGGTATAAATATAAAGTATTTAGACTAATTTATCAATATATATGGTTAATATACTTATTAAATACATATTAATTCCTAAAAAATTGAATGTTCAACGAAACATCTGTAAACTATATTAGGACCGCTCCTGCTTTACAGAGTCGAGTTTCAACAATAAACTAGATTCTTTTGTCTTTCTTTCTTTTTTGCCAGGATCAGATATCAGCTTACAGCACTGAAATTTGAATTTACTACTCGCCATTCACTGGGGTGACATGCAAATCTATTGAACAAGGTAAAAAACGACCGTGTGATCGACAAAAGATCGTCAAGCAGGTCCCCCATCGATGATCGGCTAGGCCGAGATGGGCCGGGCACCGATCCCGAGGCAACGCAACGCAACCGTTGGCAAAAAGAATACCCTGCGACTTTCGCTTTGATCAAAATAGCACCCTGCGCTGCACCGCACGCATGTACATGCACTGTACTGTACTGTGTACCACGGCGACGCGAAAGTTTGTGCTCGTGGTGGGATCGGACCGATCGCATCGCATCGGATCGGATTCGATCTTCCCATCGTCGCGTCTTTCTCTGGTCTGGTCATGGCCAGGCCAGCTTTTGGTGCCGTTCCAGATACTTTAGGTTTCCGGCTTCTAAAAACTAGGACGCATAGGAATGCGTTGATTTTTTATTTTCTTTTTTTATATTGTCTGTAAAAATATAACGATTTGTTTTAATTTTTTAATTACATAATTAAAAGCCTAATAAGTATTACATTATAATTTTAGCCAAGAGTGAAGCTAAACGCGAGTTGGAGCAGGATTATTTTTTGGGAAGCTGCGAGGCCGCGGCACAGGAAGAAAAGATAAAGCCGCGCGGTTCCCTGGATGACACGTGGGCCCGCGGTGTAATTGGGCTATACAAGTAGTACTTTACGTATCACGTGCAGTGCAAAGCTACGGTACGACGCCGCCTCAAAAGGCCCGTCGGTATCTTGGTAATTTGTTCGTTGGATGGTTGGGGATTTTTTTTTTCTTTCTTTCGGATGGACGGCTTGCGTTGCCAGAATGGTCGTGGTGGCCTCTGCCACCTTGCCTGCCACGCGTGATCTCCTTCCCACGTGTGAGCCTACTACTTCCACTGCTCCTGCCGTGCCGAGTACGCGCTCGCCTTTATTTTTCTTTTAACACACCTACAAAAAAAAACCTAGTAGTACAACCCACAGGTGCGGAGGCAGCCACTACAACTCTACAGCTGCAGTGACGTACGAGCCGCCATTGCTGCAACCTAAGGGACAGTCCAGATCGAATGTATATGTACTGGACAGTTCGAAGGGAAATAGTAGTATAGTTACTTCTTTTCAGCGTACGTTTTATGCCTTATGCCTTCTCTAGATGAGTAAACGGAATGGCTTTATTGTTTTTTTAAACAGCACAACAACTTTTTCAAAATAATTTATTGGTTTATCAATGTTCAATTTATTTATATAAACGTTCTTACAAAGAGCAAAAATTATTAATTATAACTATAAACTACTAGTCACAATAATAAACCCACAATAACTAAAGGGTAACACGAGTAGCGTAAGAAATCACGGGTCATGCATCGGTTCTACACGTACAGTGGCTGCATGCGCTGTAGCATAGCGTCAGATCCGGAGCGCTATCTCACCGGTCTCTTCCCTTCCGGTGCTTGCATAGCCGAAGTTTCTGACAGCCTTGGGCGCCGTCAGACTAGCTAGCTGGGTCGACTGTTTATGCACACAGTGTATCTATCTACTGACACTGACACACTGCACGTCCTTCGATCGACACGGAGGCATGGCCTTCTTCATTAGCGACTTTTGGTACTTCCCTTGCCGACGCGACGCATAAAAAGTAGTATAACAATACTCCAACATTTTTGCTACTAGTGTACTATTATGCGAAAGAATACGGTCCCGTTTCAAACGGTTTCATCTTCTAACCTCTAGTTTTTAGTTTTTCTCAGTTTTTTAGGTTTTTTTTTATTTTTTTCCTTTATTTCTTTATATTATTCCTATTGATATAATTTATTTATTTACCATATTTAATTATGCAGAATAAATCAACAACCGCTATAATACAAAATAAGACATAAACTCTAACTTATAAACCACTTAGAGCACCCCTACATTGGTAATCTTAGATGTACACGTAGCTTAGCAAGTATGGCAATAGGAGACTGTCTCTTTTTTATGGGCTTTTGATTTCTTCAAAAATTGAAATAAATTGAGTGATTTCTTAAATAAATTCTCCAAACAACTAAACTGTGTACTTCCACGTTGATGTCTTTAATTCATTTATCATCTCAAAAAATAAACCATAAGGTACCGTCGGAAGCAGCCGACCTGCGTGAAATTTGCGACGAAGGCGGCTTTTTTTTTAGTATTTCACGAGGGAGGAATGAAGGCATTCATTGATGGAGGAGGTGCATCACATTAAAAGATGACAAGGCTGATCAGTGATCATACGAGGCGACAGCTGAAGGCCCATGTAGCAATAAAAGAAGAAGCAGGTGGAGGAGGCCCATCCACGCGACCGACTCGGGGTAAAGATGACACAGTAAACGGCAGCGATTTTGGCAGCCATTTAAGGGGAGAATTAGGATACTCATAGTTTGGGACTAGGGGTGCAAACGGATCGAGTTAATTCTAACCGATCTGGCACTGAATTTGATTAGTACCGAATCCGATTAGTACCGAATCTGGAGAAAAAATATGGGTTAGGATATGGTAACAACAATATCCGTCCGAATACGATGTCTTCAAGTTTGATTTCAGGTTAGTGCTACTATTTGACGTTTCATTTTCTTTTGCAATGGTAAAATAAAATCTTCCACATCAGCTATTAAGTAGTAACATCAAGTTCTTGATAGTGCGTCCTCCTACTCTATTTGTTGTACTGCATACATTCCTTACAAACGAGTAGGGGTGCAAACGGCTCGGGTTAATCCCGATCGATCCGGCACCAAATCCGATTGGTATCGAATCCGATTTGTATCGAATCCGGAGAAAAAAATATGGGTTAGGATATGGTAACAACAATATCCGTTCAAATTCGATCCGTTTGCACCCATATTTGGGACATTACTACTAGATGTGGTGCTGATGCATGACCTGGGGGGACCTGCCTGTCTCCTTGGGCCCACGCTATCGCCATGCGAGAGTTCCGATAGCATTCTGAGAATCCTCAGGCTTTGGTTTTATGGAGCTTGTCAGCATGCAGCAGCAGCAGCCGCAGCTAGCAAGCATTGAAGAGAAGTGGTCTTTGAACCTCGAATTCGCTTTATTAGAAGGCGTGAGGGGCAGGCTGCAGCGTGCCCGGGGCACCTGCCTGATCATTTATGGTTCTCATAGTTCATATTGAGCCTTGTCATTTTGGTTCTGTCTCGAACCATAGCAGCAGAAACCCGAACGGGTATAGCAACATCTTCCAACAGAAGGGGAGAAGAAATTAGATTTTTTATTGTCGAGAAGGGAAGAAATTTTATTCTCGAGAAGGCAAGAACCAGTCTCAATTATTTTGGCGAAGAGGGCCAGTGATGGTACAAGTTACAGGTCGCCTTATTCTTCTCCACTTCCACACATTTAAGACCTGTCTGGGTGCAAACTAAAGACAAGGGTGGGCACATACATCTCTCACGAACAAAGTATGAATTTGCCTGCAAAATCAGTTATTCCTGCTTCGCAGATCATGCCTAGTCGAGCGATGAAACCAGGCTTGCTACTGAGAACCCGATCTCTGGACATCTACCAATTGATAAAGATCTCCACGTCGTTGATATTGCAGAGGAAGAAATTGCCTGAAGAAAATTTTGGTCAAGCTGTTAGACCAAGGTGAAATGAGCCGCCGCTCTGGAGAAAGCATAAGATTTATTCTGCTTACCGTCTCTGCTCAATCAAAGAATAATCAATTTCTGCTATTATAGTTGCCTCCTCATGCTCAGTTGTCGCTATCACCTCCCCAAACTAGCAATAAAATGCCAGCAGTTACATATGAGATGACCATACCTATGCTAGTGTAGAATTTTCAGATTGTTCAGCATATGAAATAATGCGGCTCAAGGCAAAATTACATTGGGTTTTATAGCAATTAGATAACTATTCCTTGTGTCAGTGCTGGGTTTTAAGTCTGGAGCACAACAAATCTTGAGGCTCCTGACAGAAGAACATAAGGCATGGCATCTTAAAATCTCAAATCAACTTACAGGTCCAACAAGGGTGGAGTGTCCCCAAGCAACATAACCTGCACTGGTATTTCGTGCTGGACCACAGGTTGCCACGAAGAGCTGACAGAAAAATGGTCGATTACTTTTGGAAAGCACAAAATTGGCAGCGAGAATGGTGAGTTCCTGTAGAGAAAAATGAAGGCCAACACATTAGTGTTCCACATACCTGATTGTCCGCAGCCCTGGCATGAAAAGGATAATATAATCAGTACAGAAGCAAAATAAAGAGATGATGTAATAAGGAGAATTTGATAAAATAATTGAGTTTTCGACTACATCTAAGCATATTTTATACGTCAATTACCATCAATAAAAGTACTAGCCATTTTTGCTCGTTATGTATCCCCTGCATCATCATCATATCTCTAGGTTCAAATGACTCAGAAGATGCAGTACCTTGCCCTTTGAAGCAACTCCCAATGCAATGGCCCAGTAGTCATGTTGAATGCACCAGGATAGCATAGCAAATGAGCGCCTGCAGTCAACAAATGAGCATTAGTATATTTTGTCATTTGCATGCTTTTTCACATGATCCTAAACAACGGTAAGCTGTATGATTTATGTTAATAGTAACTAGAAACCTAAAAGTGGCAAGCAAACACAACAAAATGAAATTAGATTTTACTACGAGTTTCTGCGACCTAAGAATGTGACCCATTATACACATACATAGTATGTTAGCAGCAGCCACGACCCAAATGTAGTGGTAAATGCCACAGCATCTTGCTGAAGTATAGCTATGCAGTGGGATTAAAAGTAACTTGAGATGACAACACTAAACAAAATACTAACAGATAAATCATGCATCCCTTGGAACTGTAAACATAGGATATGAGAAAATTATACCTCTTGCAGCATACAACATTGCCAATTCCTGGAAACGGATGTCATAGCAAATGCCTATACCAATTCGGCCTACATCTGGAAACAATTAACACTGTATTAGAATATATGCGATAAAAATAAAATAGTAGTGTTGAATTGAGAAAAAAACCCACAACAGCGATTACTTGAATTCAACTAATTACAAGAAAATGCAAATGAAAGATAAGAGAGTAGCACTACAAGAACAACGAAAAAACACATGCCAGAAAATGTGCTTCACTTCATCAATGGGATAAAATGATAAGAAGTGAATGCTTAAATAACACATCCAAAAGAGATTCTTAAAAGTCAAGCAACATTAACAGACTATATGGAAAGGTGCAGCTTCAACATAACGATCCCAATCATTAAACAAGCGTTCTCTTTGTAAAACTAAATTCAAATGACCCAAACAAAATTTAGGGATGCATGGACGGCCTTTTGGTTTGAGAACTATCTTAATCCTAGCATGCTTCACTGCAGCAGACTAATAAGTCAAACCTGTGTCTACAATAGTAAGATCCTGCCCAGCAGTAAGAGTCTTTGATTCCTTGAATGTAATCTTTCCTGGAATATCAATGTCGAAAAGATGGATCTGCATTCATAAAATTTTCATTGTTGCGGCATATAACACACTCAGAATGAACTACCTTACTAATAACATTAATCAGACTTGTATAAAAATGGAGCCGGGGTGCTACCCTTTGGTTCCAAAAATAATATTAGTCAGAGTGGAAGAAACTAAACTAATTAGCATGCCACAAATAAGGCGGAAGTAAACTAATCAGCATGCCACAAATAAGGCATAAGTGATCAAATCTGTATTCTTGTGAAACCATGGTACTTTCACATTCATTGGAAGAGCATCAAAGTACCACTTGGAGCTGGCATGATTGAGGTACTAAAGGGTAGTGTAATGGAGAATTGGAGTTAGTATTAATTTGTTTTACATAATTCTCTATAATGTTACGCACATTTAATGAACATGAATCTGAGCATGCTGATAGTAATAGAATACCGAGCCTCCTGGACAGACTCTGTTTCTCTGAGACAAAGTTTGCCAGGGGGCACAGTTTTCAATTACTATTGACATGCTCAGATAAATGTGTCTTCAGCTACTATATAAATATATTAGTTTACAGAAATAAGTTTCCAACTGTACCTTTCTATATTTACCCTTAAGCTTGCCATCTGAACCAAAGACGCAGCACGTATTGTACAAATTGTTACCAGAACGTTCTGATATGGACCCACCAACAAGAGTATTTTGCAAGCTGCGAGCAGCCTCTGACATCATTGGAATTGAAGGAGCTGCACCGCCACCAGCTTCAATGTCCTCGGCGTACTCTGGAAAGCTATCATTTGAATATGGACCATTCCATATCTCCTACAAGAATAAAAACAAGAAACTGCGACAGGTGAAAGGTAATAAAGCAGCATAAGTACATGTACATTTCTGACAGCCTCATAAAACAGGAAGGTGGACTAGATTATCAAATCAAAATCACACATGAGCTAGCGGATGCATGTTGAAGCATGTAGTACAAAGTGTGGAAAAAAGTACCGTGGTTCAAAAGTCAAAACCTGTTTGAGAAGAAAATTTAAGAAACTGAAGTACTGAACTATATTTCTGCAGCCAGTAGCACTTCTCCTAATGTAATGATTCTTGGCTGGGGCATAAAAGTAATGGGCACAGCTCCTCACAAGTGAATGGTGCCAAAACCTATTTATGTTGTATTGTCTTTTGACAATTGACATAAAAAATAACAACATTATACCACAAATTTAAAATTTGGCTCATGGCCAAAGAGATGCTAAGCCCTCAGGCCTCAATACCGATCATGCTGATCCAATCTTTAGTTCAGAAAGAAGCATAATTTTTGCCTACGACTAGTTGTGGCCTGGGTAGCCAATAGGACAGAGGGTAGTTTTTGTGTCTAAGTCCCCGACCGTTGAAGCAATTGGTCGAAGACTAGTTTTTCACCTCCTGCATAAGGTGGTGATCGGTTGTTGAAAGTCGAAAGCTTATGGTCGAAAACACTTGAATGGTCGAAAAAACACTCAGAATGAGAGAGGCTTATTTAACATAATTAAATTTAAAAAAAATTGAAAAATATAAAAAATATGTTAGCCCATCACAGACAACGCAAACGAATACGAGAAAAAAAAGAACCGACAAAAAAACTCAAAAAAAAAATCAAAAATTCAGAAAAAGACGAAATTATAAATAGTGCAAAAATAAGCTTAAGCTTTAAGCCATAAGCCATATTGATCACCCCCTAAATATGCCATTTGTGCGTTCAACAACATTGTTGCTTTGAGGTTGTGCTATTAAATCATAGCATAACCTGATTCCCAAATTATCACAAAATTATTGGAATTTGTCACATGTGAATTGGGAACCTTTATCAGTGATTATTCAATTAGGAATACTAAATTGAGTAACCACATTTTTGTTAATAACTTTCTTGGCCACTTTGACAGTTATTTTAATATCCAATTAGCTTCGATCCATTTTGTGAACATATTAATGGCCATAAATAGGAACTCAAAGCCCTCAAGCTACTTTGGGAAATTTCCCAAGATATCTAGCCCCCAAGTTGTGAAAGGCAAGAAAGTGGGATGGTTGTGAGGGCTTGAGCGGGTTAATGTACTTGTCAACTATGAAATTGATATTGTACACACTTGGTAACAAGTTCCTCCATAGTCACCTCCATGGTTTATATAGTCTTTCTTAGCCCTTCTATAATTTAGAGTAGGAATCTTAATCCAAATAATAGTTAAAGTTCTAATTCTAGTAGAATTTATTTAGAACTCTTTACAGTACATATTTTAAAATCCTGTGGTACCAGACAGAGATCAAGCGTGCAGATTACCGAAAGTGTTTGGATTAGGACCAGAAGCACTTCACATGCATAGCGTTTGAACAATTGCCAGTACAGGACATACTCAAGATCACGGAGCAGAGAAGTAAACTAGTGAGACAACCGAAGCTGCTCCGTGGGTCCTCAGTTCCTAACACATCATCTGAAAAAACCGAGACCCACGGCGAGCAAGCTCAGCTCTAGAAAGACGCCTTGAACTTAAGCACGAAGCCGAGCAGCAGCAGGATGGCCATGAGCCCGCACGAGGAGCCCCCGACGCGGTGTATCCAGTACGGATCGAACTTGACCACCCTCCGGTCCATGAAGCACGTCACGTTGATGGCCAACATCAGCACGATGAGCAGCGCCGGCAGCCACAGCACCGACCCGCCGCCATCCTCCTCGTCGTCGCTCTCCGGCGCGGGCTTCCGGTCGATGTACAGCGGAGAGAGGACGGCGAGGATCGCCAGGACGACGCACACGAGCTTCTCCGTGGAAGATGATCTCCCCATGTGCTGCACGCTGCAAAGTCTGATCGAAGGTTATATGTATTATCTTGGTTCTTCAGGACTTCTTTGTGTTGTTTGGCTAGATGAACCAAATCTTCAGAAACCTATCGATATTTTTATCACCAAAGCTTTTGACTATTTATCGATTCCTATCATGTAACGGAACATATTCAGATTGTCCATTACTATCCACGGATTGGTGATGAGCATTGGATTGGGATGTAAAGGAGATTCTTCATAGCTAGTGAGCTTGGAATCAGATGCCGAGACAAGTAGCCTCGAAATATTGTGTAGCTACGGACGTAGGATCAATTTGGACGATTCTGATCATCACTCCTCCTGTGGTCGTATCGAACTTGTTCTTGAAGCTGCATCCATGTAGCAAAATGATGTCATTGGTTCTGCAAAATTAGTACAAAGGATTTTGGGATCGGTACGGCACGACGAGTCTGCTTACACGTGTTCTTGGCATAAACAAGGCCTTTGGCATAAGGGAAGGCCTGAGGCTATGTAAAATAGTATGATACCAACTATCTATAAACGTTATTACGTAGGACATGAGATAATATTAAGGAAAGAGGGAGACCATAGAGAATTGGACTATCTCTTATGTAGTAGTCGACTGTAACATGATAAATAAGACACATTGTGTTATGAAGAAGCTATCTATAGAGACATGTAAAAAAATAACCTATTATATGAGTTGTCTTTAGTACCATCTATAGATGATATAACGGATATTGTAGACATCAGTTATCTATATCATTATACATACACTGAGTATTGGATGTGAACTCTCCGAACTTAGTTGTAATTTTGGAACTAGGAGCACCTTTTATCCGTTTACAATATGGCTTATGGCTTTTTGCTTTTTTTGAGCTTTTTTGTTGGTTCTTTTTTCCCTTATTTATTTGCATTGTCCGTGATGTGTTAACTTATTTTTCTATTTTATTTTTAAAAAATTTAATTACGCTAAATAAATCACTATCAGCTACAGCAAAATTTTAGTCATAAGTTCTTCTTTTAACCCAAATATACCTAAAACGGTAGTCGTAGAGTAAAATGAACGTATCCAATGAATAACGCATTTCGCTTAGATGGCAGTGACTTGAAGAGGTGTTGGGACTAGAGGATTTTTCCAATGAAAGCTACCTCGTCTATCTAGCGCAATTTCTTTTGAAAAAAAACTCAATAGTTTCTAGGAAACAAGTCAAATAATGAATAAAAATACACGCACCTCAGCCTACTTGGTAAAGTATATGCTATAAATAAAAATATGCATTTTTCACTATACATTTACAATAAAAGGGTTGATAATAAAATAACAAGTGTTGGAATGATAGCCGGAATCATCTCTTGGTAGGGTGGAGTTATGAGTGTACACTCCACTCATACCTAGGTTTAAATAATACTACTTATTTTTACGCACATATAAGTACAATTTAATAGAAAATTTATGAGATTGTAAATTTATTACTAACCACTGTCTTTTTAAATTGTATCGAGTTTTTACTCGATAACTTGTTAGGCTTATAAAATGGCTTTAGCTCGTCTTTTTAGACCATCCTCCCCTCTAATCTTGCTGAACTTCATCTTATTTATCATCTCATCATCCTCATCGCTTTGTGGGTATAGTAAACTCAACAAATTCAGGTTGGAAGTAAACATAGAATTGGGTTAGGAGATGCCTCATCAATCAATGTAGAATCAATGAGTTATTCATCAATTAAAATACATCATGCATTGGAACTTATCCTAGACGCAACGCAGATGTACATTGCAACCTACAAATCGTGAATATAACAAAGTGAACGCACTGTTGTTGCCTTCTAACATGTGTATGTTCTTTTGGACTGATGACTTATGATTTAAATATTTAAATTCTGACTGTCTGCGAGAGGTAGTACGTAGAGAAAAATAATTTCATGTGATTTTAGTCGGTACAGCTGAACTCAGTATATTTTTACTATAATTTTCTATTAACCCTGTAGTAAAATAACACACTGTTTAAAAGCTAGTTTCTATATATAATATAAATATAAGCTAACTTTAAGAATCCGGCCGATACCCTCGTACAGCCAATCTTACTTCTATTATAGTAGGGGCATTCACAGGGCTTGCCCACGCCCCACATGGACCCAGCGTGGCGCAAGAAAAGTGTACGGTCTAGGGAGGTAAAAACCTGAATTTTCTCGAAATTACGTACAGGTCCCTGGTTCTCGCGAAAAGGTCCTTAGATTTTTTTCCTGATCCCTCCGTTTTGCGTGGTGGCCCCCCGCGTTTTCGGAAATTGCACACGGGTCCCGTTTTTTTACGCACAGGTCCCCCACGGTTTTTTTCCACGTACATGCCCTCGCTTTTTTGCAAAAAAACATTTACTTTCTGCGAAAATACGCACATACCTTTCAATTTTTTTAAGTAATTTCTCGCGATTACGGTGCCTGACGCGCAGCATGCGCCGCGCCAACGAGGCTAGTTATGTAGTCGTATGGTCCAGCACTCCAGCCGCAGCCATCAGCCATAGAAGGAGCAAACGGACCACCGACGACGGTGGCTAGACGCGGGCGCGTGCGGACAAGCAACCTATTGAACGACGGATAGAGGAAAACATGGACAACATAAAAAGGGTGAGGCGGCCGCGAGGCAGGTAGACCACGCCGCACGCCAACGCGAACCGCGCCGCGCCTCGGCATTTCCCTGACGGTACTACCCCTCCGTCTCGCCGCCGACCACTACCTCCACCTCTTCCTCTCGCGGACTAGAATCCAGAGACTAGGGTTAGGTTCTCCGGTTCTTTCCCGCGGGGGCTACCGCGGACATGGCGACCGGCGCCGCCGCTCCCCGGAGCGCGGCGCGGCTTCAGTGGCCGGGGCGTCCTCCACCGGCGTCTCGCTGCCACGCCTATGTGAGTACCCTTCTTAGGTGCTTGTCGCGTTTGCGTTTGGTTCGGTCTCTGGGTCATAGTTAAGAGGCATTTCATGATTCTAGTCGCTGATTGTAACAAAGAAGGGACGAACCTGTTTGATTAAGGACGAAAGAAATCAAGGAATTTAGGGGCGTTCTTGAGTGTTGATTACTTATATTGGGTACTGCAAATTATATTCATGACAAGAAAGAGTAACCAATTAGTTCAATGTAGGATCACATTCTTAGTATATCCTATTGTTGTGGGATTATTGACCAATTAATGTGTGATTGCACCAATTTTAATACTACAAGTTTAATCCAAAAGGAAAAGGATAAAGATGTTGACCCATTCTTCTGGAAAAAAAATGCTACGAACTATATGGGACTTTGGTAGCATCTTGTTTGTTTAGCATGTACTGATGACTGATGGTAGATTGGTCGTTACTTGGGTTTTTGTGATGTGTATGTCTTGGCATGGTGAAATTGGGAAGGGAATACTCACCATTGGACTATGACCAAATTTATTGGATTTCATCTAAGTGTACTTTCCGGTGGAGCGTGATATTTTCTTGCTTTGAAAGCATAGAGCTAGCACGGAGCAATCAGAGATATGTAAAAAGTAACTCTGTACTTACATTATGTGCATGTTGTTCGTTATTTTCGTGCAAAATCAGTTTCTTTTTTTTATTTAGGAAAGATGAACCAGTGGTTTCTACAAACGGTGGGAAAGAGGAAACTGTCACTGATAGCCTCAATGTTGCCAGAAAAGCATCTCACCCTGGGCTTTCGTCAAGCTTATCCAATCAGATAACAGTGGTCCCCACACCTCTGCATCCAGCTGAACCTTCTGATCTCCGTTTTAATCGTCTTCGGCCCTCAATTGAGGATAGTGATTGCAAATACACAAGATTTTTGTGGTTGCTACGTTGCTCGGGAGGCTATAATTGATGAGGAGGCTATAATTGATGAGGAATACTGGGTATTATTCTTTTTACTTCTAGAAAATATAAGATCATTGATTCCGGGAAATATTTTAAAGTCCTCCGCTTTTGGTTGACATGGCCAGCACCATGGTTGTTACGGTGTCGCGGCGGAGTTGGGTGGATGCCATGCCCATTCGCCGCGACTTGAGGATGGGAGGCGCGGGGCGAGGCGGCGGGAGGGAGGCACCGGAAGGGAGAGAAGGCGGGCGGCAGGGGAGGTAGCGGGGGCGGAGGCGACAGGGGGAGGACCGGAGAGAGTGCGGGAGATGCGGGAGAGAGAGCCTGAGAGAGGAGGGGAGAGGAGTCGGTGATGCAGAGTTGAGTGAGTTTACATACTGATATGTCCACGTATATCACCGCACGGTGACTCGCCTAGGCGTCCAGGCGCCACTCACTCGCCGTCGCCGTGGTCGCCGACTCTGCTGTGACAACCATGGTTGTCACGGCGACCACGACGTCTAAGGAGCGCGAGGACACCTAGTCGTCCTCTGGGCGATGCTAGGCGAGCTAAGACGGTTCACTTGATGAGTACCTCGACTACTTAACTAAATTAGCAAATTAGAGAGAGGTCAATAACAATTGCATACCTAATACTTTGATGAGCTTGCCATTTTTTTGTTCTTTTTGTAGGTAGCCAAGCAACCCCCATCCAAGATGAAAGCCATTAAAGCTATATGTTCCTGCCATTGAGAAATATAGCAAATATTAGAATATAAAGTTGTAAAATGGTTACCGAATATTGAGCAATTGGGCAATGACTATTGTAATTTCATATTTGTAAACTTGAAATGATGAAATGAAATAAGCTTTTGAGTTGACATGATGACGTACCTGGCGGTCAGCGGTGAAGCTAGGGTTCGCGACTTCGCGTTCGCCTCCCTCCCGAGCAGGTGTGTCTCTGTCTCACACTCTCACTGCTGCTTCAGCCGAAGCCCTTAAGCCTTCGCCTCTTTCGCCTCGCCCGACACCTTGTACACCATGCCGACGCTGCGGACGCCTCGTCGACCTGGGCGCCCGCCTAGCTAGCCAAGGCAAGGCGTTCCTCCCCGGCGCCTAGACGCCAAGGCGACGCCTTGACAACCATGGTGACAACCATGGCCAGCACATTTGTTTTGTGATGAGCTGGCGGCAATTATTATATGCTAATACCAGTGTCTTCTACCTGTCTTTTGTTTTGCATACTAATATTGGCTCAGAACATGGTATTCCTAGCTAACATTTATGTTCCAAACCTTCACTTTTAGTGCTATGAAATTCTAATATTTACTTTACCACTATGCTTTACATCCCTTCTTACTAACACTTGATAGATTGCATCATGGTTGAGAGCAGAGGATCGCTACGAAGATCAGTCAGGTGATCGGTTAGTGTTTTAATTTACAGGGAGATTTTTATGTAACCGTATTTGCCCTTAGCAGTCTTATTCACTTGTTTTTAGCATTATCCTTGTAGCTAATATTTGTTTATCATTATTTTTTACTGCAGCTATGTTGAAAGCTTCAACAGAAAGTTTGCATCTCAGGTACCTGTGTAATCAGTTAGTCATGTTCTTTTGCGTGCTTGGGGCAATTGGGATGGTAAAGATATTTAAAATAGTGAATTGTTAGGAATTTCTCAGCACCCCCATTCTCTTAAAAGAATGTTACCATTAATTTTCCACCTCCTGATCATTCAATAGTTTCTGTTCTGGTTCACGTGTATCATTGTCAGTCATCTCATTGCAGGAATTTCATGTGTTAAAGAAGCGATGTAGCAAGCAGGTTGGAGAGAAGTATATATGTTTTGTTGTGGTATGAGATAAAAGCGCTCTGTAATTATTTCGTCAAGTTTATTACTAGATCTTGGATCCAGTTTGTTAGTTCGTAAAATATGCTTTGAGGGAATCAACACGTGCCAAAATGGCTATTCAACAACTGAGAAGTTAAAACTTCAATGTTTCTGTTCTTGTTCAGATCTTGTGTGCTAACTACTTCAGTTTATATCGTTGAACTCTCTTAAAGCCGGTTTACCTATATTTTCCTCATATTTTACTGTAAAAATCTCACTGTCTCATGGTGTAAATTGCAGGTAAAGAATGATGATCTCAAGCGAACTGTGCTGAATAGTGTCATTGGTACCCTGGATGTATGTGTCAGGCATCCTCTGCATGGGGAGAATTTTCCGGCGGTATGGAAAAATAACACCTTTTTTTATTACTTGTGTTAGTGTCTTTGGAAGATACATTTCAAAATTATTCACAGGAGCCTGGAAAGTCACCATTTCACTGTATAATCTATCAGCCAGATCAGCCGAAATTTGGATATTTAACAAATGTATGTGTTGCCAAGTATGCACGGCATCAAGGGATTGCCAGCAACATGTTGTTATTGGCCATTGATGCCGCAAGACTGAATGGTAAAGCAATAAGTTATTCTGGAATAGCAAAATCCCAGATAATTGTGTATCATCAGCTGATACCTTCACCCCTACTGTATGTGCTGAATATATTTATATTCATGTACATATGGATAACTTACCCGCTCAGAGGCTCTATGGTCAGATAGGATTCAAGGTATATGTACCATCTTGTTTCATTTTAATTCTGAAAAATTCCATTTAGGTCTAAATTGAGTTACACTTGCGCTGTCTATTTGTAGGGTTGACATGGATGGCGCTCGCCAGTCATCATCAGATCTGTGCTTGTTCTCCTTCAGTTCCTAGGACTAGGCTAGTTAACAAGGGACCTCTTCCCATATCCTTTGCGCAGATCAGTGGCGAAGCCAGGATTAAAATTAAGGGTGGGCTGAAGTATTTATCGAACTAAACTAAGTTGACATAAATATAGTCTTATACTCTTATAAAATTTCAAATTCATATAGAAATTATATAGTTGGAGTCTTGGAGACAAACAACGAAAAACAGAGAAATACAAAGTACATACCTCGACAATAGAAAACGCATACCCAATAATATATAATTATTCTGCTATGAGTACGGAGTAGAAATAAATCACCTGTGTATGAAACATATGAAAATTAAGTATCTAATAGAAATTTGTGAATAATAATGAAAATTTAGATCATATGAATTATGCAACATACCAAAAATAAGCTAAATATGCCATTCTCACTTGATCTCTAATTTCGTTAGCATAATCTTCAATTGGTATGCGCAGCGTCGGATCGGCAATTATTTCATTTGGATTAAATTCTAGTCGAAGTTTCTTTGGTTGAGTTGTACTTTCATCGGTTGGACGAGAATCGTTTGAATTACTTGCGAAATAGTTGCACAAAGTTCGTTTCTCCATTATAGCAAAATCTATAAATAAATTATTAGTCTAAAATCTAAATTCTAAAATGCTAAATGGATAAAAAAAATATAGAAAATTTATGAAGCGAGCCGCCGTCGGCTGGTGTCCTCATTGATCATTCTTGCTTAGTCTGTCTGTTTACATTGGAGGTGGTCAGGTGGAGGACACACGTCGACAATCGCTGTGGCTTGCGCGCGCTCGCCCACTCGCCACCGGTCCGTCCGCCCGCCTTTATCTCTTCGATTCGTTCGCCCGCAGGCCGCAGCAGCCAGCAGCGCACCTCCTCCGCTCTCACTCTCTCTCTCTCGCTTCTCAAATATCTCGGCCGACTCGGCGGTCGGTGCCTCGGCTCCTCCGCTCCGCTCCTCCTCGCTCGTCGCCTCGCTCCCGGCTCCTCCGCTCCTCCTCGCTCGCCGACTCGCTCCCGGCTCCTCCGCTCCTCGGCCGGCTCGGCTCCTCTCGCTCGCCGCCTCGCGGGCTCATGCCCTGCGTCGCTCCCGGCTCCTCGCCAGCCTCCGCTCCTCCTCGCCTCGCTCGGCGGGGCCTCGACCCCGCCGCCCGGCCGGCCACCGCCCGGCCCCTCGTCGCCGCCGCTCAGACTCCTCCCGGGTCTCCATGCCGCCCGCCACGATCGCCTGGGAGGCTGGGAAGTGGGAAGTGCCGAAGTGGATCTGTGCTCCTCTGGGTCTGCCGCCGTCTGTGAATAGTGATTGTGTGTTTTCGTGGGCTGTTGGGCCGGTTGGTTTTTTGTTGTTTGTTACTTGTTGTTGTTGGGCTTAAACCTTGAAGCCTTCGCCTGTGACTGTGATT
>CM070741.1:2993000-3036644 GCA_036346245.1 Bonia amplexicaulis
CAGTGCTTCCTCGTCCAGCTCGGCGCACACCGACCTCACCGCGAATCAGAGGAAATGGATGCGGAGAATCCGCTCCGCAAGATCGCAGGAAGAAGACGATGCTCGCTAGGCTTCCACTCTGTCAGTGCCTTGCTGCCGGAGATTACGGTTTGCAGCAGACGAAATCCCTTTAATCACCTGGGCATCCTACGCAATTCGGCCATCAGATTAACGCGAACGCTCATTCGGCATGAGGAATTCTTTTGGTTGTGCTGCTTAAAATGTGTTGCTTTGGTGCGGAATTCCCCTGAGGCCTGTCACCTGAATGCATGTAGAGTTTGCTCACCTGAATGCCTGTGTTCCCCTGAGACCTGCTTCTGTAATGAGTTAAACTATCGGGTTTATACTTATTGGATGTACGTGCCGTGCCCACCTGTCCGTGCTATTCGAACAAATTCGGATCGAATTGAATCTTTTTCTTCTAGGAAAGAATTGAAGATTGCATCTTAAGGGACATTATTATCCAGATTTACATTTGCTGATTGCTCTGTTCTACCTTTTAGTTATACATGGAAGGCGTTACTATCTGCGGTACATGGTTTACTGCTTCGTGTACTGATACCAGAAGGCACTCCTTGCTGTTTTTGCGGCAGCGTGTTCTACGAAAGTTTTATCGGCGAAGCAAGTAGTAGTTTACAACCTAATTTGCAGGAACAGGACCGAACAACTTCAAGCATTGGGTCTGTTCTTTTCCTCCGAAGCTGACGGCTTTTGGCTTTTGCTACAGTATATAACTTTCAAACGAAGTATTTTCTCAAGACGAGGTCTACAAGTTAAACATCTACACGTTAAAAACCCAACATATCTATTGAGTGTGAATTTCTGCAACTCTGGATGGGCATCTTAGGCAGGCTTACCATGATCGACTCGATATACTGAGCTCGGGAATGCTCCCTGTGGATTTTCTGCTCCCGAACAAAAAACGCTCTCACACGGATCACGATTCAGGACAGAGCTGAACCAACCGACCATATCGAACTATTGATCATGCTGGCTTGAAGGGGACTTGTGAGATGCAAGCAAGAAATCTAAGACGACCTTGTTGAACCGATCCGGGTCCTCCATTTGAGGCACATGGCTCGTTCTCTTGAAGATTTCCAATCTGACGTTCTCACCTAAGCGACTGCAACCGTCATAAAAAAAAAACAGAAAGGTTATACCGCAGCTTGCGTTACAGCATAGCAATTTACAGCACAGATTAATGTTCCCGGAAAATGGAGCTTTCACGGACACACGTGTTTGAATTGGACTTGTACAAAAGTAGGATCAACCATTGAAGGTTGCTGAGATGTGGTGACTAATATCCTAGCCTACTAGTTTTTGAAGAGTGTGCTGTAAGGATTTCTAGATAAATTTTAATTAGATTATGATTCTTAATTCACTTTAAAGGAGAGCTAAGGAGAAACTATATAAAACCATGATGTGCGGTTATAGAGAATACAAGCTACAAATCAATCCATCCCAAGCAAAAGACGTATAAGAGGATTAGAGACTAGATTATTCTTTAATACTAGATTCTGGATAAGGCAAGAATCCAAGAGTCCTAAAATGTTCAAGAGTTTTTTGAAAGAACAATAATCTCTTGTACTTTTTTTAGATCGCGCTTAAAAAATTTGCGATCAGTTTCACCAAATCTTTCTCTCTCATCAAAATTATATTATCGTCATTATTTTGGTTCTCTATAAGATTTATAAACTTCGTTCATAATATTGTGCACATTTATTCCGTATCTTATAATTCTGATCTGAGAGTTGCTGCGTATAAGAAGGATATCAGAGGTAACACACATCGTCTCTCCTTCATCAGGATGACTATGAAACCCATGTATTGTTGCGAATTACCTCTTGACAGCGGATGCCTTTTCCAAAGGGAATATCTGGTCATGCTCTCCCCAGATTAGTAAAACATCCTGTCGTTAACAACATCAAATACATAATAGAGTTTCATCACGGTTCAGAAAGATGGTTAAGAAACAAATAGGTGTGTCTTGTTCCAAGGCTGTGTAAAGTGTGTTGCTAATGCAGCTTTTAAAAGAATTCACAGAGGTAAAAAAAAGTACCTGCGGCAAGGGTGTAAGGTGGAAGTCATCTGTGCCTACAGTTGTAGCCTTCATAAGCTCGATCTTCTCTTCCCTCTTATCCGTAAAAAGTTTCTGAAAATTGATTTTGTGGTAAGGGCATAATACGCCAGTCAGTTGTTTTAGTTGAGAGTTGTGGAAAAGTAAATATAAATGCGAACAGTGATACCAGGCGAATCAGCCAAGCAACGCCGAATGAGAAAGGGACGGGACGATCCATAATAGACAGCTTCGTTTATGAAAATAGACCGGATTGATAGTGAAATAGTGTGCCGCGCCACTAGTTTTGATCGAATATGATCAAAACTAGTGTATAAATATAGAAATAGTTTTCAAATAAAGTGTCTTTTCAAGATAGACTTTACAAATCGATTGTAGTACATGTAACTTCATTTATAAATTATATATGAGTCTCTATGTCTTTGTACTCTCTCGTGAACAGTCAAAAGTCACAACTGATTAACCGGTAACCCAAAAATACAGGCCAAACAGCTATCAGAAAATGTTGGCTCCATTGCAACGCCCATCGTCCAAGTTGTACAGCTAGCTTAGTACACGACACATGCATGAATGGATCACACACATCAAGAAGCCAAAACTACCGTTCTTGCAAATTCGGTCCATTTGAATTTTCATCATTTCTCCTTACAAATTTAAGCCGGTTCCTGCAGACTTAACAGTACACTAGTTGCAACTGTTTTTGCAGTAACCACCAACCACTTGTTCATTAAGTTCAGACCACTCAGCAGTGACACGCATGACTTACGTGGTTACATGCCGATTTAGACTTTCAAAATGACGTCGTTTTTGGTTTTTGACGTGTCTTTTGACTTTCGATGATTGTGAGAGATAGGGAGTAAAAGATACTTATGTTCAGAAATTACTCTATCTAAAATAATTTATACAGTGACTTCTATAAATGATTATAGAAATCAATTAAAAAACTACTCCATTTATAATTTCATAAATCAATTTCTAAAAGAAAAAAACAGAACACATAGTTAATACGTAAAAGCGTAATACTTCTTGCCGGTGCACGAGTGATGCGGCTGGCTTGATCAACTCAAATGGATGGAATGGAACGATGGATTCGTTACCTGCACGGCCCCTCGGAGCACGAAGTCCGGCAGCATGGCGGTGACCTGCTTCCGGTAGAACGAGAGCTCCATGAGCCGCCGAGCGGTGCGCGCGTCCAGCGGCATGAGCACGTCGGCCGGGCTCGCGCACCCGCCGCCGGCGCGCTCGAGGAACGCCCTATCGTCCTCCGCCGTCTTGAGCAGGTCGGAGTTGGATATCACCACGGGGCCGACCCTCCCGGGCCCCGCCGCGCGCGCCAGGGCGTACGCCACGAACCCGCCGTAGCTCGTGCCGGCCACGGCGACGCGCGCCGTCGTCCCCCCAGCGAGGCCCGGCAGCGCGTCGAGCAGCGCGGCCAGCGCGGCGGCCTGCGCTGACTCGGAGGGCGGCGGGGAGCAGGAGGAGGAGGCGCCGAAGCAGAGGAGGTCCGGGACGATGACGTGGAAATGGCGGGAGAACGGGCCCACCTGGCGGCGCCACTGCCAGGTGGCCATGGGGCCGAACCCGTGGATGAGGAGGAGCGGCGGGAGGCGTGGCTCCCCGGACGGCGCCCAGTAGTGGATGGTTTGGGCCCCAGTCCCACCACCTTCGTCGGAGGTGGAGGGGAGGGTGAGGGTGTGAGGGCGGAGGCCGGCGGCGAGGAAGGCACGGCGCGCGAGGTAGTCCATCAGCGGGAGGACGCTGAAACCCATGGTGGCGTACGCTCGCCAAGAGCGGTGAGCGGCGTCGCGGTTTTTTAACCGGCGTGACTGGAAATGGAAGTGAAACGGCGGAGGATGAGATGGTGGATGGGATATAGAGCGGTTCGGCGGTCGCTGAGGCACCGACTTCAAAGCAAAATTTGTCAGAGCTCGTGTATGACGTACTATCTATAACCTACGGTTTGGTTTCTATACAAGGCTAAAAAACACTACATATATTTCATATTTCATTATTTCTTGCTCAATAGTTCTCAAATAATTTTTGGTGTACACATTAGCTTCGAATGGACTGCCGTGGCCAATCACCATCTTATTGCAAACAATCGAGTGCCTTTCCATCTTATTGCGAGCTGTTGTTAATCGAAGGATCGGACTTGAGGGCAGACAGCAAGAAGTCCAGCAAGGTATTACTGAACAGGGTTGGATCCTCCAGCTGTGGAGCATGCCCTGTTTTCATTATGATCTCCACCCTAGGTTTCCCGTCCCGTCCAAAGACCTGAACAAAGTAATTTTGAAGGACAAGTCAATCAGTGGCTAATACAACTACATACCACAGTGTCAAAGTCCTTGTAAGTTATACCTCTGAATTTCAAAAGCCTTCTCTACTGGGAACAATTGGTCGTGCTCTCCCCAGACAATTAACACTTCCTACATGCAAATGCACCATAGCAAAAGATTAGTTGCAACAAAGCATGACAGTAAATGCATTGACTGAACTACTGTAACACACCTGAGATATTGGTGTTATTGGGAACTTATCTGTGCCGACTGTAACCCCCTTGAAAAGCTGAATAAGTTGCTCCCTGTTATCCGTGAAAAGTTTCTGACAGAAGAGAACAAAATCGTCTGCTTAAGCAATGTAGTAGTAGTCTGTACTCTGTAGTAGTGCTTTTCTTTGCAGAGGATAGTGATGCACATCTATCGCGGCTGATTGCTGAAAATAAATGGCAGTTGCTAAAATAAGTGGCATTTAGAAGGATCTAATGAGCGATGGAGAATATGAGGGATATATGTTTGTATGGGATGAGAGCAAAAGAAGTGGGATGCATAATACACATGTGATTCTCTATTTTATCTTGCTTTATCTATGAAGTGAGACATGAGCGAAAGGAGTGAAAAAAACCATTTCAAGAAGCCAAATATTCGTATTACTTCTAACTTGACGAAAGGAAAAGTAAAAAAAGTATCAGTTTGCACCTGGATGATGTCCCGGAGGACGAAGTCTGGCATCATCACCACCGGCGGTGACCGATACGTGGCCATCTGCAGCAGCTTCCGCATGGTGGCGGGCTCGGCGGGCAGGAGCACCTCCTCCACACTGCTCCACCCGTCGCCAGCCCTCTTCAGGAACCCGCGGTCGTTGTTAAAACAGAGTCTTCCTTGGTCATAGGTTATGACCACGAGCACGCAGATTACAACCACGTGAAGTTTAAAGTACGTCATGAGTTATGACCATTTCTTCGTGCGTGTGTACTCGTGAGTTACGACCACTACTTCTTGATCGTGCATACGTACTCGTAGCAGCTTACGAGTAACCAAGGCTTCAACTGCAGACTCGAGCGTCTTCGACCACGTTCTCCTTTGCCTGTGACTATGACCACTCTGATGCATCTTTGAATACTCCGAGCACTCGTATTCGGTACTTGCGTTTCCTCTACTCCTCATTACGGCGGCGACAACTTGAAACAAAAGTGCGAGATAAAATAAATGAGACAAAAGGTTTTAGCTGTTTTTACAGAAGGAGCTATAAAAGAGAATTAAACATGGAAGGTTTCTGCGACAGTGATATGGCCGGGATGTGGGCGACCGGAAAAGCACGATGGGGGTGCTGTTCACATTGAATGGAGACCCAATTAGTTGGTAGTCTCAAAAACACAGGGTTGTTGCTTTGTCATCCTGTGAAGCAGAGTACATAGCAGCAACGACGGCTGCGTGCCAAGGAATTTGGATGGCGCGTTTACTTGGTGAAATGATGAGCAAAAAGCCAGGCTGTATCAAGTTATATTGGATAACAAATCAACCATAGCCTTGGCAAAGAATCCAGTTCTACATGATTAAAGTAAACATATTGATACGAGATTTCATTTCATCCGACAATGTGTGGAAAAAGGAACCATAGACATCGGGTTCATTAGTTCTGAAGAACAGCTCGTTGATGTGCTAACAAAATCACCTGGGCAAGTTCGGTTTCAGAAACTGCGAAGCAAGCTGGGATGATCAGGTGCAGCAAAGTTAGGGAGTAATTGTTGAATAACTTCACTGCACCAAATTAGTTGGAACTAACCCTGTGGAATTCGTTTTCGAGTCTGTATCGAATTGAGTCTGAGACAATTTAGAAATAGAATTTCAGGTTTCATAGTCGGCTTAGGTATATGAGTCATATTCGGATACGTAGAAGCGTCGTCTATATTTAACATGTAATCTTGTGTATAAATAGAGGAGAAAACTAAGGAAAAGGTGCGGCGATTGGAGCACCACCAAAAGAGCTCATTTGTTTTATCTCGCACTTTTGTTTCGAGTTATCGCCACCGTAATCGAGGAGTGGAGGAAACGCAAGTACTGAATACGAGTGCTCGGAGTACTCAAAGAGGCATCAGAGTGGTCGTAGTCGCGGGTGGAGGAGAACATGGTCAAAGACGCTCGAGTCTACAGTCGAAGCCTTGGTTACTTATAAGTTGTTATGAGTACGCACGCACGACCAAGGAGTGGTCGTAACTCACGAGTACGCACGCACAAAGAAGTGGTCGTAACTCACGACGTAATCGAAACTTCACGTGGTTGCAATCTACGTGCTCATAGTCGTAACCTACGATAAAGGAAGACTCTGTTTTAATAGTCGTTCACCACCGTCTTGAGCAGGTCGGAGCTCGCGATCACCACGGGTCCACCCTCCCAGGCCCCACCACGTGCGCCAGCCAGTACACCACGAACCCCCTGTAGCTCGTCCCCGCCACGGCCACCCGCCTCCCCTTCAACCCCGGCATCGAATCCAGCAGCGTCGCCAGCGCCACGGCCTACGTGGCCTCTAACGCTTGCGGCGCTGAGGCGAAGTCGCATGAGCTACCGCTGAAGCCGAATTTGAAGGATTTTTATTTGGAGAT
Organism: Bonia amplexicaulis; assembly: GCA_036346245.1. Classification (NCBI taxonomy): domain Eukaryota; kingdom Viridiplantae; phylum Streptophyta; class Magnoliopsida; order Poales; family Poaceae; genus Bonia; species Bonia amplexicaulis. The sequence continues at coordinate 2,999,996 of CM070741.1, forward strand.
TGTGGATAACAAATCCCCTATTGTTAAATTAAGAACTGTTTTGCTGTTTTAAATGTAAAGTTCCTTACCAAAAAATTTGCATCCACAAACATGATAATAATAAACTCAACACATTTTCTCTCTTAAAATACTGATAATTAGTTAAATAGCAAGCAATTTACTGCTTCAACCACGCGTGGTCTCGATCTGCTTCACGCCTTCACCCACGAAAGCAATTTACTGCAAATTCCGGAGTGATAATCTATTGCTTTGACATCACATATTCACATTTATCCATGAAGATATGAAATGTCATTACTTCCATATATAAAAAATGAAGATATTTTTGAGGTCCTAAAGAACAATTAGGTCTACACTAAAGAACTGTTTGGCAGATGTCTTCGATAACAATTATCATTCCAAATAATAAAAACAATACTGGTGCTCACTTGGCAGGAGAGAAATGATATCAAATTGGGCTTATTACAAGGAATGATCCATTATTATTGTATAAATATTTTTTGAGAACTTAATTTCCTCGTACTACAGAAGCACAATGCTCTGCTGGATATATCAAGAAGACACAAGTGAAAGAACAAACAGAGCTAATATACTTAGATGGTGAAGCACAGAAGGAGAGATCAATACTTCAGTGGGAAGAGTGGCAGGAGCCACCAATTGTCTTGGCTCACATGCAGGTTAGCAAAAGCCGTGCATGTCATCTTCTGCTCCCAACTCAATTGTTCTTCTGCTAAGAAGCAAGGGTTGAAGACAGGTGGCAGGAGGGAGACAACAACATAGGCTTTTGTATTGGCGAGTTGGCTTGGTAAGTGTAGGCTAACTGGACTTAGGGTGACAGGATGGCATACCAATAGGGGATAGGGTGCAAACGGAGCGGATAATTTTCGTACGTCCGATCGACCGAAGGCATATGGAACGGATACGGAAGAGGTAGATGGGTATCCGGCACTATCCGTGTCCGATTCCGACTCCGAGAAAAAAAAATGGAATATGATATAGAATAAGTGATATCCGTCAGTATATATCCGTATGTCAAATGATATGAGAATGTTTGTTGTGACTTCACCTAAGAACAAAATAATATATAAGCATATTGTCACATCTAAACAAACAGGAGTACTAAGTGTTCTTCCTTCAACATCCCAGTAATTAGTCTCATGTTTACTCTAATTGTACCATGCTGTCTAATGTCCTGTGCAAAGAAGCGGATAATTTCCGTCCGACTGACCGTCTGAAAGATTATGAAATAGATACGGAATGGAGAAATAGATATCCGATATTATCCGTGTCCGATTCCGACTCCAAGGAAAAAATATGGAATAGGATATAGGATAAGCGATATCCATCCGTATCCACTCCGATTACCCCTAATAGAGGAGGATAGCTCGCCAATCAGTTCAGGGGAGGCAACCCAATCAACCAAGGCACTATCTACTTCGTGGGTCAGTGGGGGTGTCTATTGTGCTGCAGACTTGTGTTCGGGTGGCCATCCTGGCCCTGCTTCCACCCTTGCTACTAGGGTATAGCCCTTTACAATTTTGCAAAGATGATCACTACCAAAGTGCCATCCCTAGCGAAAACAAATAGAAAAATCATGTGGCATGTGTAAACAAGAATAATGAAGTCTACATCTGAAATTATTCCAATCTGCTACTCATATGTTTCACATCTGGGAAGCTCCCAGTATTCATTTAATCATTCACCATAAATTGTGACGATGCCAAGATAACTTTCCTATCGGTGAAGTCTCACATCAGTTATTCCCCGACCCTCTATGCCTTGATTTATGAGTGGAGTCTACATTTGAAAATATTCCTATCTGCCAATATGTTCCACGCCTGAGAAGCTCCCAGTACTCATTCGCCATAAATTGCGGTGGTGCCAAGAAAACTTTCCTATCAGTAAAATCTTCTTGTCATATCAGTTATATATCCCACGATTCCTTATGCCCGGATTAACATAAACTAACTGCCAGATCCTTCTGTACATTGTACATGCATTACAATTACAATGTACTACTGATTAGCATCAATTCTCTTAAGTTTCCCCAATTGCTAAGTATGCCCAAAAACATCATCACACTAGCTAGAGATGGCACCATTTAACAGATGCGAGATCCATTTATCTCCTGCAATACTACACGCAGCTAAATTTCACCTGAAACATGACTAGTGTGCTGCATCCAGAATCAGTCAAAACTATACAATCAATGGAGGGGTAAAATAGGAGAAAAGAGTGGGGGAAACTCACATCGTAATTCGACCAAGGAGCTCAGCCATCTCCGCCTCCACGAGCTCGAGAACCCCATGGGATGCACCAAACCCTACATCCGACCGAGGCACCGCTTCAACTCCGCACCTCCGCCGCCGGCGACGCAGCATCCTGTCAGCCCTAGCCCCGACCCGTACACACACCAATGCAAACACCATCCGCACCCACCCGCCGCCGTGTTCGTGGGCTCGGGCCCCAACCATCGGCGGAGATCACGCGGGGCGAGTTCTCCGATGCCACGGCGGAGATGTAGGGAGATCACTCCCCGAGGTGTGCTAGCCTCAGTAGGGAGATTCTCCTCTTCGGTGGGATCTCCTCCGGCGAAGCGATCTGTTGTGCCCCGAAGGGTGCTCCAGGTGTTGTTTGTAGACATGTCAGAGGATTTAAGCATGCCTCATATTAAATTTAAACTAAGTAGCAATATAATATATCATAAATCTAGAACTATATTATAATATAATAAAAAATACATCACAAATACATCATTGATATGAAAATTTTTCTTAATTCTTAATATTTGAAGACTTCAAGTTTTCACACAAACCACAATAAAGAAAGTATATAAAATCATATAGAATGTAGCATAATAAAGATATATCAAATACCTCAAATCCTAAATAGAGATTGGCTCACTATTCTATGTGGTTAGCCCACTATTTCCTCATCAATAGTAGGGCAAGAATGAGAACATACAAAAACAGTATAAAAAATAAAATAAAATATGCATGTAGATAAATTCAAAGAGCATGAATATTACATTTAAAATAAACTAACTAACTAATTTCAAAACATAAAAATATTTTTTTTACTGTTTTACCTGCTCAGGACCCGGCCGCCACGCTCTTCGGGTTCAACGTGACGCTGACCAGCCCGGCCACGTTCCTGCCGGGCGCGAACGCGCATGGGCTCGCCATGGCGCGCATCGACCTCGCGCCGGGCGGCATGGCGCCGCTGCACTCCCACCCGCGCGCGTCGGAGGTGGCGCTCGTCCTCAGCGGGAGCGTCCTGGTCGGGTTCGCCGACACGTCGTACCGTCTGTACACGCAGCTTCTGCGCGCCGGCGAGGCGTTCTTGTTCCCGAGGGCGATGGCGCATTTCCTGCACAACATGGACACGGCGGCGCCGGCCGTCGTGCTGTCGGGGCTCAACAGCCAGAGCCCCGGCGCGCAGCTCGTGCCGTTCTCGGCGTTCCGGACGGAGCCGCGGCTGCCGGACGAGGTCCTCAAGAAGGCCTTCAAGATCACCGGGCAGGACGTGCCGAGGTTCCAAAGAAACCTCGGTGCATCTTAGAAAATCTCTCATGTATTTTCAGCGATTTAGCATACAAGGCCGTTGCATTTGTGAATAATAATACTGGTAAAATACTTTTAAAAAAAAGAGACGAAAGAGGGCCTAAATTTATTTTTCGGCCCAGATACAGCCCTTTCTTCAACGTTGACGGCCCAATACTGTAAAAAAAATAGAAGCAAATAATAATGAAAAAGCGAAAAACCTATTCTACGCCTTGTATTACTAGAGCTATACATGTAGAATACGAGATTGGGAGTGACACAGCAACCATGTCATACTGATGTGCACAAGGAGATAATTGATCTTAATTTCCAACAACTTTTCAAGATTTCTGGACGGCTCAGAACGGAAGCGCAAGTTTCCGCCCGCTTTGCGTACGTATGGTGTTGGAAAAGTTGGAGATATTTTAGGTGCAACAAGTGGCCGGCACCGGGGGAGAAGAACAGCTCGTGTTAATCGCGGTAGAAACTAGTAGAAAGTAAATCCCTTTCCTTTCCTTTAGCGAGAAAGGGATCTGTCTCTCTCCTCCTACCTTTCTACTCTCCTTTTAGGGGACATCGCTAAAAGTAATAAAAAGGCCAAGAATCCGGGTAAATCAACACGGCCATGGACAACCGAGCTCATCTTCGTCGTCTTCGTGCACGCGATTCTTCCATTGACAAGCTAGCTAGGCTCGTTCTCCCTTTTTTTTTTTTTTTTGTGGTTACCATTTAGCCATGCCGAGTTGAGCAGTGTACAATATACATTGCTACATTGCGTACGTTTACTTGTGACGTGAATCGGTGATAGTTTGTGTAGAGAATAGGAATTCGTCGTCCCTGAAGAAGTTGAACGTAGCGTTTAATCTTTCGGATGCAAAAAAAATTCGGCTGCCGGCGAAAGGAACAAAAGAACGAAATTTCATTCATTTCGTTCGAATTTTGGACGGAAAAAAATCAATTTTTTTGATGAAATTTAACCAAAATTTAAGAATTGAGATAAATACCTTCCCGATTAGCGCTGGTCCTCCGCCGTGTCAAAGGTGTCGACTCATACCCATGCTTCCACTCGCCACCGCCAACCGTCCATTGCTGCTCCGCCTGCTCCAGTAGCACCATCAGCGACACCCTCCTCTCCTCTTGTGCCGCTGCCGCAGGCAGAGCGAACGACCGCCGACGCGATTGAACAAAGGCAGATGTCGTCTCTATTCAATCTACCTCGGGAAATATTGGGGACTAGGGGGGAGGTCGAGCGCGCTGCCGTCGAATCGATCGGGGAGGGAGCTGCGCCGCTGTCGAATCGATCGGGGAGGGAGATGCGCCGCTGTAGAATCGATCGGGGAGGAAGCTGCACCGCTGTCGAATCGATTGGGGAGGGAGTTGTCCCACCTTGGCCGCCACCCGCCGCTTGTCCCCGCCTTGGCCGACGCTCGCCGCTCTTCCCCGCCTTGGCCGCCGCCCGTCGCTCGGTGGAGGATGGGGATGGGGATTGGCCGCCGCCCGCTGCTTTGTGGAGAATGGGATGGGGATGGCCGTCGCCCGCCGCTCTTCTTCCCCGCCTTGGCCACCGACCGCCGCTCTTCTTCCCCGTGGAGGATGGGGATGGGTATGGCCACCGCCCGCCGCTCTTCTTCCCTGCCTTGGCCACCGCCCGTCGCTCTTCTTCCCCGCCTTCGACGTCGCCCGCCGCTCGGTGCTCTGTGAGAAGACGGGAGGAAGGAATGCGATTGGGGACAGGGGTTAGGGTTACGAAACGAATGAGAATTGTGGCGTGGGGACTGGCGGGCGGCAACTGGGCTTTGGGCATTTGGGTTGGCCTGCGTGGCTTGTGCGTGCGGGCCGACCGGTCGAGTCCTGAGCCGACTGCCAAATTGCCGATTCAATTCAAATGTGGACGAATTTTTCCATCGGAACGGGTTTTTTCGGTTACGACTAAAAGAGATGAAATTTCGCCTAAAGAGTGAAATTTCGGACGAAAATTTTTTCCATGGTTGAACGTACTCCTGACGTGATCAGAAAGCAAAGCGTCTCTTCTTTCTACACCCCTGGCTAGCTTTTCCAATCCGTCTTTTAGGCAGCATCAATAAAGGCGCAGATTGTTGCGATTGAGGCTGAGCCCGTCATCTCTTTTGTGTACATATGATCGTTTCTTGCGGCTAACATCAGGTCTTTTGGCCGATCGAGTTCGGCTCGTGTATATGTGATGTGTCTCTGTGTCTGTCAGCATGTATGAACCATCAACGAAGGCAATCCAAAAGCAATCTGCTCATCCATCGCAGGTGAAAGCCATCAAATCTAAAATGGATGGTTACCCTAAAAGGATGTTTCCTCTAACTTCCTAACAGATGTGTCAAGAACTAGAGAGTTCTCTCATTTATGCTTTGCCACTTACATGATAGGATGCCTGAACCCCATCCGTGTCAAATCCGATAAGATCCAAGACAACCCTGACATTTGGTAGGACAATGCCGGCAGTGTGTTTAAACTGCATGGTACTTTGCAGCAACAAGAAACCTGAAAATGTTGAATGGTTGCATGATCTGATTTCTGAAGACTCTGTCAGAAATATAATGGGTACAAATCAGAAAGCACAAGTTCTATGCAATTAGTGTCAAATGAGATGAGACTAGATAAGACTAGATACATTCAAATACAAATCATGTGGCTTAATTCAATTGCCACCTCAAGTTAAGTAATAATCTTGACAACACGAATTTCATTTTTCTTCCATGTACAGATGCAACTTCTGAGGCCAAGTACTCCTTGAAGCATCTGTCACGCAAATTAAGGTCGAATGCAAGCCACTTTAAGGGGCTGTCGTTTTCGCTTGTTCTAGGTAAGGACCAATTCGTCAAGGCTTACCTCCCTGTAACTCTCAAGTCATGTAGAATTGGAGATTAATTTTTCAGTGATGTTCAGATATGGTGTCTCTCAAAACTGTTCTGCAGACGTAATGCAAATGGTTGAAATGTGGTGTTCAATTCTGTACCTAATCCCTGACATGGACATCGCCTACACTGATAAGGTCGTCCGATGGAGATAGAAAACAAAGAGTGAATAAATAAGTGGCTATCTCTAAAGCGAAAATTTTCCTAGAGAAGCTTGGAAACGTCATAGACTACATGCACAATTCTACGAGCAATTCTAAAGGCAATGTGGTTTAGCCTGGTTCTTCTGTTGACACTCTAGGCTACCTAAAGGGCCATTTCAACTTAAAATCATTAACTTGGGAGGAAGACACCTTCTTTGTCTTTGTTGATTGTTGACAAATACATGCATGAAATCGTTGTGTTTCGATCAGATTAGATTCTACAGCATTCAAATCCAAGAATTTAACTGTATAAGATCGTCATACTTTGAATTATGCAATGACAAAATGGCGTGCTCTTGGAGGAAATGAATGAATATGATTGAGACTAGACCTCAAGCTAGTGATATATTTCTATCTGGAAAGACTATTAGTCTATTCGGCATATTTGCAGTATATGTCAATCAATCTTGTCACATAGTCGTATATGAAGATAAAGTAAATCTGAAGAATTTGCTGTACGTGGTTGCAACCTACTCTGAGTGAATGGGTAAACTGCTCACAGCCACTCTTCTGGGGGGGTGGTCTTGTCCATATTGATAAAGATGTTCTTGTCGCGCCTTCTATGGATTTTGTTCATTTCTTCTTGTTCTTGGATGTAGTTATGCGTGTAAAATGTTCTGATGCTTTCCAATGGTTGGAGAGGCTCTAGATTTTAGAAGACTGGAGGAAGTAGTCTCTATTTCCTGATGCTGTTCGTTGTTTTATCTGCAGAATCTACTAAGAATTAATAGCACGTTGAAGGCAACTGTTGGACCTGTCCGTTTAGCCTACTAAGAATTAATAGCACGTTGAAGGCAACTGTTGGACCTGTCCGTTTAGGCCGTGGCCGATCACTTTTGGCTAAGATTGATATCTTTTGTTTGTGTTTTTCGAGACAGTAGCGGACGACGAAGACATCGACGTAGATAATACACGATTTTAAGCTCGAAAAATCGTCTCATTTATTTAGACTTTTAAAAAAACTAAAAACCAAAAATCAAAGCTCATAAAAACAGTCATGGCAAGAAGAGGCAGGAGTAGATCATAACTATCTGGGACACACCGAATTTGTGTTTTGAGTGAATAATTAAGGATAAACACCTGAATCCGAGTTCTGGTGTTGGCATCATTGAGATGTTGAAATATTTGTCAGGACGTCCTTTTCTGATCTTTCCGCACATCGCTATTGAAATGCAATAGGATCTGTAGGTCAAACGCGCGCCATCACACTCGCACGTGCCTTTGATCTCTAGTGAAGAGCATTTGATCAGAAATCAGACGGTTGTTACAGCACCATGAAATCACTCGTTAAAGCAATATAAGCATGACATATTAAAAGAAACACTTGAACATGCATGACATGGTTAACACGATAAAAACGTAAAATAAATTTGGGGGCAAGCTAGGTTATTACACCGGTTAATTAACATGACATGACTGTAGAACTCTCTTATATATCACTCTCTTTCAGAAAAAAGAAGAAGAAGAAATAAGAACAGGACATGACTGACACGATTAACGTGACTTGATTATTAAGTGTGTTAAGATGGTAGCATCTTTATCTAACATCGTCGTGTTACATTTTAACAGCTCTACTGGCTGGATGGAACTATTGGGCATAGATTTTCGTACACGTATTTGGCTGAAGCGCCGCTACGTACAGCGCACGAACTTGGACCGGCCGGTTGGTTTTGTGAGTGCTATGAACTTAGGCTGTTCAATCATGTGTAATATTTGAATTTGTTTTTTGAAAGGTGGTAATATCTGGAAAAAAAAATAGTAAAATGCCCTAGTTAATACCTACGGTTAGGTGAAACAAGGGATAAATTGAGGAAAAATTGTATTAGCCGATGTGCACGTAACAATGACGACTAGTTGGCAGGCCAACCAGCATTTTCACATCAACTCACCAACCCCATTTAACACTTTCCTTGTTACGTTGTCCGACTGCTGCTGTCCATTCGTTTCGGCTTCAGTTTCTGATTTATTTTTTACTATTTATAAATTTTATTTTTTTTTGAACTTTTAGTTTTTTTAAAGCTTTTTTACAGGTTCTTTTTTTCGTATTCATTTGCGTTATCCATGATGAGATAGCATATTTTTTCTATTTTTAATTTTTTAAATTTAATTCCGTCAAATAAGCCATATTCAGTTACAGTAAAATTTTAATCGCTACAGTATAATTTTAGCCATAAGTCCCAGTTTTTCTTGTCTCTACGGCAGTGAGACAATGTGATACAAAGGATAAGAACATGCACGGTCCAATCTCGAATACACATCGGTTGATTGACTTGTAACAGAGAATCGATACAGATCGTTTTTTCTACCCGTCCATTAATTACTTCCCAAGGGAACGAGTTAACCAGAGACTTAGGATATATGCAACTCAGGATGCTTATACATCGGGGTTTATAGGGAGAATATAATCACATTATTAAACATCTATATAAAGTTATTTTCCTCAATACAAATATTTCTTTTATAGGTTTTTAGATAGTTATATCATCTATTTATTAGATATAGTTATATACATAAACATTTGTTAAACATTAATTGTTGTCTAAAAAATCAATTTTTATTTATTAAGTACCTCTCTAAACACATATATTATATATGCTCCTAGCAACTAAGCCAAGCAGATACAGACCAATTTCTCCCTCCAGCTCGTAGCTAGGCCCGATCCGACAAATGGTGCCACTGATAGCAGCGTGGCAAGCAACAGCGGCACGCACACTGAACCTGGCGTGGTTTTAGCCAGATCAGACAGACTAGCCTGTTTGGCTGGTTGAGATAGTTTTTATTTGTTTTAAATACGTCGGCTTTTTAACGTATTTTTTTCTTTGTATCAGCTGTAAAGATAAAATAGTATTTTTATATTTTTAAATTAAATATTTTAAAAGAATTAACTATTGTTACCATATCTTTACATTATAAAAGTGTGAATTGGTGGTTGGTCCATTCTTCTTCCTCTCTTCTCAGCCATCCGATTTGATCTGGATCATTCGCCTCTCTTCTCTTCCTTTCTCTCAGGATACAACCATTTACCCCCTCTACTTTTTTTATCTACTCGTGCATTCTGGCCGCCCTTCTCTCTGCCGCTTGTTCTCTAATGTTTTATGTATGAAATTGGCTAGACAGTAAGTTTCGTCTAATTACTTTTATAACTTTATTATAACACATGAATCTTTAACTAGTTATTTAAAAAAAAAGAGACGTAGGTCACTTGGGCACAGTCCCTTGGTCACGCGCGGCCGAGCCCAACCGCAACCGGACGAGAGAAAAACCGCGTCCGTCCGGCCGGCCGTCAGAAGAGTCCAAGCCGCAAAGCGTTGACGCACGAGATCGGCACGAGCCCTCGCGCGCCCCGGCGGGGCTGGGACCGATCGGACGTGCGACGCTGCGTCAGAGTGCGTCTTTGGCACGGTTTTTTGACCGATCGGACGTGCAACGCTGCGTCAGAGTGCGTCTTTGGCACGGTTTTTTCAATTCGTACGTGTTGATTTGATCCCTGGATTGAGCTGATCGAACAGGTGTACTACACATTGCGTGGTTGCACATGGTGATCGATCTGGTTTGTACATCTTCCTAGGTACGTACGTTGTGTTTTCCCCATTATAATACAGTCTCCGTACGGCTCCTTTCCCCTGCCACAAAAAGGAAAAGGTTTCCATGTCCCATCATGCGTACGTGCTAGCTCCTTCCTACCTGCACCACATTAATGATCGTACGTTACATTTCTAGCTGCATGCACAAAGGTCAAGCTTCTAGAAGCCAAATCCATGTCAAGACGCAACCAACACCGCAGGAATAATCTAGAAACTCTTCATTCATTTGGCCTGCTCAAAAAAGTTTATTTTGAGTGGTTTTTAACTAAAAATTACTATAGCTGACTGAAAAATACTATAGCTAACGGTGGTTTATTTGACGTAATTATATTTTTAAAAAACAGAAATAGAAAAAATAGGTTACCCCGTCACGGACAGTACAAACGAATGCGGGAAAAAATAGAGCCGACAAAAAAGCTCAAAAAAAAGCTAAAAAACTAGAAAAAGATGAAATTATTGAATAGTGAAAAATAAATCATAAACCAGAAACCCAAACCGAAACGAACGGAGCCATAAGTTCACCTCGTTAAGTAGTATATCTTGTGCTTGTTTTTCTAAAATAGCACCTAACCCCCGGCCCTTAAAAATCAATCTTCCTGCCTATCTAAGGAGTTCCTTTCCTAGACAGGGTTATCTTTGTACATGTTTCATCACATCAAGGAAGGTTCTAAAAATTGGTGCTCTACCCTGTCCTTGAGTTGTAATTTTTTAGTGGCTAGCTACATCATAAGGCTTCTTTCTTCTAGATAATATGATGTGGCGGAATAGTTAAAAAGTGCATGTGTATCTTGATGCACAAGGTTGGAAAAACACAGACGCCGAGCCAGTGGAAAGTGGGAAAGATCAATTTGAAAAGGTGGGAATTAACTACATTAATCCAAAAAAAAAGGTCCTATCTGTATGTGTTACAGTGCTAGAGTTGTCTGATTTTTTAGTAGCAGTGTCACAGGTTCAAACATCTCTAGCCAATCCATATATTGCTACTCCGACTGTTAAGACACTGGATATTTATGGTGTTGGTAGACGGTTAATACATACTATAATAAAAAAAAGATATGTATCTACTTATGCTCATCCAGTTAAAAGTAACACTTAGGAAAGAAAATGTTAATTCTTCCAAATGGATAGAACTTGGGGGTAAAACAAGAGAGCACCTTTCTCTGGTCCCGGCCTACTGTTTTTTGAAGGGATCCGAGGAGGTTGCATGGGACAGTTCAATCATTTAAATACTACGATACATGTGTACTCCCGAGTTCAAATAAAGGAAAAACTATGCAACCACATATCGGGCTTATTCTTTTTCAATTTTTAAAATCTATTTTTTGGCCTTTTTATGGTAACTAACTTTCAAATAGTTTTTAAGATAAGGTTTATAAGTTAATTGTAGTACACAATGTAGCAACTTTATTTATATCGGCCGAAACCGTACGTGAGTTTCTGTTACTCTGTACTCTCTCATGAACTATCTAAAAACCATAAGCTGCAGCTAAAAACTACAAGCTGAATCCAAAAAGAATATGCCTATCATTCTAATGGTAGAACTGTTCGATCAAACGCGATTGAATCCAACGCTTCCTTTCTGTACATGTGCATCCAACTATCCAAGGCCTGAAGTCATCTCTCTCCTCGTTCTCACTCACCTCTCCATCTCTGCCAGTCTCCACGCACCATTGACCTTCATGGCAGCGGCAACCGGCACGACGGAGGCGGTGCCGACGGGTGGAGAAGGGCATGGTGGAGGTAGCGCGGTGGGTGGAGGAGGGCCCAGACAATGGGATCCATCGATCCGGTCTTCTTCCTCATCACCAGTGATGGGATCCATCGGATCCGATTGTCTTTCTCGCATGCGAACACTAGTGAACTTTCTGGGGACCCAGCTCATCCTTAATGCGTCCTTGCCGCCATGGCTCATCCTCAACTCGTTCTCGAGTGGCATGGTCCGCCAAGCCAGTGAAAATGGAGCTACCACCACCCGATCTAGCGTCGTCATCTTCTACCTCTATGGCGCTGTCTCGAGTCGCTGCACATGCTCCGACGCCTTTGACTGGAGCCATCACCCCCTCTCCATGTCGCCACCCCCGCCGACAATGGTCAAGGAAAGCACCGGCACTGCCGGTTTTGCCATCGTTGTAGTCACTGTGAGCTCGTCAAAACTCACTGCAACCTATTGAAACTTCTTTTAAACTCTTGGTTGAAACTTGTCGAAATCTTTTGAAACTTGGTAAAACTTATGGTTGAAACTCCTTGGCTAAAACTTGACTTTCAAAAATTTGAAGCTCATTGAAACTTTGAATGGAAACTTTCTTGAAATCTTATTGAAACTTCTTGAAACACGTGAAGCTCACTGAAACCTAAATATTTTCAAATGTTTTCATGAAACTCCATAAAACCTGTTGTTATACAATTACAATGGTATACCGTTGTCTAGTTGCCTCCTAAAATAAATTGAAATGGGATTCACCAAGTGGCCAGTTAATTGAGGTGATCCATGATCGGTACGAATAACATAGTTACGAGTTTTTTGTACTCATCACCACCTCGTTTGATACGTTCGCAATACGTGCAATCTTGGCTTAATCTATGTGCTACATGGGTCGAAATACCTCCAATTCTGGTTCATCGGCGGCCGCACTTAAGTCACTCCTGTCATGCCAAGTCTCGTGGCGTGACAATATGAGATGGTCACACCATGAAGTACGACGTGATAGAGGCCACGCAAACCATCAATGCTGGTATGGCGCGCGGCCTAGGAATTGTGTGGCAGCTTTGCCCAAGCCTCTATAGGTGGCGTGACAGAATGTTCTGACCACGCCACGGGTGGTAGCATAGTCAAAAGGGTCAGAATTAAAAATAAAGTTGATGAGAAATTAAGTTTAAAATATTAATAAAAAGATTAAATAAAAAAAATTCGCAAGAATTATAGCCAGCACAAGCAGGAGCAGTGCTCCTTTGCAAGTTTCATGTAGTACAAGATCTGGAAAGAAAGTTTTGATGTTAGTACAAGTTGTACATTTAGTACGAAAAGGACTAAAGAATCAACTACAAAAGATGTGTCAATAGTCAACTTAAGGTATGTTTGGTGGCATAAGAATTCCGTACAAGTTTCATATAAAACAATTTAATTACTATAAAAATATAGGAAAATTTGTGCCATCCAAACAGGGCCTAGAGATAAATACGTTCTTATTTTGCTTGTGATATCGATCAACATTTTCTCTCTGAGGAAAGGCAAATTGACCATGCTCAGCAACATAACTAACGAAGGAAACACACAAAATGGCCATTACTGTACACTCCGTTGTACGCTTTGAAATCCAATCCATTTGTACCTCTTGTCGGTCCAATTTGAAACGAACCCAAAATTAAAGTATGTGTAATGATCGAACACCTGGCTAAAAAAGGTCTGTAGCATCACCATCTGTGGCCTGCTTCCATGCGAACCGTTCGATCCTAATCGGACGCACGAGGGGCCAGATTATATATTGAACGGCATGCTCGGCGCCTGCCATGCCGTTCCACCTGACTGACGGCAGCGGACACGAAAACCCCGTCCTCGCCATGCAATTTTCCCGTGTCAATGATGCGCCAAGTCAAAAGCCTCAGCGCAACAACTCCCTTCGTTCCGTCCATCCACCCAGCTAAACCCAGCCGTTAATTAACACTACTTAATTAACCGCAACAACTCCCTTCATCACAGAGTAAGTAATTCACCCAATCCAGAAGCAAGAAGCATCAGCGCCGCCGGCACCACCCATATATATATACTTCGATCCGGCCGAAGCATCTGGTAGCCCAGACAGACACGCACACGCGGACGCGCGCGCGCATGGCGAGGCCGGCGTGGAGCTCGCTGTTCGGGTGCTTCAGCTCGCACGGCGCCTCCGCCGCCGGCAGGAAGAGCAAGAAAGGCGGCGGCAAGAAGAAGAAGGTGGCGGCGGCAGGGAGCAACAAGCCGAGGCAGCAGCGGTCGCTGCAGAGCAGACTGTCGTTCTCGGACCTGAGCGGGTCGGCGATGGGCGGGATGGTGTCGCCGGAGGACCTGTCGCTGTCGCTGGCCGGGTCGAACCTATACGTCTTCACCATCGCCGAGCTGCGCGCCGTCACCAGGGACTTCTCCATGACCAACTTCATTGGAGAGGGCGGCTTCGGCCCCGTCTACAAGGGCTACGTCGACGAGAAGGTCAATCCCGGCCTCCGCGCGCAGCCCGTCGCCGTCAAGCTGCTCGACCTCGAGGGCACGCAGGGCCACAACGAGTGGCTGGTACGTAATTGCCTAGCTTCTTTTTACTACTTGAAATGTAGTAACTAGTCCAGTTAATTAATTAATTGTACCTAGGGTTCACAATTTCTGCAAAATTTTGTTCCTTTCGTTACCTCCGAAAGAGGAAAGATTCGGTCAAAATTTAGCTAAATTTGTCCTTATTTAAAATTTCTCCAAATTTTAGTTAAATTTCATCAAAAATTCAAATGGCATTTGAACATTTTGACCAATTTTTTTTAATGAAAGGACGAAATTTTATTATTCCTTTTGTCCCTTTTGTTACCCTCCCAAATTTTTTGCAAAACGAAACTGTTCCCTGCTTGCACCTATTAAATGTAATTACATTACTTACAAGCCTAATTGACCCTGTAATCATGCTTGCTAAATATTTAATTAGTACATTACTTAAAGTACGAGATAAATTTACTGAATCAGTGTAATGAATGCTAGTGCTTGTAATACAAGCACCCGTAGGTTTACTTGTACTTGAGTTGTTTTTTTAGTAGTATTATACTCCCTACTTCTTGTTCTACGTTTATACATAGAAAGCACGTTATTAAAATAATATTAAATGTAATTGGGCCGTAGTTGCTCCCCTAAAGTTACTCATATTAGATATATATACTCATATTGGATAGATACAATACAACTCTTTCTATTAGAGATAAATATAATCTAATTTCATTAAATGGTATTTAAATAATATGCACATTTTAAATATGTGTGTCGGACTTATATTGCGGAACAGAGGGGTAGTTGATGGGGACTTGCTTATTCAAAGTTAGTTGAGTTGTTCTTACGATCAGGTTTGAGTTGTACATCAAAATGTTAAGATAGAAAAAATGCTTCCTGAAAAAATTGCAATGTACACTTTTGTTTCATATTTTTTGGTATATTGTTAATTAGTATGTAGTACTGATGCTATATTTAATTTGTGCATACGCACTTGTGTGATTCATTTTTCCGTTATTTCTTAATATTCCAAACCAGTAGTCTTAGAAGTTTCCTCGGTTGACGTATTCTACGCACTGAACTCCCTTCGAGAGGTTGGAGAAAGTTTTACTAGCATGCTTGACAACATGGAACAATTCAATGAAACCGTGTTGCTTGCATAGCTTAAAGGCTTCCTTAGTTTATTTGTCTCAGTTAAAACCAAACTAATGAAAAAAAAAATGCTAATTTACATTTGACGACTGACCTGCATGCAAACATATATACATGTCACGACCTGCAGACTGAAGTCATTTTTCTCGGGCAACTGAGGCATGCTCACCTCGTCAAATTGATCGGCTATTGCTACGAAGATGAGCACAGGCTTCTTGTCTACGAGTTCATGACAAGGGGCAGCTTGGAGAAACACCTCTTCAAAAGTAAGCACGGCAAAACTGCATGCTAAACTTATTTAATTGTACTTACTCGAAAGAGATAAGTACTGTCGTACAGTGCCAATATATCTTGCAGGCCACAATTAAGAAAGAGATATTCCTAAAACATTGTTTAATTTCGGTCTCCTTTTCCTCGCTGCATCATTAATTAAGCTAAAAAGATTCGAATCTCTAATTAAGCCGTACATCAATTAATCGGACCGGACGGCACGATTTTAATTACCAACTTGCTCGCATAAAGAATCGATCGCGGTAGCTAGCTAAATCGATCGATGGAGTAGCTAGCTTTCCTTGCTCTACACCCTCCAATTAATTTCTCCCGTTTTTCCAGATGGTTCAAACTGCCTTTGGACTTCCTGTTGCGACGTCCATTTTAGTGTTACATCATCTCTCACTCTCGATCTCTTGGTATATATATATATATACGTGGAGTCATTTTCTCTTAACCACTTTGATATAATTCAGACCCCAACTTGTTTTGTTTTTTTTTCTTCTCCCTCTGTATCCAATTAATGGAACGAAAAGAGGAGGCAGTGGAGATTTTGTGCTTAATCATAAGGTGGTAGGGGTGTAGGACACCTGCATGCACCACTTGCGGTCTCTCCAGATGTTTCGCTTTAATCTTTATGCAAAGTACTAAAATGACCCCCAATTAATGTGTGATTTGGATCAATCCCTACTTGCTCGATCTCATAAGTCAAAAAGTTGTTTTTCAGTATGCACGATTCATCTCGATCATTATGGGTATTATAAGGACGTAAAAACAAGATACTAAAAATTGAAAGAACACTTGGGGGGTGTCAGGTACACTAACTACTACTATTTGCAAACTAGTGCTAGTAGTTTTTCTACCGTGATTGTAAGTTCAATATCTTTTTTTTACACTAGTTAGGTGCAGTTCATTCATTCATTCTAGAAAAAGAAGACAAATATTGGAAAATGGAAATGGGCATATTCCAAAAATTTGTCATCTAGAAATCATCAGTTTTTACCATGGACATGCATTGCAGTTGCACGTACCCTTCTTCAAATTCCATGCACAATTAATTACCATTCTGACTTTGGTTACCTCATCTGATTATGAGATCGTACACGATATACATGTAGAGTACGCTGCGTCGTTGCCATGGTCAACACGGCTGAAGATCGCCATTGGTGCTGCCAAAGGGTTGGCCTTTCTGCACGAAGCCGAGAAGCCGGTCATCTACCGGGACTTCAAGACCTCCAACATCTTGCTAGACTCGGTACGTACGTAGCGTGATCGTCATGTCATTCACCTACCTGTCCCAAAGATAAGACATATATAGCTGTGATTTCGCTGATCTATTTGGTTTGATCAAGTGGTTCGTCAGAAATTAAATATGCATGTCTGGTTGCTTATCGCAGTAAGTAATTACACTGTTGCCAAATGCCAACTACTGAACAACAAATCTTGACCACTAGCTCGATCACCCCGGTACATGCATTGGGTTTGGTTCAGTCGTTCGCTCTTGGTCCTAGCATGCAACTCGATCTTTCTCTGTCAACTCTATCCAGGAACGGCAAAAGAAAATCTATCTTATGCGGCTTTGCAAAAACGATTTTATCTTTCTGAATTGTCGGTAGGATTACAAGGCAAAATTATCAGACTTCGGGCTAGCCAAGGACGGGCCAGAAGAAGATGAGACGCACGTCTCGACCCGAGTCATGGGCACGCAGGGCTACGCTGCACCAGAGTACATCATGACCGGTTCGTACAGCGCAAATTAATCATCACACCTACATGTACTTACTTATCTAGACGAACGCCTAGACGTACTGAGACTGCCTTGTTTATATACCTGCATATATATTTCGGTTTCTTCTAGGTCATTTAACGGCGAAGAGCGACGTGTACGGCTTCGGCGTGGTGCTGCTGGAGCTCCTGACGGGTCGCAAGTCGGTGGACAAGAACCGGCCACCCCGGGAGCAGAACCTGGTAGAGTGGGCGCGGCCGTACCTGAACGACTCCCGGAGGCTGGACCGCGTCATGGACCCCAACCTGGCCGGGCAGTACCCGGGCAGGGCCGCGCAGAAGGCCGCGGCGCTGGCGTACCAGTGCGTCAGCCTCAACCCCAAGTCCCGCCCTCACATGTCCGCCGTCGTCGACGCCCTGGAGCCGCTTCTCGCCCTCGACGACGACGGCATCGTCGGGCCCTTCGTGTACGTCGCGCCGCCCGAAACCGGCGGCAGCGACAGCAGGGAAGGATCCAGGAGGCGAGCAGGTCGGAGGAGGTCCGAAGGCGCCGCAGAGTCAGCAGCTGTCGTGCAGCGAGAGTGATGCTATAAATATGCCCGTTTCTGAACTTGCAGCTGTCTGTGCTCTGTACTGAGTGCGCTACTGATCAAACAATTAATGGCGGGTAAATTCCATTTGGTAAGTTGCCTAGCCGGTGAAAGAAATGCTTGTGGAAGCAGCGTTGCTTTTGACATGAGAAGGGAAGGACAAGCTTGAAGAATTTGGAGCGTGTAAATAGGAGCATCCCAGACATGAGCGTGCACTTCAGTTTGTTAGTATTTTACTTTCTTCAGAGTTTGAGGAAATAGGTTGCCTTTGAAACTCACAAAAAAAAAAAGAGAAGTATAAAATAGATATGCTAGTGTTCCTGTATATGTACCTCCAATCCAGGTTTTCAAATCTGCATTGAAATTGGCAGAAAATGGACATAATTTGTGAAGGACCACGTGAGAAAGTTCAGAGTTTTGTTGTGATGAACCATTGCTATTTTAGAGGAGTTGAAATTTGAAATTTGCAAATTTATAGTTTACTGGATAGTTTGCAGACCTGACGATCTGACCGGAGGAGGCAGTCAGATCGGTTGGCACCAGTGGTTTGACCAGCAGCCACTAGCCACTGGTAGTCTGACTAGCTGGGCAGGTTACCTCGGCCGAAATTTTGGATTTTTTTTGGGAATTCTGGTCATGGGTTGATTTGGTTTGACATAGGTCAGTGCATATATATTGTATGATGCATGCTTCAGCTAACGTGAATCAAGTTGTGAAGAATGTATGCCCAAAAGCGATTTTTTTATCTTTGAACGTGTAGGGAGGCTTAGAGTTAACCATGGTCAACGGTGAGGATCGAGGCTACGCTCATGGAGGAGCTAAGACTTAGAAAGATCAAGAATACCGGGTGAGATGGCTAAGCTCAAGCATAGCACGAGAAAGGCAGGAAATATTGAAGGAAAGGTTCAAACGAGAGGTTACACTATATGGCTTAATCAGTCCAAATAAGACATGGTCCAATCGAACCGGAATGGGAGAGACTTACCGATATGATGCGTGGCAAACTAGTGGTACACCTACACGTAGCAAGCATAGCGATTGTTTGCAAGGGAAGATGAAGATTGGGTCAAAGAAGAGTATTTTGGTAAGTTGATCAAAATACCATAAACTACCTTAGATCAAAAACCACGGTGTTTGAGTGATGCTTGGGAAAATGGTTTAGGTCAAGGAGAAATTGAGAACATGCTACGTGGTCGTGAATGACTGCGTGGTCGTAACGAGTACGAGGTACTCGTGGTCATGGGACTGGGCTTCAACAAGGTGTTGGAGGGAGGTCATCGGAGCCCGAAGGCGCTGGAGGGAGGACGCCAGAGCTCGGAGGCGCCAAAGGGAGGCCGCCAGAGCGGGAGCCGCCGAATTGCCGAAGGGAGGTGCTGGAGAGAGGCCTCTGGAGCCCGGAGGTGCTGGAGGGAGGCCGCCGGAGCTCGGAGGCGCTAGAGGGAGGCCGCCGGAGCTCGGAGGCGCTAGAGGGAGGCGCCGAACTACCGGAGGGAGACTGCTGGAGGGAGGTCGTCGGGGCCTAGAGGCGTTGGAGGTGTAGGCTGCAGGCGACGGAGGCGCTAGATCTGGAGGGAGCCAGGGGGCGCTGGGAGGTGGTATAATGGGGAATGAGACGAAAATGGTTTCGGTGGAAAATGAGCTGGTAGAGGGATATTTGGGTGTTGTTCTCCTTTTACCTATCTTAGTAATTTTCCTCATGGTTAGGATCTGTCAGCATAATTGTTGTCCTTTGTATGGCACAATAGCTGTTGGCGTGACAGCATGGAAAGTTTAGGTGTGGTACATAGGAATTTTTTAGGCGCGAACACAATATTTTCAAGTGATTGTGCAGGAAGAGCCAAAGTATTATCCTGCGGTTCAAACTCATTAGAAAATTTTCATTCTGTGACGGTCATCTGATAACCATCAAGAAAATTGTATTTTACTGATGGCTTTATTATATCCGTCACAAAAATATTAATGCCTGACGGTCACTTGGGCCTGTTAAGAAAATTCTTGGCTGTCAGGGATGTTTGGCTTTCTAGTAGTGGTGACATAGGACATATTTCCTACAAGATTATTATTTTTGCTTATAAGACTAAGCTGTAACGATAGGTTCACTGGTTATGGTACATAGAGGAGCCGGGGAGGCACCCGATTTATAGGATCATATTGCATAACTATTGTATTGGTGCCAAGTGGCAACCATCCAAAACCTACAACTAGAAATGTCTCCTCTCTAAAATTCGCTCTTAGATATCGAAGTCAATTATTTTGCCATGAAGGATTTGATCTGGCATCTTCTATGGCAAGTATCTAGCTCTTTTTTTTTTTTTGGAGTACTCTAGAAACTTGCTTGTACAAAGTATGCATTGTCTTGTATTCAGAAGTAAACTTTACACCAATTTACAATACTTTCGCAACATATCATGTACGGCTAAGCTATCAACGAAAAGGACTAGTAGTTCGACGAATAATCAACCAAGGCAATTCAAACAAATTGCTGATGCAATCGTATAGACTGACTGATATGATCAGCTCAGTTGCTCTCGTTTGTACTGTTAACACCTTGTGGATTCTCCATGCATATTGTCCAGAATGGCAATTACACCAACCACAAATGCCTGGTCATAGCCTGGCTGCACCACCACATGGTAGAAGTCTTTGCCGGCCATCATCCCCTCCACTCCAATCTAGTGCAGATATACATCAAGAAAAAGAAGACAAAAAAAAAATTGTATCACCTGTTGGATCATTACGTACGTAATTCTACTACTAATTTCATTTTAACTTCGTTGTCCTGTGACCTGTCGATCTACGGAATTTTTACCTGCGCTACGACATTGCCTGCTCGGTTTTTGACGGCGCAAGCTCTCTGAACGAAGGATCCAGTCACCTCATAGTCCCAGTGCCTCTTTCTTCCCTTTGGCTCGACAGTGACCCGAACATCGCCCTTCATACACATGACCGGCTTAGGATCTTGCAAGCTGAACACCAGCTTGCTTGGCTCACCATAGTCCATAAGATATCCTTTCCACCAGTTGTTAATGCTCAATGCTTGGACGACTCCTCCCTGAGATATCAAGTTAGATCAAACATTCAGAAAAGAAAATAGTTCAAGGATTTATGGTATTAGGAGTAGCTCGATCATGCAGTGTTCTCTCTCGGGAAACTTAACTGAATTTTTCGTGTGAAGGCTTGAGCTCACCTTCTTGTGAATGAAGAGGATCGCAGTGCCATCACCATCCCTCACAATCAACTGGCCGCTGGCCCCGATGACCCCACAGCCATCCACGCTGAAAACGACCCTCTGGTCCCGGTCCGTGACGACGAAGCCGCCGCCGTTCACGGTGGGAGGACGCCTCCGCACCATCAGCACGGCATGCAACGAACTGCAGAAGAACTTGCTAACAATTGGGTTGAGGGTTGTGTATGCGCCCATGGCAACCTCCGTGTTGAAGCTGTGACTTGTGACAGCAAGTACTACTTTCAATCTGGTATATGCTACCTATCCTTAGCGCAGGTATTAAGTTGGCAACTAATGCAGCGAGGAACCGAATAAATAGAGTAATTTGACTGTGGATGTGTCCCATGACTCGTCTATGTACCTGCCTAACAAGGAATGCTAATTCATGTCGCGATTAATGTGAGCCAAGTGATTTGGATGAAGTTTAACAGTTGAAGCAACGTATGATAGAACCTAGTATATTACACAAGACTACAGGAGCTCATCGGAAGAAGAATCTTTGAATTCACTTGCTTTGGGCTACCAAACTGCAGCTTTATCTTTTCCATTTCGAAGAGTTTACATTTAGCTTAAGAAGGATTATGCCTAATTATGGGCCTAATTATGCGCCCATTTTACCTTGATGGATGCCATACGGCAACGCCAAGTACCTCCTGATGGACAGGTTCAGGTGATGAACCGATCGAGCTTATCTTCGTCACAAGTGATAGCTAATCATGCCTCAGAATATCCAGCTTTTAATTCTGAGGTTATTCTCCAGCGTCAAACACTTGCGTTAATCTTCGACACTAAGCAAACTCTCGCATCACTTTCAGCTAGCAGGGTTGCTTCATGTCTCTCGTAGACAGACGTAGAAGTATAGAGCGCGATCAGGCTCGTTTTAAGCGCTAAATTGACTAGTTGCATGCTTGTAGGATAGATTCGATGCCGTGCAGTTTTCCTGCTTACGTGAAAGTGAGGTTTCGAACATGTGCAACAGCTTCGGTTGAGCGTGCAGCCCGCCGGCGTAGACGCGAGGGAGCGTCGTCATGGCTGGGGCGCACGCGGCCGGGCGTGGCCCGTGCAGGGCGAGACATGCGAAGGGGAGCGTGGCAAGTTGGCGTGCGCTGCGGTGTTGGCGAGCGCGGCGCCGCGCGGACTGGATTCTGGGGCCGTCGGTTCGGCGGCGGGCCGCGGCAGTCATGGGGTGACCGGCGCGCGCGTGCGGCGCGAGACGGACCTGCCAGTGGCTGGCTGGCCGTCCGTCCGTCCTGGACCGGTTGGAAAGCTGGGGCGCTGTTTGATATGTGGACCATGCGGTCTGGAGCGGGCCGGAGGTGTTTGAACTAATCTTGATATTTTATCTCTGTATGTTTATTTTTTTCTTGCATATAGTTAGTACATTTGTGTGGGTCGGTATGGCTTAGCAAGAAAAGCGTGCATGAACATGGAGAGGTGCCGATGTGCCATGCGAGACAGACGTTGCCGCATGAAACGGTGCTGCATGCGAGAGCAGCGGAGCCAACAGACTGCACGAATTAGTCTCTGAGTCTTTGCTGTAGGCCAAGTGATTTGGCCAGGTAGTTATCTAGTCTTTGCATGCATGAGTTGGTACCAAGTGATTTGGTCAAGATAGATAGTTAGTACATACATGCCATTAGTTAGTGGAGTAGTAGCACATGTCCTGGCCGTGAGCATAGAAAGTGGATCAAGGTGTGGCCCTTGGACTGAGTTAGTTGTGTGCACGTCTGTTCAATTTAAGGCACTGTAATCAGGTTTCTTCATTGAGGCAATAGAGAAAAGAAAAACGATGTTTGGTTGTGCGATACAGCACATCACCAAAGCTTCTCCTTTATGCTTGTGTGTGTTGTGTGAGACAACCAATAGAGAGAGCGAGGTGAGCGATTCACTTTCTGCATTTGATATCAAAGCGAGGTGATGATGAAGACGATGCCGCGTGGTGACGCCTCACCGAGTGGAGCCATTGTGAGCAGTGGTTAGGGCGACTCGACAACGACGACGACAACGATGACAGGGAGGCTCCCGTACCCAATGCTGACAAAGACGAACTACGCAGCGTGGGCGATGAGGATGTAATACCTCCTGCGAGCCAACGGTGCATGGGGTGCTGTTGTTCGTGAGAACTCGTCCGAAGACGTTGATGAGAGCAAGGACCAGCTGGCCTTGACAATCATCTCCCAGTCGATCGACGACGAGACTCTGTTGTGAGTTGCGGAGAAGGAGACTGCGTCTGATGTATGGACAGCGCTACGCTCCATGCATGTGGGCGTCGAGCATGTTCGGGAGGCAAGGATTCAATCCTTGCGCTCGGATTTTGATAACCTTAAGATGAGTGATGCAGAGTCCGTGGATGATTTCGCGACGAAGTTCACGACGCTCGTTGGGTGCATTCGTGAGCTTGGAGACGCGATGGAAGAGAAGTATGTCATGAAGAAACTGCTACAAGCCGTTTCTGATAAATTCATCAATGTTGCTTCGTCGATGGCGCTATTTGGTGACATCAACCAGATGGCTGTAGAGGAGACCATTGGATCACTGAAGGCGCATGAGGAGCTTCTCAAGGGGCGGGACACGCAGACAGAAGAGCAACTTCTTATGATAAGAGGACATGACTCGTCGCGAGGACGAGGTCGCGGTCGTGGACGCGGCGAATGGCGCAAACATAAAAGTAAGGTACAATGCTACAACTGCGAAGAATATGGACATTTTGCTTGGGAATTCCTAAGAAAGAAAAGGAGGAGAAAGCTTTGATAGCTCAAGGTTACGCAAGCGACGAATCGGCTCTTCTTTGAAGCTGCATGAAAAATGGCATATCAAGATTAGGGCGGTGATTGTTGGAACTAATCTTGATATTTTGTATCTACATGTTTATTTTGTCTTGCATGTAGATAGTATATTTGTGTGGGCTAGTATGGCTTAGCAGGAAGAGCGTGCATGGATATGGAGAGGTGCCGACGTGTCGTGCGAGACGGACGTTGCCGCGTGAAACGGTGTTGCATGCGAGAGCAATGAGCCAACGGACCGCACAATTAGTCTCGAGTCGAAGTCTGCAGCCAAGTGATTTGGCCAGGTAGTTATCTAGTCTTTGCATGCATGAGCTGGTACCAAGTGATTTGATCAAGATAGATAGTTAGTACATGCATGCCATTAGTTAGTGGAGTAGTGACACACGTCCTGGCCGTGAGCATAGAAAGTGGATCAAGGCGTTGGCCCTTGGACTGAGTTAGTTGTGTGCGCGTGTGTTCAATTTAAGGCATTGTAATCAAGTTTCTTCATTGAGGCAATAGAGATAAGAAAAACGACGTTTGGCTGTGTGATACAGCACATCACCAATGCTTCTCCTTTGTGCTTGTGTGTGTTGTGTGAGACAACCAATAGAGAGAGTGAGGTGAGAGATTCACTTCCTACATGAGGTTGTGGGATAGGTCGGCGGAGCAAGCCACCATAACTCCCTCGGACCGCGGAGTCACTCGGCTGGAGTACTCCGGCGCTTTCTAGCCTCTTGACGCATGGCACGGCCGTCCTTCTGGTGGCCCAGGAATTTGTGGCCGGCGGATGGCCGGGTAGGGGCCGACGAGGTGGTGTCCTGATGGTGTGAGTTAGCGGAGCTCGGCTGGACCAGGTGACCTACACCGTGCCACTGGCCTCGTCGTGTGTAGCACCCCAAGAAAAAAATGCCCTAATTACCTCTCCTAATCGAGATTAAGGACTAATAAAAGGGGATGCCCTATTTTCTTCCCCTCACTCAATCCTCCCAACTTCCAAAACTAGGTTTCTATCTCCCTCTCTCTTTTTTCCATCTGTTATCTCTCTCTCAGGGTAGCCGACGTGGGGCCAAAGGCCAACGGCGCAGCAAGGGCTGGCGGCCAAAGCGACCACCAATGAGCAACGGCGACGCCAACGCGGCGGGCTGGCGATAGTGGCAGCGTCGGGAGGCGGCGTGGCCGGGCGGCGGTGTGGCCGGAGGTAGCACGGTCGACAATGGCGGCGGCAAGCGGCGGCGTGGCGGTCGACCAGCGGGCGAGCACCGAGCGACGGGTGGCGACCATGAGGGCGGTGGTGTTGGCCGGCCGTCATGCATGCCATCACTATTTGGCCGGCTGGAGGCTCAGACGAAACGTGTTTCGCGCACGGCTCCGTTAGCGAATCCTGTGGAACGTGGCTCGCTTGGACGAACGAAGAGTTCGCCCAACCGAATAGTGTTTCGCACGGCTAAGACTTAGCAGACCCGTTCCTTTTCAGCTGAACAGATATTTTCTTGTCTTTTATCAATTTTATTGTAGTCGTATCTGATTCACTTCCACTCCATCGTGTAGGTTTACACGCAACCGCTGAGGGAGCGTTCGGGCAGTTGCACATTTCAGATCCTTCGTGCAGCAAGTCTGTTGAGCGTACTCAAGGCAAGTACCTCGCAGCCGTAACCTTTCCGTCCTGCATACCACATATCCTTTGATTACTTGTCACCCTTGCCTTGAAGAATAATTACCATATCGCTAGTGATTGCCTATTATTGACTGCTAGTATCGTTTTTATACCATGATGTGCTTGATCACCTGATTTACCTACTTTTAGATTGTTGGATACTCAGTTAATGATGTCCTAAAATTCATGCTTTCAATTAATAATTTAGAATTCATGCTTAAATCATTGATGAAGGTAGCGTATAAAACATGTTTAAAATGTAGGGTTAAACCAGCAGTAATCGTTTAATATTATGGCCACTATGTTTATGTTCCCTATTATTATGATATATAACTCGTATGATATTGCTTGTGAGTCATGATTGATGCATGTATGATATCTGTTAATCTGACTAATAGCCACTCATCACATGATAAAACATAGATGATTGACAACCCTTGTGTGAGCTATATTATAATGCCTTTTTAGAATAATTCCTATATCACTTTCACCTTATCATCATCCCACATCACCTCATATCAGAATTATGCTTTTCCGTTCTCCACCTTAGCAAATCCTTCCCCTTGACGTAATCTTACCCTGACCTTCTCTTAGTTACCCATTCTCAAACCATATTATTTGTTAGTAACATAACGGTTACCTAGCTTAGGGTTACCCACATATAGGGGAGATTGCCACCCACCTGGTAACGTATGGGGGTTATACGCTTTCGTTACTCAGAATATTACACCTCAGCTGCGGTTATACAGTCGAGGACAGTGACATGCCTGACTATTCTCGTATAACCGGGCATGTGAGAAATAATCACCAGTATCATTGCCATAACTTGCTAAATAACAGTTATCCTTAATTCTACCGTTCCTGTTATCTCTATCTCTGATTGCTATCAGTGTTTCCAGTGATCTAGTTCATTACCTTGACCTGTGTTAATTACTTGCTTGCATTAATTGTCCTTTACTCACCGTGTTACGACCGTTGTTGGTTATTTACTAAGATTTTCAAATCTCACGTTTACTCTTTCCATTCTCAGATAAAAAGCCAGTGGAGTGATAGCATCATACATGGGTAGGAGCACTCGAGTTTTCAGCACCGTGTCTTACCACTATTTATGTTATTTCATTTATTCTTCATTTGGTTAGAAGTGGACTGGTCTCATGTTTCAAACATTTATTTCGGCCTCCGCTAGTCTTTAATAACGTACTCCTAAAGTTTTAATCTCCTTGCTATTTCTATTATTGCTTTTATTATTTATTTCTTACTTTGACGATGATATTCTATAATAGTATCTTATATTGATACATCCCAAGTGGAAGACAGGAAAGAACGTCAAAAGGCCAGTACGAGCGTTACGAGTGTGGAACATCCCAAGTGGGAGACAGGAGAGAACGTCAAAAGGCCAGTACGAGCGTTGTCTGAAATCCAGTGTACTCCACGGAGATCATGACTTCCAAATGCTGGAATGGAAACGCACTGATGTAGCAGTCCCGTTTCCTGCCGATCCACAAAATTCGCAGATCCACCAAGGCACACTAGTACTACTAGTATAGCGAATAGTGCTTCTGTTGGTGCCCGGCTCAACGACGAAAGGGAGGAAACGTATTGGATTTGATGCCTTTTTGAGATGGCACCGACACCCAACCTAAAGATGAACGGACATGTCTCCCTCCTTTCATCAGCATGATGGTTGAGAATTGAGATGTTCAATTTGTGCACGTACGTCGTGCGAGCCCACCTGCCAGAGTAGCACTTGAGGAACTGTGACTAACATATTATTATTCGTTTTAGCCGATAGAACATCGCTCTAATGAATAATAAGCGTATTAGAGTGTTGTAACTGAACAATAATTAAAGACAATACTTGCTATTATTACATAAATATAGCCACACAGGGATAGAGATTGTTACAAAACCACTAAGGCTCGAATAATATAATATCAAAAGTACACCTTCTAATTCAACATCTAATTATACATGATTATTGAACGAAGAGATAACTGAATAGTTGTACAGACATCCAAGAGGTTGAGACTAGGTTGCTATTAACTCTCTAATCATTCCGAGTACCATAAGAGGGATCCACCTCATATTGTTCGTTCTCATATCCATCCCAGTTCCCTTCTGGATAGAGTTATCCTGAAAAAGCCTTCTCCATTCCAATGAAGACCAGCACTGGCGTTCATCTAAACAAAGGAGAATACTAGCAAAAGTGATTACAGGAGTGCTCAGTAAGCGTTATTAGCAGCATACACGGAATGTCCATTATCCAACATTTCTAGGAACATCCAATCCCATTCTCATTCTCTTGCTCAATTTCTCTTTTTCTTTCTCATGATTATAGAAGATAAAGTTTTGCGATTAGGTTTTGAAAGAAGTTCAAATCATTAATTTAGGACATCAATCCTATGGCTTGATGTCCTCCCGCGGCTTGGCTTCTTGCTCCTGGTTGGCTTGCCCTAGTGCTGGTCTTGTGGTGGCTAATGATATGTGGCTGTGTGTTTTGAGGGTTTAGAGGATGACGAGGGGAAGGAGAGTGGAAAGGGTTGGCTAGTGCCGTGGGCTTTCTTCCCCCTTCTCTTCTACTCAGCTGGCTGTGTGCTCTGTCATGCTGTGTCTTCTCGAAGGGTTGTGTTGGCCTCTCTGTGACACTGGCGCCCAGAAGGCCTTTGCTGGCTTTCCTGGTGCCATGGGGGTACATGAGGGTATTTCGGTGATTTGGGAATAGTTTGATGGTTTTTACGTCTTTTGAGAATAACTCGGGTTTGTTTACGCTGAATGATGACCCCATGATTGTGAGAGGTGTCAACTGACCCTCGGACGGTCAGGTATCTCTGTGAATGAACTGCCTTGCCCGAAATTAACCTCTAGGGTTCTGATGGCAATTATTCCTTTTAATCTCTTCTTTTGTTTGTTCTTTTTCGGTATTCCACTATTTCTTTATTCGCTATTAATATCGGGGTTTGGGTTTGGTACAACCAGTGAATTGCAATTAATGTATGAGATGAACTTGGTGTAAATGAAATCACGTGCTTCCTAATTGATCACAATTGTACTGCAATTGCTTAGTTTTTGAGATGGTTATTTGGTTGAGACTTGGAATTGTATAGTTGTAATTTGTATTGCACATTATTATGTAATACAAATTGTAATATTTTTATTTGACTTGATGTAATTCTAATTGTCGCTCGCTGGATACAATTGATTTACTAATAAGGAATGTAACTAATTAACTGTTGTACCGTGGACTGGTATTTTTTCTATTTGAGTTGAATGCTCTTAATCGCCGCACAATTAAGTTTTATTTTTCCATCTAGCCTATGCAAATTGTTTTTGTCCTCGTCTATGAAATAGTGAAAGCAACATACTTACCTCTCGTCGGTTTCAGCTTAAATAAATACATTAAAAGTTTAAATTATCCCACATTTTAGATCACTTGTCGCTTAATTAACCTTGACTAGCTTCGTAATTTGTGGTTTAAAGTTAATCGAAGACACGGGGTGTTACAGAAACGCTCCTCGATCTGCTGGCTGAAAATAATTTTAGGGCAGTGACACATCGGCGCACATGTTGTATCATGCTTCATTGTTAACATGTTGTTCCTCGACCAGCTTCCGTGGTGCATCATGCTGAAATCCAGTTACGAACAGTAGAAAGAGTCGAATTATTGCAGGTATTGTTAACCTTGAGAAAGAAACAAGCATCATAGCAACAGCTATTGCAGTTTTTTGTATGGGGCTCTGAAAGGTGATAGAATATGAATTTGAGTCTTCAAAAAAAGGACTGAAAATATTTAAAAAAATGAAGAATCCTAATGCACTTTTACCTCGTGAACAAGATGTAAATATGTAATATGTTAATCGCAACCTAGGATTGGTATGTACAAGATGGCTCGCAAGGATCGCATCGATTCCTCTTAACGTCGTACTACTGCACATTATAAAGAAGTGTTCCCGCAAAAACAAAAGGCATCATAAGAGTGGTCCTATACACTGACAAGTGGCAGTTCTGCCAAAGCTAACCTTTATGAAAAGTTAAAACCCGCTTATTTTTATTTGAACCTATACCTTCTGGTTTATTTTTTACTATTTATAAATTTTGTCTTTTGTTGATTTTTTAGCTTTTTAAACTTTTTTCTCGATTTTTTTGTATCCATTTGCATTGTTTATTTTTTAACTTGATCTTCTGTCTTCTAATTTATTTTTTACTATTTTTAAATTTCGTTCTTTTTTACTTGTAGGCTTTTTTAGCTTTTTCTGATTTTTTTCGTATTCATTTGCATTGTCTATGATGAGTTAACATATTTTTTTCTATTTTTATTTTTTGAAAAAAATTTAGTTACATAAAATGAGCCACTATCAGCTATAGTATAATTTCAGCCAGCTATAGTGCAATTTTAATCATAAATCAATTTATTTCAGTTCAACTGAACGGCACCTGAAAAATAAAAATCGAAAGAAAAGAACGTGCCGAAATGAGCCCATGATCCCCTATGATTCACACCAATCACAGGGGATAATAAATAGTGTCCGAAGACTTGTGAAACTTGGGCTGAACGGAGACCGTGGGCAGGATCACCTACCATGATCATACGCACGTGGTATATGGATCGTTCTCCGCACACAACTGTTCCTGTACCACATAACAGTGTCAACTGTCAATACAAAACTAGGTTCTAACAGTTTCGAAACGAGTGCTAGCCTGCGTGATCTACCACGTATCTATTATGCTTCGAAAATGCCTCTCATCAGCACAAGCACGGATTCAGGCTCTCAGAGCCCAAACATCGCAGGGCTTGCAGTCATCCGGTCAACAAGAAACATGCATCGGGCTCGTCATTCCAATTTCTAAAAGCTACTTTTTAATTTTTTTTTATAATAATTATTTTTTTAATAGTGTGTCTTTTTAGAACAAGATCTATAAATTAATTATAGTATATAATATAACAGCTTTATTTACATTAGCTAAAATCATATATAAATTATCTATATATCTATATTTATTTTATAAATAGCTAAAAATCATAATTTGCAACCATAAATCATAGCCATTCCATCTTTCCATTCACCCTGAGTGCAAATATAAGACCAGGCACAGAACTACACAAGAGAGAGAGGCACGACTCCTCTCCCTGAATCGGACGACGACGCCTACTACTCCGCAAAGCCAAACGCCTCACCTCACTAGCTTCCACCAAACCGAGCCAAACCAAAGATCCGAAGCGCAGGCGCCGAGCCAAGAACAGCATGGCCACCTCATACAGGAAGTTAACCGGCCTCCCGCGGCCGACGGCCACCAGGCCGCCACCCCGCCGGAGCTCGAACGAGCTCTGCTTCGCGCCGTCGCGCTTCCACCACCCGCTGCAGCAGAAAGAACAGCGGGAGCAGGGGAGGAGGAGGAGGCGGGGTCGGGGCGTGGAGGTGGTGGCGGCCATCAGCGAGGAGCTGCCGAGGCTGGCGTCGGCCGGGAACGGCGCCGCGGCGGGGAGGCAGCCAGAGAAGGTGGCAGTGCGGGCGGCGCTGACGGTGCGGCGGAAGCAGAAGGAGGACCTCAAGGAGGCGGTGGCCGGCCACCTCGACGCGCTCTGGGACATGGTCGGCCGGAATGTCGTGCTCGAGCTCCTCAGCACCAAGATCCACCCAAGTAAGCAAGCAGAGCAGCCTTGTCTCTTCTCCGTGCCTTCCCTTTTTCTCTTGGGACTAATACTTCTCCGAGTTGACTTCCTCTCACCTTTCGAGCTGTTAAATTCTCGCAAAAGATTAGCTTTGTTTTGATCGTTATTCGAGTTAGTGGGAGCTGGGTATGCAAAGTTCTTGCCTTTTTGGACTGCTGCTTTGTTTGCTCTTGACGGTCCTAATTGGTAAGTGGCACCCAGGAGATGCTAACTAGATGAACATGATCATCAGATCTCCAATAATGGAGTTATTATAAGAGCATGTGTGTGTGGCTGTTTTTTTTTTTTTTTTGCATTAGGATATTCCCACTACATTTTCCAAGAGCCTTTTATTCCTATCAGAAAAGAGGAACTAAACAATTGGAGCTACTCCTACTTTTTACCTGCTGACATCTTGCACAAAACTAGAAATTCCAAAGAATTGCAAGAAGGAAGAAATGGAACATAATATTTACAGAGCTTTCTACCTTCCAGTCCAAAGCACCCAGCAGAATCACTGCAGACCCTCCCTTTAGTACCTGTAGTCCAAATCACTGCAGAATATTCCAAGCTCAAATGAATCACTGCGTTACTTCAAAAAAAGTTAATAAAAATGAGACATCTTTTCCCCGTCCTCCATTCTCAATTCTCACCATGTGGTCGGCCAAGCTTTCGCGGTCCCTTTCCATCTGTCGATATTTGACTTTTCTTCCCAAAGTCGTTCTAACTTTCCAGCTCGTGCAACGTGATCTGAAATTCTGAATGGTGATCCATTCATTGTCCAGGGACCAAGAAGCCGGTGCAGAGCGGCCAGGCATCGATCAAGGACTGGTGCCAGAAGAGAAGCGTCAAGGGCGAGCACGTCGTGTACACCGCGGAGTTCACGGTGGACTCGGACTTCGGCGAGCCGGGCGCGATCACCGTGGCCAACCGGCACCACCGGGAGTTCTTCCTGGAGAGCATCGTCGTCGAGGGCGGGCTGCCGTGCGGGCCGGTGCATTTCGCCTGCAACTCCTGGGTGCAGTCCACCAGGGAGCTGCCGGCCAAGAGGGTCTTTTTCAGCAACAAGGTATTGTAGTAAGCATTTGTTTTTGCTTAGTTGAAGAAAAACGTGCTGTGAGCCTGCGACTAACTAGACCTGGACTTTTCAGTAGCATTGGATTACCATCATGACTAGGTGCCTGTTGCAGCAATCATGTGCCAATTAATCGCTTTTTTTGTTGTTTAAGCTGGTTGTGCATCCTTGTCTGATGTCGATGGGGGAGAAAGGAGGTCATTAACTATAAAACGAGGAGGCCGGTCTAAAGGCATGGTTTTTATTGAGACATATCATTGTCTATGAGCTGTTTAAATGCCCAGCTTTTGAGTAGGCCTCAGTAGAACATGTCAGTGGCCTGTTCGAGAACAATCTCTTAGCACGAAGCCACTACTTACATGAACCTGTTGGGGCATCAATGTCTTATACATGTTCATGTATATTTCAATTAACGTGCATGGTTTTCCAGCATTGTCAAATCTTTTAGGCCTGTCGATTTCTTACAAGATACCAGAGAAGTCAAGAACCATTGAAAATTCATAATTATATATAAAGGCAATATGTGATCTAATTTAGGTTGTAATCTCCATATGCTGCGTTTCAGCGTAAAATGGTTTACACTTTATTTCTTTGATGAGTACAATAATTTCCTAAACTTTGACTCGTTCATTGAGAGTTGTAGTATCAGATTTCTGATAATATGTAGATGATCTCATGCAGCCGTATTTACCATCTGAAACACCCCCCGGGCTTAGAGAACTAAGGGAGAAGGAGCTGAAGGACCTAAGAGGAGATGGCACAGGGGTTCGAAAGTTATCTGACAGAATATATGATTATGCCGCGTACAACGATTTGGGCAATCCAGACCGGGGGAAAGAGTTCATCAGGCCGATCCTTGGAGGCGAGAAGATCCCTTACCCACGGCGATGCCGGACTGGTCGCCCACCAACTGATACTAGTAAGTTCTGTTATCTTTTGCAAAATCCTTGGCAGATAATGGAAAACAGAATTTGGCCAAAGGCAGAAAAGTGCATGTTATTTTCCAACTATAGCCAGCACGAAACGTGTGCATGTTGGCTAGGTCATTTTCAGACTTTGATAGCTTGACCCATCAGGCAAGGCATAATCCTTCACCGCGTGGTTTGGTCATTGATGCCATGATGGTGTCCGAATATTTTTTAGAAAAAACATGTGCCTTTTAAATTCTGAATGACACCTGACTTAACGCAAGACCTGAAAGTTAGATATGGTCATACGGTTGCAAAATCTATTCCACACGCTCCATGGAAAAACATGAGAGTTGCCAAATTGAAAAAGAGACAGTTCAACAGGTTCAGATCAGGATCGGACAATTTCTTCTGGTTCATGAGTCCTGACAAGTACTGAACATTGCCATTAGTTAGGTTGGAAGTACATGATCATATGTCCAGTAGCAACCAGGAACATCGATAGACCGTATCTACCACATTTTTGTTATTGTTTAGGTATGCCACGGCTCTTGTATTCCGGCCGTTGTATTGACTACAAAGTCTATAAGAAAGCAGGAGGAGTCTTCGTTGTTGTTTCTCTCTTAGAGTGCATGACCACCGTCAGTAGTTCACACCAAAAGTTCAACCATGCGATTTCACATTTTCCTTTCATGAAATTGACTTTTCAATTTGTAGTTGTGTCCACACTCATGCCGCAGACTCTTAGGAACTTTCATGTAAGTAACGGCCAATTGGCCATGCACGTGCTAGAGAAAAATTAAAGTAATTGGTATTATTTGGTGTTGTCACCAGCAATTATTAGACTTTCTATATGATTTTTTGCTACAGTGTGTTTCTGAATTCTTTTGTACCAATGCTACATGGTAAATCATGACTTTTAACACCAGCAATCAGACAGTGTACTACAAAGTGGTCGCTAACTTTTCAGATAAAACATTTTGGCATTTCACGTCATACAGAAACAGTAGAAGTGTGGAACTAACATTATGCATTTACCTGTGGTGTAGGCATGCTAGCAGAGAGCAGAGTAGAGAAACCGCATCCTATATACGTACCGCGGGATGAGGCATTTGAAGAGCTGAAGCAGGGTGCCTTCTCGTCAGGGAGGCTCCGGGCAGTACTTCACACCCTGATCCCATCATTGATTGCAACCATCTCAGCTGAGACCCACAACTTCCAAGGCTTCCACCACATCGACAACCTCTACAAGGATGGCCTCAGGCTGAAGTTGGGCCTCCAGGAGCACCTATTCCAGAAGATACCGCTTGTTCAGAAGATTCAGGAGTCTAGCGAGGGGATGCTTCGCTATGACACGCCTAGCATCCTTTCAAGTAAGTATAGTTCATTACAATTTACCTTAAGCTGGTGTGCCATCACGAAATGTTTGTTCAGATTCATGAGCCCCGAGAGCTGCTGCTTTAATGCTGTGACTCACATTCTACAGAGGACAAGTTTGCATGGCTCCGTGACGACGAGTTTGCTAGGCAGGCTATTGCAGGAATAAACCCAGTTAGCATCGAGAGGCTCACGGTAACAAACTATAACCATGATCTTTGCTGCTACCAACAACATCAATCTATTGCCAATGTTGATCAACAACAGTAATCCATAGCCTTCTTTTCGTAAGTACTTAACTGAGGCAGTTACTTGGAAATAGGTTTTCCCACCAGTGAGCAAGCTGGATCCTGCAATGTATGGCCCGCCAGAATCATCAATCACGGAAGGACACATAGCTGGTCAGCTCAACGGACTCACAGTACAACAGGTACCATCATATGATGGACTCAATTTATTTCAGTTGTGTCCTAATGGTTTTTCATCTGCTGATTATGATAATTTATGAACAAAGGCAATGGACGAGGCAAAGCTGTTCATAGTGGACTACCATGATGTCTACCTACCGTTCTTGGACCGGATCAATGCAATTGAGGGCCGGAAAGCATATGCAACCGGACGATCTTCTTCCTGACCCAAGCTGGCACACTGAAGCCGATCGCTATTGAGCTTTGTCTTCCTCCAACCCAGCCAGGTGAGCCTCGGCCAAGCAAGGTCCTGACTCCTCCCTGTGATGCAACCTCCAATTGGCTCTGGATGCTTGCCAAGGCTCATGTCAGCTCCAATGACGCCGGTGTTCATCAGCTCGTCAATCACTGGTATGAATTATTTGTCCTTCCCACTGCAATTCCGGAATGAAGTGCTTAGGGTGAACATACATTTCAATACGTGCCACTGCTACTTCAAGCAATTTCTGAACAGTATGTCTGAAGAATCGCTTGCATTTTCTCTCTGGCAAACTCTTTTCAGGTTGAGGACACATGCTATAATGGAGCCATTCATCCTGGCGGCCCACCGGCATATGAGCGCAATGCACCCCATCTTCAAGCTCCTGCACCCGCACATGCGGTACACACTGGAGATAAATGCGCTTGCACGGCAGAGCCTTATCAACGCCGACGGCGTGATCGAGTCCTGCTTTACCCCCGGCCCTGTCTCCGGCGAGATCAGCGCCGCCTACTACCGGAACCACTGGCGCTTCGACCTCGAGGGCCTCCCTGCCGACCTCATCCGCAGGCATGCCACCCTCCATTACCACCGCTTGATTTTGCAAACGGCAAAGCTTTGTATTATCATGGTGAGTGACATCTTCCAATTTCGTCACTCTTCTCAGGGGAGTGGCTGTGGAGGACGCGACGCGAGCCCATGGCATCAGGCTTCTCATCGAGGACTACCCTTACGCAAACGACGGGCTTCTGCTGTGGTCGGCCATTCGCGACTGGGTGGAGTCCTACGTGCAGCTCTACTACCCGGACGCGGGCACAGTCCAGTCTGATCTAGAGCTCCAAGGGTGGTACCACGAGTCGATCCATGTCGGCCACGCCGACCTCCGGGACTCCCATGGTGGCCGCCGCTCTCCACGCCGGGGACCTCGCCGCCATCCTGACCACGCTCATCTGGCTCGCGTCGGCGCAGCACGCGGCGCTCAACTTCGGGCAGTACCCGCTGGGCGGCTACGTCCCAAACCGCCCGCCGCTGATGCGGCGGCTGCTGCCGGACCTGGAGCGCGACACGGCGGAGTACGCGGTGTTCCTGGCCGACCCGCACCGGTTCTTCCTGAACGCGTTGCCAGGGGTGCTGGAGGCCACCAAGTTCATGGCGGTGGTGGAC
>CM070741.1:3036744-3357312 GCA_036346245.1 Bonia amplexicaulis
GACCGATGTACTTGGTGATCGGGAACAAGTGCGTGACGCTCGTCTGATCCAGCAACTTATCCTACAATCAGAACCACATCGGATGGGGAAAATCTGTCTCTCAGTTTCTACGACCGCATAAACTGCGAATCGGGCCCAAAAATAAAACCGCAGAAAGTTGCAATCTTTTCGGCCCAGCACGACGTAGCGAGAAGAGAAACACCAGCTGGGATCGATCGAGGCCGGCGTGCGTGGCGAAGAACTCACCGGCACTTTCTTCTGGGTGACGACGCAGACGGAGTCCTTGCCGCGCACGCCGATCGACGTCACCCCCGCCGACTTGACCGCCTTGAACGCGTACTCTGCGGAACACCACCGCACGGATCAGGCGCCCTGGAACCAGATCTAAGCGAGCGAAGGCTAGGGTTTTGGGGGTCTGCACGCACCGACTTGGTAGAGGCGGCCCTCGGGGGAGAAGATGGTTATGTGGCGGTCGTACCCCGCGCCGGTGCCGCGGCTCATCTTCGCTGGAGATCTCGCCGCTGGAGGCGAGGGCTTGGGTGTGTTGTTCACTCTGGTCGAAGGCGAGGTTGTGTGCAACTGCACCTGGGGACCTTGGCTAACACACGAATACGACGCTATTGGCTTCTGCCGCAAGAAGGCGGCAGTTCGGGTTCGGGTCGGCCTCGGGGGCTTCTTTCTGGTCGAGCCGATTTTGAGTCCGACCTGGCCCTTACAGGAGTTTTGGCGCTTTTGGCCGTTTCTTAAAGCGTATCTGTACGAATAGTGTCAATCACATGATATTGATAAAAATAGTATTTTTTTGTCATATGACTATCAT
Organism: Bonia amplexicaulis; assembly: GCA_036346245.1. Taxonomy (NCBI): domain Eukaryota; kingdom Viridiplantae; phylum Streptophyta; class Magnoliopsida; order Poales; family Poaceae; genus Bonia; species Bonia amplexicaulis. Next base: position 3,037,565 of record CM070741.1, read on the forward strand.
GAAATCGCGTCCGACATACCAATACGTCAGGGAAATATACGGCCGTCGTATGGCCAGGGTTTGCCGCACGATCACCGTACGATCAAGATCAGTGTCGCACAGCCACCGTGTTGTGGCAGAGCTCGGTGCCGCATAGTGGCCATGCAGCACCCCATTAGCATCTGTCATTAACCCGTGATTAGCACGAAATAATCCTCTGCCGCACGGTAACCGTACGGGAGAGGTGGGTCCGGTGTTTTTTTTAAGTACCTTTAGCATGCATAAAAATAAAGGCAGTGAGCCAAAGGCCATTTGGCTGCGCTGCAAAATCAGTGCTCATGCCATACATGACGAGGCAACAAACCATCGAAAGAGATGTGGCGTCGCGTTTGCCCCTCACGCGCAATTCCCTCCTGTCATTACCGACGCATCATTAGCGCGCGTTGCGCTCTCGCTCTCAGCGAGCTCTCTCACAGTCTCTCGCGCGCTCTAGTAGTCATAATAGTAGCTAATTCATGTGTAATATATATGTGTGTACACATACACACATATATACATATATATGTTTATTTATTTCATAGTAATTTTTAAATTGTAGTATTGTACTGTCATAATCAATCTTAATATTAATATTTCGTCTATTCCATCTGTTGCAAGATATGTCTGTACCGAAGCTTCTGGAAGACTTCTACGATGAGGATACATACATACATATACATACATACATACACACACATACACACACACATATATACACACACATACATATATATATATACACACAATATATATACATATATACATACATATATACACACATATATACATATATACATACATATATACATACATACATATATATACATATATATATATATGTATATATATACATACATATACATACATACATATATATATACATACATATACATATATATATATATAGTGTTTATTTTGTCGTAAATTTTAATTTGTAGTATTTTATTGTCATTATCAATCTTCGCACTAATATTTTGTTTATCCCATTTGTTGTAAGGTATGGTTTTACCATAGCTTCTGGAAGACTTTTACGATGAGAATCACCGGTGCAAATTGTGGATCGCGGGTGAGGCGGATGGATCTCCAGCCCTGAAGCTCCGAGGAGGGAGGGATCATTGGTAGCTGGACGATCGCTACATTCCAATCCTCCGGGCCACGAGCTTGTTGCCCTTTGCGAGGCTGGTCTCCATCGGACGTCAATTCACGTTGGATGCTAGTCTATTATCGGCACTTGTGGATAGGTGGAGGCCCGAGATGCGCACCTTCCACTTTCAGTGGGGTAATATGACAGCCACTCTGCAGGACGTCTCATTCGTGACCGATCTCTCTCTCCGGGGCGAGTCACTTGTTCCAGCCCCTCCACCAGCGGACTGGAGGGTCAGGCTGGCGTATCGGTTCGGCTTGGCTGTCCCGGAGGGTGCTCGTGGCATCTCCCGCATTTGGTTGAGGCATTTCAGTCAGTGCCCAGAGGATGCACTAGATGAGGTCATCAGGATGCACCTCATCGCGTACATTCATCAGTTCTTTGGTTAGAGCATGTTTCCATCACATAGGGCATTTTTTTGCTACCCCAGCTTCATCCATATCGCTGAATCTTTGGCTGACACGGAGGTTGAGGCGATGCCTCAGTACAATTGGGAATCAGTCGTCCTATGCACCACATATCAAGAGTTATGTGACACTTCACGGCGCCACACTGGTGCTACCCCCAACATGGCCATCTGCTACGTGCTCCTACAGCTGTGGAGTTGGTAGCACTTCCATGTTGGGCGTCCGGCCTTCAAGAGGCCAGTGCACCCGTACACCAAGTTCGTCGACCCGATAGACAGACCCACTATGGGCTTCCGGTGGACTGTGACTGTCTACACTAGGCCAAGGACAGACCGACGAGGTGCTAATCGTTGTGGCACAACGAGTTCGAGTTATTGCACGACAACGACATCATCTGGGCTCCATGGACTCCAGAATTCGTGCAAAGGGTAGCCCCACATGGGATGTCCGTGCAATGCATCCAGGACGCCGAGTTATGGGCACCGACCTACCATCTAGTGTTCTTACACATGGTGGAGGCTTACGCGCCGCAACGTGTAATGCGACAGTTCAGTTTGTAACAGGTCGTGCCCCCTCCGGACGGCAGGTTCCTGTACCAAGCCGTACACCTGTGAGTCAAACTCCATCTGACTAATGTTTACACTTTGTATGTCTTCTTTTGTAACATTGACCATTCCGGAAATGCAGGTAGACGAGGGCGAGTTGGCATGCTACGGACTGGCAGGCAATGCAGCAGGAGTGAACGGCGGTATGAACGGACAAGGCGCACTTGGATGTCGTAATGGAGCAATGTACGTACGACGTCTGGACGTATGACGAATGCCTAGACTGGTATGTACCATGGTCGCGTCGTAGAATCTAATATCCTACTCAATTCTACCAAAAATCACTCTTTTCAATTTATCGTATATTCCAAGAGTAATACAAGTGTTTATTTGGTTTTTTGGTATCTAATTTGATTAATAAATGTCTATCTTATTCACAACTAGAATCACAATTTTAATTCTATATTGAGAGCTACGACTAGAAGAGTGATGTTATCAATATTGCCATTATCTTACTGACATCTTAATGTAAAAAGTAAAATAAATAAATAATCAAATTAATTTTTATTATTCCAAACCTCTGAATCTTAATGCCTAAACTATTAGCTACTTAGTACTTAACATACAACTTGAATTAATGGATAAGACAACTAAAAACCTAAGTCTTTCATAATCTAGGATGATGTGTGATTCTACATGATTCTATCATGATTCTACTATGATTCTACCGTGACTCTACATGATTCTACAACTAGGATTGCGATTCTATCATGATTCTACTATGTACGACTTAAGATGCGATTTGAGTCGAATTGATTTCGTAGAATCATAAAATCATACGATTCTATGACTAGGATAACAATTTTAACAACCTTAGCCTTGAAGGCTTTAGTAGTGCGTTTACATAAAAACAAAAAATGTGCGCTTATCAGGTGCAAGACTGTTGAGCATTATGTAATCAAAGCTCTATCTTACTGACATGTCCAAACCAAACTTTCTTGAACGTACCCATTGCAATGAAAAATTTTTATATGTAGCTATCCGCTAGTTAGAATTATTTAGGAAAGATATTGCATCACAGAAAGCTTTAATATACAGTAAACAACATTTAACTATCATATTAATAATATGATATGCACATCGCTGATGTAGCAAGAAGTATTTGACGTATGTACTGAATAATGGAGTGAGAATATCCATTGTACTAGAGTTTGCGGTAACATTGTCTAAAGTTATTGCAAAAAATTTATTACTAAGACCAAAATCTTTCACAACTTTGATAATGCACTCTGTAATATTCTCACCAGTATAAGCTACATCAATTAATTTAAAACCTATAATTCTTTTTTCTAATTCCCAGTTTTTGCTCACATAATGAGCAACTACACTAAGGGTGGGTTCTTTTGGTCTTATGGTTTGACTTTCTACAATAACTAGCTTTTAAACGGAGTATCTTTTTAAAACGGGGTCTATAAATCGATTGTGATTATACGTAGCCCTAATGTACTTTTCAAACACCGTAGTCCCCTCAAAGCCTAAAGGTAGATCATGTGTAGCAATTAATCGATATTCTCTAGCTATCTCGGGACTATAGTCCCAGTTACGTACCGTACCATTAGGGTTTTATTATAGTTGTGTTTGCCTCATCGATGCTCCTTATTTCGCCATACATCTTTGAGCATGTATTATCAAGTGCCCTGTTCCACCTAAAGACTTTGTAGCTAACTCATTATGACAAATTTTACAAACAACCTACCTCTCTTTTTTCGTCTTCCTTGTATGTCTTATCAAAATGTTCCCAGACTTCCGATGTGCTGGACATGGATCTCTTTGCTCTAGTGCTTGTAATTGCAGAGGCACTCGAAGATCCTGATGATGGTACCACAATAGCCTTGGGCTCATCCTTTTGGTTGAGCCGTTGAGGTGTACCCTCAAGAACTAGAGTCGTATTAGTCTCGAAGGCTATAAGGCCCTCCGATGTGATGTTGTAATCAACAAGACGAAAGTGATCCATTGAAAAAAGTGTAATTCAAAAATTACAATATTATTTGTTTCACCTTACTACAAATAGTAAGAAATTAAGAATAATAAAAATATCAAAAAATCACTATAGTTACCTCTTCTGCTGAATACAACCGGATTCCAAAATTCATATATTTGGCAAAAAAAACAAATTTTGCTAAATATTCACAAAATTGGATCTCAATCTTCACAATACAAATGAGAGAAGACATCGACTCAATAGTCTTTCACATCAACCTATTCGAAATGCGACCCAAATACCCAATGATGGCTGTAGACATGCTATCCTAACTACTTGTATTGCATGGCGTCGCACAACATGCCTGTGTTTCAGCCGGTCGCGTATTACGATATTAGCTCTGTGCGGGATAGGGCGTCGCGTTGCGCTTCCTCACCTAGTTTTGGTTAAAACTAATCAAAACTTATTGAGATTTTTGGTTAAAACTTATCGAAACCCGTTGAAACTTTTTAAAATTTTTGGTTAAAACTTGTTGAGACTTTTTGAAATTCTTCAGCTGAAATTTGTTGAGACTTGATTTTCAAAATTTGAAACTCGTTGAAACTTTGGCTTTAAAACTTTCTTGAAATCTTCTGAAACTTTTAGAAACACACGAAACTCACTGAAATTTGAAACTTTTCGTATACTCTCACGAAACTTTCGGAAGCTTCATGAAACATGTTACTATACCATTGTAATATTATACTATTGTCTAGTTGCTTCTCTAAAAAAATAAACGAGCACGCCTAAGTAATCTCCCTACCATCGTGGCAGATCCATGTCCAATGAGGGAAATTTAGAGTGTTCATACTCCAGCAAACACAGTCAATGAATAGAATGACATCTGAAAAAATGGATAGAACGACAAGATCACAAGGCAGTGTGGCTCAAGCAATTCTTTTGCAAGTAGAGTGAGTCATCTATGAATCTCCCTGCTCACTTGCTTAGAAAATTGGGTAGTACTACTAGTAGTACACTTCAGCTCCATTGACAAAAAGCACAATAATTAAAATCCGTGGCCAAGTTTGCCACACGCCAATGCTTCTCGGAAACCTCGAAATGCATGCGATCTAAATTCTTTCTCGACTCTCGATGCATTTTAATTTGTACTCTGTTTTCGTTTTGATTTCAAACTCATCCAGGAAGTTTCCCTTAAACTGTACAAAATCTTCCTCGATAAAAGTGTTTGCTTCAAACCAAGTCGAAGTAGAAATCTGGGCAACTGAACATACATACAAAATTGCATCCCCGTTTGCTGGACATAGAATTGGCCATGAGTTTATCCTGAGATGAAATCTTTAACCTGATCTCTCTAACCTATTATCTCTCTTAGTCTTGGGAGATCACTAAGGTTCAGTTTTGTCGCTATCGCTGCTAATGCTTAAGCAAGCACCTAACGGAGAATATACTTAACAAGGTGTTTCTACCATGCTGAAGTGGTAGCTTGTATTAAATCTAAACCTAAGGACCTCGTTAGGAATACCAAACTACCACCTCAAGTTCTTGACAGGTCCTGATCAGAAACTTATCATCAACAGTGAGCACCTTGGAACTCGAGTAACAGAGAAGTTCCTCAGCCTGCATATACAGCCTCCTACAAAGCAGCCACAAGATCGGAGTTGCTCCTATATATACACTTGTATCATCCATCCAGTAGCTATTGAGTTCACTCTACATTTCTCTGAACTTCTCATAGAAGAGGGAAATAAGTACTCATGAGGGTACACATGCATTCCTTGTTTCATCTGAACTTCTCGTAGTGAATGATAGATGTTAATTGTTGCTGTTGCTGTTGCAGGTTCTGAACTGGGTGCAGAGCAGGCTTCATGGCTCGCATTGCAGCAAGAAGAAATCAGAGTCCAGTGCAGGCTTGGCTCGACGTAAGTGACTTCTGATGACAGTGATAAACTGAACATTACAGTTTCAAAATTTCAGCATGTGTCATGAACTGAAACGCCATTCTTTCAGGTTCAGTATAACTGAAATCCACACTTGACCTCTTGCAGTTGCTGACACTTCCAGTGGACTTCCTCGGAACGACGAGCTCCACGATGGCTGGCCCGCGGCGATGTTGTCCATCGGGACGTTCGGGATAGGAGAGGGTCACAGACTGAAGAACTGTTCTGACGGATCGTACATTGCCGGGGTCGACGAGCTCAAGAAGATGCAAGAGGAACTCACATTGCTCATGAGGGCCAAGGGAGTGACCACAACTGAAGACGGGGACCAGATGCGTCACCTGCCGCTGAAGAGGTCCCTGAATGGAGGGATAGTTAAGCAGAGATCGTTCAAGAAACTTGTGACAAGTGCCTTCAGTGGCTTCCTGCCCAGACCAAGCTTCAGGGAAATGATGCCTGAACTGGAAGTTACTGAGGTGCTGCTACAGAATGCTTGTCGAGTTGGTTCAGAACTCAGAACTGATGTGTCTGTACTCATATATTCCTGTATGATTTTCTTGATGACAGATTCTCTGGGCATTGCTCGACAGGGACACACATCGCCAAAACTTGGCATTGTCAGAGGCTGTGATGAAGAACGATCGGACTGTCCAGATGCCCTGGAAAGGCGATGCAATGGGAGAGGGAAAAAGGAGCAAATGGATCAGAACAGATTCAGAGTGTAAGTTTTTTTTGCACTTTATTCAGTGTGTAAGTTCATCTGACAGAAAGTGTAGGTTTGTAGCAGTGTTTGCAAGCTAGCATAGAATCTGATATGTTAACTCCAATTCTACAGACATCGTGTTAGAGATCTGAACTCCCAAGATGTCAGCAGAGGAAAGGAGAACTTGTTCCTGATACAATTTTATTTGGTACATGTATATGTCTAACTGCAAAATGTTGTCAGTTGCCCTCAATGCAGTGTTACAATTTGGTTTTACCTGTTTTGCTCATCATGTAACTGGACATTCCAACCAGGCCACAGATAAACTGCTGCTACACTCCTGCAGCTATACATCCTAAAATAACTTCGACATGTGCTCAACAGAGACGACACCTTTTCTTTTAAACTCGGTAGCCTTACAGTTGTCCAAGGAATACATGGTGATTGGGTAGAGGCCCCGAGGTCTCCCCTCATTCTTCAAATGTACATCTGGTCACTCAAGTGTACAACACACCTATAATCTCTGGAGTCTGGAATTAGCAGATATTCAGGCAAGCTGTAGCAAAACCATCCTTTTGCCCATTTGATCAACGTTATCATGCATTTCAACCTATGACCTGAAAATTGGATATGAATGAAGGTAAGGCCTAATCTGGTGAGTCAGTGAGTGTAGTGTCCATATTTAACCAGGTTCAATCTCTCACCTGGTTCACCAAAGGAAGTGCATGAGTTTCCCATTCTGTTGACCATTTGGAAGATGCCCTGTATTCAAGGCACCATACTTGAGGGATTTCAAGGCATCACATTCTTCCGGAAGCTCCTTAAAGAGCATATGCATGGTTTTTCAATTGCAATCGTTAACATCTCTTCTAATGATAAAAATTAAGTCACAACGGAAAATGCTTATACTAATTGACACAAGCAGTCATACGATGAAATGAAATAGAAAATAAAATACTAAAAGTGGTCCTCATCATATGTTCATCGGCAAGCTCGGAAGACGTTGAGAAAAGAAGTCCATTTTTTGTTTACTTTTACAAGCTCCTCAATGCTGACAAAGCAAGATGCTTATAATTCAAAACAACCCAAAGGCTACATCTTTCAAGAAAACGGATACTGATGAGTAACCTTCATAGGTAGGTCCAGCCCCGAAGATGATGTATGCAATGATACGCCTAGATAAGCTGATCCTGCAATTGTTCAAAGAATCAGCATAAATTCTTTTGCCAATTGTCTGGTTCACCTGGCATTCTAGCAATAGAGGATAGTCCTCTGATGCAAGCCACATGGTCCGGAAGGCAACACGTCTCAGTTTCAACCTTTTTATCTGGTCCTCATATTTCTTCCTATCAGGACCTTTACCTTCAAAAATTGAAATTTATGAAAAACCAGAAGAGTACTTCAAAATTGGTTATTCAAGCTAATATAGCCAAATGAATGATACCAGTGATAATGAATAGCAATCTTGGGTAGACAAATCTCTTCCCATTCTTGATATCAATCCACATCTGGTGTCTCCAATGAATCATCTTCACCTAAAGTTGCAGCAACACATCTATCGTACATCAGAGCTGCTTCTAGAAGTATGCTGAAATCTTCATCTGGTGTCCTGTTATACATGTGGTAAATATTTCTAATTTTCCTCACATGTCAACTATCCACTCAATAATCATGTGTACTGAACATAAAGAATGCCGTAACTAGGACTACTCAGTTCAAGATAACAGACCAGCTTGTGCTGCTCACAATAAGTGCGGGTCTATTAGGCTTCAAGAAAATTTCACCATCAGTCTTTCTGGTAAAGACAGTAGTGTTCATGTCTTCCACTTCTTTCTCTGTGTTGTAAGAACAAACCACAGAAAATAAATGAAACTGGAAGATGCTTATACCATGAAAAATATTCCGATTGATTGGAGAACAACATACCAACAGAAATGCAATCAGCATTGCCCACAGCACTACAAATGGAATTTCCCAACCTGCTAAACAACTATTACATGTCTTAAGGTCACATATGCAGTACAGCAAGGAGGGGGATAAGAACTGAAAACAGAAGCTCACCTCATGTTTCTCCATCGAGGAAGCAGGATGGAAAATTTCAGGAGATTGGTCATAGAGGACTGTTGCTCTGAAAATTGACGGTTATGTTAGTACAAACTGTAGCATGTGCACAGCAGCCTTCAACCAAAAAAACTAGCTGAACTCTGATCGGTTTACTTGATTCCCCAATTTTGAGCAAGTTCATGCTGCATTGCTTTTGTAACACAAAAGGCACCATCAGCCATTCGACCAAAGTGCTTCTTGAACCTAAAATACAGGAGCAGATCATATTAACATACATGATCAATACGCTGTACTAGCAGATAAACAAACAGGGTGGAAGGGATTACCAGAAATAGGTTTTGACAATTATATGACTTCTGCCATGAGACAATCCAAGCAATGTATATCCGAAGTTATCCCAATCCACAAAAAATTTAGCACCTCTAGCCAGCTAGCCAGTTTTACAGTAGCCAGTGTTGGAACAGAGGGTGGATTCTGTTGGACAAAAGATGGTCAAATGACAGAAATCAGGTTTCCCATTGTTACTGCAAAACATGATCTGCAACAAAATGAAACTGGAGCATATTCTGTAACTAAGGAAGTACGAGTCAGATCAGACAACTTCGCAAATATGCTACAGTAAGCATTGCCACAGTGAAATGATTTCAGGAATAGGTCACCATATACGTTGCATAGCATACTACTTAAGCTGCGCAAGAAGACATAGCACTAACACTATGAGTTTACTTAGCATGATGGATGATGAATTCTAAATTGCTGAATTCTCTTGAAAACAAATTCTAATTTGCTGACAGTGGTAGTGATTGGACATATAGGTTTATGGCTTTTGACTGCGATTGTGGCTTTTGGATTGTTCGTGCGAGAGATTACAGAGTAACAGATACTCACGTGCGGTTTTTGCCGATATAAATGAAGTCGGTATAGTATGTACTACAATTAACCATTAGACTCCATCTTGAAAAAACACTCCGTTTAAAAGCTAGCTATTGTAGAAAAGCCAAAAACTGAAAAAGAACAGTGCCATTGTTTGTGTAATTCCAAACCATATATGCAGATAAGGAAGCTGAATGTAATTTTATTTCCACTGACCTGAACATCAAATACATCAGGGCGAGGAATCTTAAAACAAAGGAACCAAATCACCATGACAAACTAGATGGCAGCTTTAAGTAGCAGTGCCAGGGCACCAGATATCTTTGAAATTCCTGTTAACTGCACTGATTTCTGAAGATACAATTTTGAAGTTAATACTAATAGGAGAAAATAGAGAAAAATAGAATAGTCTGAACAATCACTACCATCTCGTGGATGTAAAATACCGACAGACACCTCTGTCACTAATTGAAATGATGACAAATACATATACGCTGCCACGTTTGACTCTACTTAGGATTATCGTTATTTGGAATGGTGACAATAGATTGTGTCTGTGTTTTTTTAGTAATGATATATTCATATAGTATTAATAAAAATATTTTTTTAAATAAATAGGAAAACTCACCAGCGAAGGGTAGACTGGCGTTTCATGTCAGCGTCACGGCGCCACTGGGAGGTCGGAACGCGCGTCGCTAGGCGTGTCTACCTGGGTCTCCACGGGAACCATGCGGCTCTCTCGTACTACTACCACTGCTACCTACGCGAGTCACGAGTTCACGCTTCACATCAACTACTCCGGCTGGCCTAGCAGAGGCAGAGCTGTTCTCCGAGCGGGAGCACATGCACGACGACGTCTCCTCTCTGTCTCGCTTTCACGGCATCACGAGAGTGCCTTTGGAGAAAGCGCCAGATCGACCAAGGACGTCTATGCGCATGGCAGCATGCGCATGGCAGCATGAGCATGATGTGCACATTTGTTGGTTTCAGGTCTTCGCTATTACGGAGCAACGTTTCGGTGAGACAGCTAGCCAGGGTCACACGGAGCACGGCGCCTAGTTATGTGGCATCAGCTGTCCAGGGGAGTCACAGGAAGTTTGCCGCGTAACGTGTTCGTCTTCAGAGGTGCTGCATTTTAGAAATATTTATTCGGCTCTGTTACAATGTGCTTAATTAGAGCAAGATACTTGAAGCGCTCTCTAAACTTGTGGTGAGAGCACAGCCACATACTCATGCACGACCTCACACACGATAGCGAGCTGTTTTAACCGATGATCGTGCGCGCCCCCTTTGAACATAACCAGCCTAGATTGGAGTAGTTTGCAACGTCTATTCACACAGGTGAGGAATTGAAACCCGAATCCGTACCGGCGCGAGCTGCAACCAACCATGCACGCACTCGGCCGCATGCATGACCGAATTCATTCACCAGCCCTGCCTTTAACTCATCAGCGCTAGCTTCACACGAACCTCGCCTTCCAACCAACTCCGCCATTAGAGGGGACAACTCAGGCGAGGCAAGCCTCCTCTCGTTCGTCTGCACTTCACCGGTTGGGTTGGTTTCTTCCACCCCACGCTCGCTCGTGTCGTGCATGCCGCGCGCGGCCGGCGGTCACGGGGAACGCGCCGCGCAGCTAATTTTTGCCCCGAAAGGGGCGCTGCCTCCTGCCCGAAAGCCGTCTGTTCCCGCCGCGGCGCGCGTGCCGTGCCGTGCCGCGTGTGTGTGCGGCCGCTCGGCTCTTGCGCCCGATTTGTGAGGCAGGCACCGCACGAGTTCGCTTTGGCTGCATTGCGCGCGCGTGAGACGCCTAGCGATTGGGCGCGCAACTGGACCGGACGCGCGTCGGAACCCATAAGCGTGGCGTGCTGATGGTGCTTTGCCACAAGTCGACGACGTGCATTTCACGGTCCGTTTAAACAGGAGAAAAAAAACACGTCCCATCTGGTAGACGTTCAATCATGCAGGATTTTCATACCCATCCCATCCGTACTGACTCTGCTGTTCGTCGAAATATGCAGCCACAAAAGATTGATTGCTTTGATCAACTACGCATTACATCCATACGCTTCGATCGGTACTACACATAATACTCACAGTCATTGCTCTGCGGCGAGCATGCAGGCCATAATGACTGGCTTACAAAAACTAATAGTAGTAGTTGTTAATAACACGGTAACTAAAGGTTAAACAACGCCCCCACTGGTCGTCAGCAGAGGTTTCCCAAATCACCGTGCAATATGAGGCGATCACCGCGCGTGCATGTCACCCAAGCTGCCCAAGGCGAGCCAGGAAGAAGGCTCGTCGCCTCCGCCTTGGCCTTCTTCGCCAGCTCCTTCTCTGTCCGGAAGTACGGCGCCAGCGCGGCGGCCACTGCCCTGTCCTTGCGCTTCGCAAGGAACCTCTTCAGCGACGCCTTCCTCGCGATCGGCATGTCCACCAGCGCCGTCTCCGGCGCGCCCTCCGCGTACCGGATCACCTCGGCTGCCCTGGCCGGCGTGCAGCCGTCCAGCACCACCACCCTCCCGCCATAGAAGATGGTGAGCTGCTGCGCCCCGCCCGCCGGAGCGTTGGGTTCCTGTACGTCAGCGGCCTGCGCACCCAAGAGGGCCATTGCGCCGGAAGCCGCCGGGCGCGGTGCGGCGGCCTTGACGTACTGGCTCAGCACGCCACACGCCACGGCGAAGCGTCGGGTGATGGAGTCCGTAGCCATCGTCGTCGTTGCCATTGGCGGCATGTACTACTAGACGAGGGGTCAGGAGGATGGTTAATTCGCGGTGAATTTGCGATCGGTCGTGGTGGTTGCGGAGTTGGTTTTATATATAGCCGCAGCATGCTATTGCGATCGATCAGCGTCGGGTTTTACATCTGTCGATGCGGAACGTCGAATTGGGGTTCGAGGAGGTGACATGATGCTAAAAGCTTCATGTGCGTAATTCCCTTGTGAAACCTGCATATGCCTCACCACAAATGTTCTACCTTCATAGGAGGGCATGGTTGTTTTTTTTTTTATCGTACAGTAATTAAACGATGAGGAATCTTGTTTGCGTCGCACAGATCATGGCAGGTCGATTCTAATAAGGCAAAACAATCCGCAACTGCTTTTGCCATGTGCGCTTTTTTTTTTGTGAAGTATTGGTAATACCAGAACGACGTTATATTTCAGGAACTCGCGGGAAGCCTAAAACCGAACCAAACACCGCCTAACCTTGTCAACCTTATCCAAGCATTTCCGCATCAGGTACGAACCAGAGAGGCAGAGCCGCGGAGACGTACTGAACAAACTTATACTGCACATGCAACGGACGCAACTTGCAGTCTCTGGGTCTGTTCTTTTTTACTGTGGTTTATGGCTTTGGCTGAAAATTTTGAATTTTGGCTGTTTACGGTACAGATTACGGAGAGATCGATACTCACTTACGATTTTAGCTGGTACAGATGTTGATCTTTTAACGTATTGAAAAAAATACTCTATTTAAAAATTAAGTACTATAACAAAAATCAAAAATCGTCCGACTTCTTGTCTGCCAAACAGCCCAGGACTTGCACGGTATCAGCTTCTATGATCGTTCAATACTTTTTTCCTTCCTTTTGACTCATCACTTGCCCGACACAGCCCGGAGTACGAAGCAAAGCACGTTGTTTCCGTCGGGCAACGCTCTCCGGCGACCAGCGCGCGCGTCGGTCTGGACGAAAATAAACGCCAGCCGATCCGGCAAAAGCCAAACGCAACCGCGCGGTGGAGAGACACGCAACGACTGCCTCTGGCCGCCGGTCTCGCTCCTCCGCCGCAAGCGCCGATCGATCGATCACCAAGTCGGCCCACCAAGTCGGCCCCTCCTTAGCTTTTCTATAAAGAATCGGTGATTAACGCGGCAAACGGTAAGGACAAGACAACCACTCCACACTCGGTACGTCTGCTTAGGTGGTGATTATTTGGGCTTATTTTTGGTGGTTTATGGCTGAAAAACACTGTAGTTGGCTGAAAAAACATTGTAGCTGACAGAGTCTTATTTAACATAATTAAATTTAAAAAAATTTAAAAATATAAAAAATATGTTAGCCCATCACAGACAACGCAAACGAATACGAGAAAAAAGAACGGACAAAAAAGCTCAAAAAAACCAAAAATTCAGAAAAAAAAACGAATTTATAAATAGTAAAAAATAAACTAGAATGCAGAAGTTGAAGGCGAAACGATCACAACCTTAATCCAACTAATCTCTTGGCTAGTTGCTAGCCTAACATAATGGACCCTAAACCAATCTCACGATCTATGCATGCTTAACGTATGAGCTTGCGCCGAGTTGTTGGTGCATTATACTACAGTGTCCGACGACGACGTGCACGCGCTCGCTAGCGCATAGGCCATTCCCTCGTGTTTTTTGGGTGTATTTTCTAGCCGCCGAAAGTGAGAACCGCGACTAGCTAGACGTCAACTGGCTAGAAGGAACGTTTGTCCGAGGAACTTTCTCGCCCAGTTCGCGGTGTGACGTGGGCAATCGTACCACGATGCGCGCGGGCCCACATGTCAGCCGCGGATGGAGCATCATGCTGCAGGGGCCGCGTAGCGATCGACGGAGAGAGTTACGTAGTACGTTGCTGCTGCTAATCGCGCGAGCTAAATCCTTTCCTTGGAGCTTCTTTCGACTGTCCCCTTCGCTAGCATGCAGGGGGCCTTCTTCTTTTTTTTTGCTACGATTTATAATTTTTTGTTTAAATTTTTGAATTTTAGCTTTTTGCGATAGAGATTATAGAGATATATTTACTTATGATTTTGATTGATACAGATATTAGACTTTTAACATGTACTACAATTAACTTGTATACTCTATCTTAAAAAAATACTCTATTTAAAAGTTAGATATTATAACAAAAGCTAAAAATTACTTTTAGAAATCATAAAAAACATGCCCGCAGCTTTCCAACTTTTATTCGCAAAGACCAAAGTAGAGTAGATTATAAACTTGGCGTGCAGCTCCCCACGACCTTTGCACGTCTCATGCATGCCATTGGCTATTTATGCTGTTCTCGTTTTCTTTTTTATTATATTTTTCGAGGATGTTCTCCTTTTCATTAACTTGTCGTAGTTCTTTGGAGAGCATTTTTTAATTATTCACGTTTTAGGGAATTTTGTTAACTTGCGATTTCTGGCTAATAGTGGTAACTAGTAATCTCAGAAGTTCTTTTTTCCCTTTTCGAGAAAAAATAACCTCAAAAGCTGTTAATGCAGCATTCTGATTAATTTCTTTTTTTAATTCATTAGCGTCAAAGTTTTGCATTAGTTCCCCCAAAACATTTTTGCATTAGTTCCTTCTTATGAATAATCCTGCTATATATGTATACTTTTTGAAGGTGATATGTTAAGTTTTTTGAATATATTCCTTTTTATGTACAAATATGAGTATATGTGCTTTCTTGCATTTCTTTTATGTGGTTGGCATTGAAGTATCTTAGAATTAGTATATAAATATATGTATGGTGATAAATGAGTATATTAAGTTTGTTTAGATGATATATTATAAGTGGAAGTAACTATACCCGGGAGTAAAAAATGTGTGTGTGTATATATATGAAAAATATCTTTTACTCCCGGATGTAATTATACCCACCTCGAATATACCACCTAAATAAATTTGAAATAATCCTTTATCACTTTAGATATACTCGTATACTGATTATAAGATACTCCAATGTGAACCACACGAAAAAATTGTAAGGGAGTCTATAGTTTTTAGCGTATTTTGTAAATACCTTCATATACACACATAAAAAGGAGTATGTCGAAAAAATGTATATACCACATCTAAAAAATTGTTCATACCACCTAGATGGTCTTAAATACTTCGTTACGTGAGATACTTCCTATGTTGTGAGATATGACATAGGGTATAATTACACCCGAAAGTAAAAAAGAGGCTTTATATATATATATATATATATATATATCACTAATAATTTGCCATTTCTAACCAAATATTGCCAATACTCCGTATATTATAAGCGGTAGATTCTCCGGCAGGGGAGATGGGCCAGTCGCCTTTTTTACGCTTTTTTGCAAAAAAGTCCCCGCGCTTTGCGAAATCGCGTAGAGGTCCTTGCTTCTCGCAAATGGGTCCCTGCCAGGTTTTTTTTCTAGAAAGCACCCTTCACTTCACCGATAGCAACCCGCGGTTTCCAAAATTATGTATAGGTCCTTGTTTAGTTACGTACATGTCTTTGCGGGTCCCTGTTTTTTTGCGAAAAAACCCTTTGGTTCCTCCGAAATTACGCGTACATTCTCGATTTTTTTTAAAGAACCGCCCGGCGAATTTTCGTCTCTTTTACTTTGGTCCACACGGTGACTGATGCGGCATAGCGCCACGCTTATGTGGCTAGTAAAATATAGAGTACAACACATAATGGGCAGTCCATGCGCTATTATTCTTTCACAAGAATTAGGCTGAAGCCTAAATCCTTGAGTTGGATTTGTGTAATACACATCTACTACGTAAAATGTACAAACCAAAGTGCAGATATTGGTATTATTTCAAACATCCTGTTGAGTTGGAGAATGGTACTTTCTTTTTGGAAATATTCATGTTCGACAGTTACTAACCCTCGAAAAACAAACGGCACGGTCCTTCTTCTTACCTCCGCCTACTTTTAGAACGCACTGCCTTAACGTGTGTATGCGCTGCCCAAACACGTTTGTTAGACACGGTCAAGCAGCGCCGCACTACCAGAACACGTTTGTTAAAAACCACCGTGGGAGCATGGGACCCAACCACCATGTGCACACTGCGAAGCCGTAGCCTAGGAAGTAGGAACCGTCCACCAAAATTAACCCAAAACCAAACAAAACCGACCCATTTCCAACACATTTCGGACATGTTCTTTTTTTTCTTATGGTTATGGTTTATGCTTTTTTTATTGAATTCTTTGAGTTTTGGACTATTCACGATAGAGATTACGCAGAGAGATACCAACTTACGATTTTACCTGATACAGATATTAGACTTTTAATATGTACTATAATTAACTTATACGCTAAAAAATATTCTATTTAAAAATTAATTACTATAATAAAATTAAAAATCATTTTTAAAAGTCGCAAATAACATGCCTTCTTTTCCCTTCCTCGGCACCACGCCGCCGCTACCGGCAAAGCAGATCGCGCACATGCCCACACACGCCTCAGCATAGCCGAAAAACCAACCAAAACCACCGCGGAAATGGAGACGTGCGGTGCCCACACCTTCCCGCGGCCTTTCTCGGCCCTCATCGCCTTCCACGTGCCGCTTTCCTGCTCAAGAAACAAAAATTAGGCCTCTCTTTACATCCCCACCTGTACACCTATAAAAAAAAGGAACCCAGACGTCCTCCCGGACATACAATAGACGGCAGTTCTTTTCGTTCCTTCCAGGAGGCAGCCGTGCAGGAGGCAGCAAAAAAGATTTCGGATCCTCAAAGAGTTTGATGTGAGTTGGCTTCTGCTGAAAATATGGCCGCTGAGCAGAGTGCTAAGGCCGGCAGCAGCAGCTTCGCGGAGACGTTCGGCCGGCTGCGGCAGTACGTCAAGGAGCAGGGCGGCAACGCCGGCAGGTGCATCGCGCCGGTCGTGACCATGAGTCTCATGCCGGGCGCCGATGCTGTTGGTGCGGAGGAGGCCGGGGAGGCGCCGGAGGAGAGGAAGACCATGGAGCTCTTCCCTCAGCAGGCCGGAACGCTCAAGGACTCGCAAGAAAGGTATGCGCAAACCAGAAACCCGCAGACTTAACTCAATCAGTTTGTCGTGCATGGCATGTCGGGAGTTCTTGAAAATTACTGGTTTTGAACTTTTGATGCTAAAGTTGTGAGATTTTTTTTTTTTTTGTTCTTAGGAGGGAGCCTGAGAGAGCGAAGCTGACCATCCTCTACCGCGGGACGATGGTGGTGTTCGACGACTTCCCCGCCGAGAAGGCTGAGGAGTTGATGCAGCTCGCGGGCTCCTGCAACCCGCCGTCCGCCTCCGACGTCGGCCCTGCCGCGGCCGTCTGCCAGAATGCGCTGGGGCAGCCTTGCTTGCCAGGTAATGTAGGAGCGCGCATGAGGATACTCATACCTGCACAGGCCAAAACCCATACTTTTCATACAACGAACTGACAACATATGCATCTGCTGTGTACGTTTCTTCAGACATGCCCATCGCGAGGAAGGCGTCGCTCCAGAGGTTCCTCGAGAAGAGAAAGAACAGGCTCGCCGAGAGAGATCCATACCCGGTGTCTTCGGCGCCGGCAGAGGCGGCGAAGGAGCCGAGCAAGCTTGTGAATTAAGGTGGCGCGCCGTGCCTCGGCGTGAACTCCACGCTCGGCCTGAGCTGAAAAACTTGAGGATGGTAGCTACTGAGATGGGAAAGAAAACTTACTGTCTTACTAATTACTATTTTCCACGTGTATGTGGATTAATTATTTTACCGTTGTTATTTTACACCAGTTATTTGGCTGATTCTGGGGGATTGGCTAAGTAGCTAGTTGTGATCATTGGCTAAGTATATAGTCTGCCTGTCTGTTTGAGAATTCTTCGGTGACGAGAAGAATTCTTTTCATGCTGATCGATGTGTTATCTGTAAGGATATAAATTAATCAAAGCTAGTCGATATATAGCTCTGTAAATCGGAATAAGAGGGTGAAAAGGTACACCCTTTATACATTGTTTGTGTTCTTGTATCATGTATCTGAGCCGAAATATTTTTTTTTTGTGGGATTGGTTTGGTTGATATATGAAAATAGCACCATTTGTTCCTGAGATGGTATTTGAATCATGACGCGGATATGTGAAAAGCATGGATCGTCTCGCATATTCTTTTTTTTAAATGGTCCAGAAATGAACGAATTATAATACAGTAATTTGACAAAAGAACACAGCTGATCGCTGCCTTTGTTAAAAGCATGCTCATACGTGTCCTCAACAGTTCTTATACGTGCTTGCTTGCTGAGTTGCTGGCCGTGGTAGGAAGCAGGAACAAGGAAGAAAGAAGAAGAAACGTGCATAAGAAGAAGAAACGTGCATGCATGGGTAGTGCAGTCGTTACACGTCGTCTTCCTCGAGACTTTTGCGTCTACGCTTACCGTTTCAAAACTCCGACTAACCTTGGAGATATGTCACGTTAATTATTACACTAGACACCGGTCGGCATCGTGGCACATTCAACGTAGTCAAAAGTGGAATGAGTTTACTAGAGAGAGAGGAGGAGAGCAGGTTCAATCAGTCTTCTATTCTCTCGCACGTGCGTCAGCGAAGTTTAAAGCGGTTTCAGATTTTGATTTTTTCTGGCTTTCATTTATTTTAGCTAGAATTCCCTCAAAACGTATCGGCTTTTAGTTTTGAATTTCCTAACTTTTGTTTCTTTTCTTTTTCTTTGTATTATCTGTGAAGATATAACGGTGTTTTTATTTTTATTTTTATTTAATTAAATGGCTCATAAAAAACTAGCAGCCGTTATATTGCAATTTCATCCAACAAACGAAAGCCACAGTCATAAGCTACTTGGAGTGGCCCCTTAAACATTTCAATTCTCATAAACAGCCCCTTAGATATTCCAATTCTCATAAATAATACCCCCTCCAGTTGGGGCCCTACTAGAATAGCGCAATGGAACTTACGGCATATATAATGATGTAACATCAGTTGTCTATAAATGTTATCACGTAAGACACGAAATGATGTAGAGGAGAGAGGAAGAGCATAGAGAATTAAACCGTCTCTCATACAACAGTCCACTATAATATGACAACCTATTGTAGTAGATGTCTTTTAGTGTTGTTTATACATGACATACATGAGTACTATAGACAATAGTTATATATACCATTGTACACGCTATTATGAATTTGAAAGATTAAGACGTGCAACTCCAAATTGTTTACCTGGTATCGGTTATTTCTAGTTACTTCCTGTCACCAATGTAATTTCGCAGGGAAAACTTATGAACTAATTAAGGATCGTTCTCAGGGAGTGTTCGTGTTTGGTGTCTCCCTCAAGCTTCTTATTTTGCCTAATAGAGAGTCGACCAAAGTACGCTGTGGGATGAAATACGACAAGATTAGTAGCCCATTCATTCATGCGTTTAAAGATATCACACAGGTCTTAAATACAACGTATAATTTCCTTCAAAACCCCCAGAAGATAAGTATTGTGGTAAGAATTTTAGTCTACGACGTGCTCGTGTACGCATATACGGGAACGTGCGCCCTAGTCATACATACTTAAGTAGCAACGAGCTATGCATGGGTCTACTAAGTTCGGTCATTGCGACTCATCCAACTTTTGGGGGGGAAATGAAAAATAAAAAATGAAAAACATTGCGTCTGACTGATTCGTAGTTGTGCTCCTGGAATCCCGGAGGCCGTTGCATGTGCTGATCAATACACGCATGGTTGACCCTGATTTACTTTTTTCTTTGAAGAAATCATGTGCTTTTATTTTCTATTTCACCAACACACTACTACAAAAATGATCATCATAGACGGTTTAGAATTATCATCACAACGGTTTTCTGAACCGTCCGAATTTGTGGGTCAATGATAAGCGAAGATTATCACAGACGGTTTGTAATATAAACCGTCTGTGAAATATCACAGACGGTTTAAATAACAAAATTGTCTGTGATATTTCACAATATCACAGACGGTTCTCACTATAAATTATCTGTGATATTATCTTTTCACAGATGATTTTTAGCGTTGGCAGCAATATATACGGTTTCTAGACCTATGTCTTCTGTGATTGTATTTAACACAGACGATTTAGATTAATCGTCTATGATGATACGTCTAATATAAGTTTTTTTATAGTAATGACATAAATTCAAATTTTATCAGTGTAAATGTCAACACACGAGTAGGCATACAGCAGACGGCTGCGACGAATCAAATCAAAAGAAAAACATCAAGATTCCAGCCCTACAGCGGCTGCACGCAACCAAAGAAAGAATCAATTCGACACAGCACTCGCCATTCTGTGCTAGTGCGAGGAAGCGAAATTTGCTTTCCTTTTTGAATTTTTCGTACTGCAGCAAATAGCTTAATAATTAATCGATTGTTTTATACTATCTCCGCACGTCGATGAACATCTTTTATCTTTACTAATTAGAGACTCTTCTAGTTCCCCACGTTAATCCTAAAACGCAAGAAATTATCATATTAATTGAAAAAAATAAAAGCCACAAATTCCCATATTAATCAGAGAAAAATACACAATTTAGACCATCCAACATACATACATTCATTACTAATTGGATGCTCCTCCAGGAGTCCCACGTTAATTCTAAAAACTAAGAAATTACCACATTAATTAGATAAAATAAAAAACGATATAAATTCCTGTATTAATCAGAGAAAAATACAGAATCTAGGCCATCCAACATATAGACATTAATCAGAGAAAATAAAAAGGCTATAAATTTCCATATTAATTGGAGAAAATACAGAATATAGGCCATCCAACATATAGCAAGAAATTATCATATTAATTAGAGAAAATAAAAAGGATATAAATCCCCACGTTACTCAGAGAAAAATACAGAATCTAGGCCATCCAACATGCAAACATTAATCGGAGAAAATAAAAAGGCTATAGATTCTTACGTTAATCAGAGAAAAATACAGTATCTAGGCCATCCAACATACAACAAGGCAACTGGGCCATCTGATATATATATATATATATGCAACGGGAACCTCTTATATATCAATCAGAGTTCTTCTGATGACCAACCTATTTTAATAGTTTTGAGTTTCATACGGAAGCTAACAATGACATGCAAAACGTTAATCCCCTATATATATATATATATATATATATATATATACCATAGTGTTCAGGCTTTATGATTAGGATTTTTTATTTATAATTAAGACTTTTCGTCTATTATTAATTTTAATGACAAACCTATTTTAATAGTTTGAGCTTCATACGGAAGCTACAAATTGCACGCAAATCATAGATGGATGCGGTCTCGTGGTCCAACCTGACAACCGTGTATAGAGGGAAAGCAATAATAGGAATGACAAAAAATACACACATAACTATATAGCGCTACGTTCAGAATATGTATAAACATAAAGTCATAACTAAATGTAAGTAAGAATTAAAAAATAATTTTGTATAAAATAAAATTCAGATCATATACAAATACATAACTAGAAGTGAAAATCAAAATATCCTAAAGTAAGAATAATTTCATAAATAAAAATTAAAATAAATTACTTTCCGACCATTTTTCTCAAATATATGTACGTAAAAGTTTGAAAGGTGATCCATTATCAGTTTGCTTCTATATATGTAATGTCCAAGACGTTAATGGAGCATGTGGTTGAGTTAAAGACAAACTCACTAATACGGAAAGATGACAATAAAATAATAGCACACATATTTGGACTCCTATTTTCAATCCAATGTCCGTAATGCAATTGTGCATGGATGGAAAGATGAGGATAAAATAAAACTCGGATTATATACAAATACATAATTAGAAGTGAAAATCAAAATATCCTAAATTAAGAATAATTTCATTAATAAAAATAGAAATAAATTAATTTCCAACTATTTTTTTCAAATATATGTACGTATAAGTTAAATTTAGTAACATATGCCAATCTGAAAATTAGGATTAAAATAAAATTCCAATGCTAATCAGGGAAAAAGGAAGAAAGACCAAAATTTCCATGTTAACTAGGTAAAACGAAAAGATCTAATAAACGCCGCAAGCATTGTTTGGTCGTTGATATGGGCTCTAATTTAATTTCGTCAAAAAAAACTCAAGATAGATTTAATAGATGTCCAGTGCATGCAGAAGGATAAGGCCCTGTCTGGTCAGTCACAAGCCGGACGGCTTTTAGCTTTTGCTACAGTACCTAATTTTCAAACGGAGTATTTTCTCAAGACGGAGTCTACAAGTTAAACGTAGTACACGTTAAAAGCCCAACATATGTACCAGCTAAAATCGTAAGTGAGTATCGGTCTCTTCGTAATCTGTACCGTAAACAGTCAAAATTTAAAATTTTCAACCAAAAATTATAAGCCGCAGCTAAAAAGAACATACCCTAATATTCCAAACGAATTCTGAATGCCATGTATCCCAGAGTTACTGATTCCGGCATACATGTATCCATGAGTTGCCGACTCGTGACACAGCAAGTGTATCAAATTCCAGGATAACATGTTTGTACTCAAATTTATAAAAAATAGGACTTAAATTTATATAAATTTCTACTGATAAAAATAATGTAAGAATGCAGCTGTGCGGGTACACTAATTGATTACTGGTGTGACTGATTTATTTATCCGTACCTCACGCGGCATCTCCCCTTCCCATCCAATCCGAAACGCCTCCTTGTTTTGTTTTGGGCTCCATCCAATCGCGACAAGTGGGCTGCTGGTCGCTGTCCTGCTCCCCATTTCCACGAAACCGAGTGATACACATGACACTTGACGCGTCTCAAGTTGCACGAATCATTGCTCGATCTGCCTAGATGAGATAATCTATTCCCATTTCTCTCCTCGTGATTCATAAGTGCAGCAAAGAACGGGCAGCCAGAATAAAGGTTGACACGGACTTGATGCTGTAAGAACTCTCTTTTGATTCGGGAGCAGGCACGGGAAAAAAAAAGACGACACACATGTACAGTTAGCAAAAATGTGAAAGGTTAGGCTTTAGCAGGAGTTGTCACATATAGCAAACGAATTCTAAAAATTACAAAATTTCATGTAAAGCCTTATGAGACAATCATAGTAATTGTGTAATTTTTTAAGAATTTTATATACTCTGAATTTGCCACGTTAATTCATGTGTCGCTCATCCAGCGTTGCCGTTCGACCACCAGACGGCAAAAACATCATTTTTGTCAATCCTAGACGCATATGGTTATTTCTATAGATACATACTGTAACAGTGCTATATATGCTAAAAACCCGTGAAAAGCTATACGGCCCTCCTTTGCATACCTGCTACAGGTTTTCGTTGTACTGCGTGGCTTCATGCCACGATCTGTTAATTGTGACATGCAAATACTGCGAATTGGTGCTTGGATACTGTGGTATGATATAACACACCGTGTGCATAATATATGGCAGGTGGTACGTTCTTGGCGTCGTGGCGTGTACAAGAAGACCTTATCAAGTGCATCATGCATGTCACTAATTTGAAACTAGAATTAAAACAGAAAAAAATTGAGCAAAGGAAAAAGTAAGAGGAAAAGAAAAGAAAAATGGACCACACACTGTTGCTGAAGTTGAGCCAGCGAACAGACAGCCAACCCATGACCAACCCCGTGATCGAAATTTAATCAATTCGCTCAACACATTAAAAATACCAATGGGCATAGATGTATTGACGGTGAAGGATTATTTCGGTGCACTTCTACATTTATGCTATGCAATTAGCTGCTACTTTCATAAAGAACTGCGTTTTACATGTGCCCTCAAAAAAAAATCCGTGTATATGTAAACCATATCTTTTTTATATGATATGTAAAGCTTAGGTGCCGTTCGGTTGGGTTAAAATAAGCTGTCTTATGACTGAAATTGTACTGTAGTGATAGTGCCTTATTTAGCGTAACTAAATTTAAAAAAATTAAAATTGAATGAACATGTTAGCCCATCACAGACAATACAAATGAATACTGAAAAATAACAGGTAAAAAACTTTTAAAAGCCAAAAAAATCAGAAAAAAATAAAATTTATAAATAATAAAAAATAAGTCAGAAGTCATAGGCTTAAACCGAAATGAACGGAGCCTTAAGATTGGATAGTGACGAAGCACAGAGTGAGCTTCAGTTTGGCCGAGAAACTTGAGAAGCTACGTCTTTGTTTGATTGAGAAGAATAAGCTTGTAGGCAACTTTATGCCAGAATTGAAGCTCCTCCAAATTGGAGTGGCAACAAATCGTATTAACCTGCATTACGTTCATTGGTCTTTTTTTTTCTATATCTGATGACTTTTGACTATAACTGACTTTGAGAAATCATTTAAAAAATCATTGTATTTATTTCAACGTTCGGATAAACCGAAACTAAAAACCACGTAAAAGAAAAAAAAACAGCACGAACTTTCGAACAGGTTTTGGTGTAATACATCCTGCCGTCCCACATTGCCCCTGCTGGAAGGAAACCAGGGTGTATCCATGCACGCACCTTGAAGAAGGTGAGATAAACAACTGGAGGGAGGCAGCCGTGGTCGACAGAGGAAAAGAATAGAATACATCACCGCGGCATCCGCGGCTGTCATCCGCCACCCCTCACCGCCCGGCCCACCCAATATTGCGGTCCCGCCCCTTCCGGTGGCCTCGGAAATCACGTGTTCTTCGTGCCCAACACCACCACGACGTCCCCATCACCCGCTCCGCCAAAATACTCAAGAAACGATGCCTCTCTCTGCTTGACTGCTTCTCTCCCCCCTCCCACCCACCTCCTATAAAACAAGCTCCCCGCGTCCCGTCAAATCCCACAACCATCAACCAGCGAACAACCACAGCGCCACAGCAAGAAGCGAAGACCAAGGGAGAGAAGCGCATCTCGGTCGAAGCGGTGATATGGCCATGGCGGTGGCGGCGGCGGAGGGCAAGAACCGGAGGTTCGCGGTGGCCTGCGGCGTGCTCAGCCATTACGTCAAGGCGGAGCAGAAGATGTCCGCCGCGGCGGCTCCCTTACGCGTGGCGCCGGCGACGACGCTTAGCCTGATGCCCGGCGCGGACGTCGTTCAAGAGCAGCCTGCGGCAGGGCCCGCCACTGCGCCGCTGACTATCTTCTACGGCGGGAGGGTGGTGGTGTTCGACGACTTCCCGGCGGACAAGGCGGCCGAGGTGATGCACCTGGCCGCGGGAACCGGCGCGGAGCGGCCCCCCCGCGACGGCGCCGAGCTTGCGGACCTGCCCATCGCCAGGAAGGCCTCGCTGCAGCGGTTCTTCGCCAAGCGCAAGGACCGGCTCGGCGCGCGGGCGCCCTACGCCCGGCCGCCGGCGGCGATCAAGGACTCGCAGGAGAAGCCATCTTCTTGGCTCGGGTTGGGGAGCATGGACGACGCGCGCGGCGACCGACTCACCATCGCTCTGTGATTCGGGAGCTCGCGGCCTTCTCACATTGTCCGGACTCCGGACTGATTAATTGGGCGCGCACGGAGCGAGAGGATTTGCTCGTACAGGCGCTGTAGATTTTTTACTGTATTATTGTGAAACTATAGGTGGTCCACACATCTGCTCGTCTGATTTGTTTTGAAGCTTATAGCATTACACGATATAATTTAAAATTTTTAAAATATATTTATATATCTTATAACTTATTTAAAATTTTAAGGCACATAAATAATAGAAATGACAATAGAAATTTGAAGAAAAATACAACTTGAATACCATAATTGAAATATACGTTTTAATGAAATAAAATCATTGAGTATAATAAGTGGTGGTGTCACTGGTGTGTCTCTGGAGGGTTGAAATGTAAACACTCTTTATCATGGAACATCATACCGCTATTTTCTCTAGGAGTTATTCTTTTTCAAACTATATATTTGTACATGCACCTCTATTTAATCTTAAACAATATATTGATCATGTGTCAATAAATTATCTTATTAGTTTGCATGTCATTAGAGTATCTTGCTCACGTATATACCGATGCACCATAGACAATTTGCCTTGAACTTATCTTTCCTCAGACATCGGCTACCCTATCTAATCATGTGTCTTTTATCTCTTCTCACCACCACAGTTTTTCTTTTTCAATATTCAACAAGTCTAATTCTTGATCGATCCCTTTTAGCTGCCATATATTCTAATCTACCACGTAGTTATCTTCTATTTTTACCCAATTATTGCTTAATATTGACTGTTGCGACATCAACACGCATACACATGCAATCGTCGTTGATCTCTGCTGGAGACACCCATCATGCTCTCTCTGATAACCCCGAGCCTATTTTCCGTACAACTGCTCCATTTTCTACTCCGAGCTCTCTATTCCTCAGCTTTTATATGCCCGTGCATCTATTCGTATGCACACATGCATGTATACACACATATATGATGTTATACATGCTTGATTTTCTCTTCTCTCGTGTGGGTTGCTCATCTTCTTCGACTTGGCAAACTCAACTATAACTTCCTCACTAATGGTGGCGATCCCCCATGTTCACCAATGTCAACATGTCTGCATTAGTCGATGGCTAATGATATGGAGAATATTTTCACCACTATGGGTGACGCCAGCCCATCACCAGCGATGGCATGCTCCTAGCAACCCAATGACCCCATGTTGTCCATAGCTCATCTTCAATGTATAGCTTCATCTCCTCTCTAACAGCATCTCCTCTCTAACAGAGCTTTCCCATCATCTAGCTTCTTTGACCAGTGACTTCTTAAAAACAGCCGACACTCACTACTCATTGTCGTAGCCCTTGGCTTGTTAGACGACTCTGGCCTTTCTCTTCAACAGCTTCAACAATCAGCATTGCATTGTCCCCATCTCTGACATCACCACCTCAGCTCTTCGCTTTCCCATAGATCAATGTTTTCTTGCAGGGCAAATCGACGTTATTGCACTCTTTCGTGGTCTCCTTGGACACCATTCGTGCTATCCATGTTATAACTTTTAATTTTATTCAAAATTTTAGCTATTTTTATTGGAATTTGTATACAAATCAAATAGTTAATTTTATTAAATTTATTCCAAATATTAGTTATTTACAAATTTTACTTTGGAATTTCTACGAAAATCAAATTACAAAATTTCTATTATTTTTTATTTCTAATTTCAATTATATTCTATTAGAATTAGTATAGAAATCCAATTGCTAATTTTCTTTATTTTTTATTCCGAATTACAATTATCTTTAGAATTCGTATTAAAATCAAATTGCTAATTTTATTTTATTTTTTATTCCAAATTCTAGTTATTTTTGTTGGAATTCATGTATGAATCCAATTGCTAATTTTTGTTTAATTTTTATTCTGAATTATATGTATTTAGGGATTTTACTTAGGAAATTGTATGGAAATCAAATTGCTAGTTTAATTTTTTATTCTAAATTTCAGTTATTTCTTTATTGTATTTGACATGGACTCCTTTTAATCTAGATCATTATAATCCGGACCCACTATGATCAATAGTGGAGATCTTTCTCTTTTTTCTCCGATAAGCATGGGAATTTTTAGCCCTTGAGAGTGAATGTGGTGACTTCTTTTACCTTTGCTTTAATATACACACACACATAAGGCACTTGGGTGCCTAGGCACCCCACTCAAGAACCGTCTGATACACGTGTATGATTGATCCGAATTTTAGAGTTTGGGTATGGAATATTGTATACCCTTGATATATTTATGGTGTGTGAGTTTTGAACTCAGTTCAAATTAGTTTGAACTACTTTTGAATTCAATGCTACTAAAAGTGATTATATACCATGAAACTAGCTCAAACTAGTTAAATTGAAGATAAATTTAATTTTTTTTGGAGTTTGAAATCTCGAATACTTTTTAATGGGTATGTCAGGATACCCATATCAAACATGGTGAATCTAAAAGCAAATCAATGGATATTCATTTGGATGTGTAGACATCTAGGTGCATGAAACACTTATGTGTGTGTGTATAGTATAATTAACCATGCAAATAGGACACCATGGTGCCTAAGCACCATGATTTTAAATGCATGAATTCAACCTACTTTAGGTATATTTTTAAAAATAAAAGTTTTAGGGTATATACCAATCTATAACAATTTAAATGAAATGTATACCTTTGAAAAATATACTCGAATTCATAGTTTTGTACGAATTTAGATCAAATGCTTTGCTGATTTATTGTTTGATGAGTTTTTGTTTAAAACGTCCAGACAATCCAATAATGTGCCGCGCCTCATACGGTTGTGCGCTGTCACGAGTATCCCGAGTCCATAAATCGCCAGCTACGACTACGCTGCGTCGATCAGACCAATATGACCACGTTTGGCCGGTACGACCACGTTTGCGATCACTTGGGGTATCGAGTACTGCTTTCAGTCAGGTGAATCGAACACGTTGCGTTGATCAGACCGGTACAACCACATTGTCAGTCAATTAGGGGCACCAAGCTTTGCTGACGATCACATGTGTCGACCACATTGCGTCGATCAAACCGGTTCAACCACGTTGTGCAGTTCGACCCTGGTTGTAGATCATCAACAACAAGGCATGGTCGCGCCATATCCTCATCCGATTGGAGAAAACACTTAACAAATCTCCGATATGAAAGTAGAGCCCGGGACGGTAAGTTATATGCAGTCAATCAGAAATCTTATCTCAATTGAAATCTTATCTCAATTGAAATCTTATCTCAATTTAAATAGCATGATCAGCACCACGTGGGAGCCACATACAAGGCCCACGACCCTTGCCCGCGCCTATAAAAGGAAAGGAAGGGGACGTTCACAGGAGGAGGAGATACAGACGCAGACGTAGTCGAGGCAAAGACGCAAGCGCACCTACAAAGAAACAAAGGCGGAGGGAAAGAAGAAGAAGAGGAAGGAGAAGTTAGAGAGACCTGAGGCAACGATTTATACAAGGCCAGACCATGACATCCTATGTTGAGAACGGTAAAAATACTCTTGCCTCTCTTTCCTTTGCATCTTAATCTGCATACGATGAATGGTGGCTACGACGGCAACATCGCCAAGTGACTACGGCCGCTCAGGTACTCTGATGCTTTTCGAGATGTGGCTCATGACCACTGGGGATGTTCCCGATCACCTGCCGAAGTCAACGCCTCTAATTGGTTGAGAAGTCATGCGTCCCCGATCGTCGACCAAAGTTAGGCATCTCTGACCACTGTTCAAAGTCGCAAGCCCCCGATCGCTGGGTTTGGCCAGCGATCAGTTTAGAAGCCGAAGTCCTCGATCTCTTTCTGAAGGCGGACGTTCCCGATCTCTGTTCACAGTTGAGCGCCCCGATCGCTTTCGAAGCCATGCGCCTCCGATCGCTTCCGAAGCCTGATGTCTCCGACCACCGGCCAAAGCCATGCCCCTCGATCGCTGGCCGAAGTCAGGAGCCTCCGATCACTTTCCGACCGCTTCACAAAGCTGAGGTCTCTGGTTGCTTCCGAAGTCAAGCCTTCGATCGCTTCGCTAGCCAAAGTCAAGCTGTCAATTGGTTCACAAAGCCAAGGTATCTGATCGCTTTCGAAGTCATGCGTGTCTTCGATGGCTAGCCGAAGTCAGGCCTTCGATTGCTGCTGATCGCCCGATGTCCTTAAGCGCTTTCGACCGCCCGCGATGATCGAACGACTACGATCGTCAACCATCTACGACCGCTTGCTGGAGTCGGAGGCCTACGACCACCTCCCAGAGACAGACACCTCTGAGGCTCCGTCCGTCTAGTGGAGTCGAGCGCTTCCGACCACCTCCTAGAGTCGAGCATCTCCGACCATGTGTCATTGTAGAGAGCCTGTGACCGCTTTTCAAAGATGAATGCCTTCGACCCCTTATTGAAGTTGAGTGCATTAGACCACTCATCGTACTTGAATGACGTTAATCGCCCTAGGTGCTCGAGCGCTTCCAACCGCTCGTTGTACGGTTGCGATGCTTTAATACTCCTACGAGTACTCCTTACGACTAGGTGCTTTACGAGTACGCCTTACGACTGCCATCAGAGGTCGATGGCTCTAGTACTCCAACGAGTACTCCTTACAACTAGGCGCTTTGCGAGTATGCCTTACGACTGCCATCGGAGGTCAACGGCTGCAGTAATCCAACGAGTACTCCCCTCGACCAATTGCTACAAGAATCTTCCGATGGTTTCGACCATAGTGGCTTTTCGACCACGGTGACGTTCGACCATGGTGATGTTTGACCACGGTGATGTTCGACAATGGTGATGTTCGACCACAGTGACGTTTGACCACAGTGGCTTTTGCGACCACGGTGCTTTTCGACCATGGTAATGTTCGACCACGGTGGTGTTCAACCATGGTGACATTCCACCACAGTGGCTTTTTGACCACAGTGACGTTCGACCATAGTGATGTTCGAGCACGGTGACGTTTGACCATAATGGCTTTTCGACCATGAAGGACTTCCGATGGGTTTCGACCACGGTGGATTTCGACCACAGATGTCTTCCGATGGGTTTCGACCACGGTTGTCTTCCGAGGAGTTCGACCACAGTGACTGTCGACCACAAACATCCTCCGATGAGTTTGACCATAGTGCTTCCGACCCCGACCATCTACTGATGGCTTTCGACTACGATGATTATTGACCACAGGCATCTTCCGATGAGTTCGACCACAAAGCGCTCCTAGTGGGCTTCGATCACGATGGGTTTCGACCACAGACATTTCTCGATGAGTTCGATCACGATGGATTTCGATCACAGGTATCCTCCGATGGATTTCGACCACAGACGTTTCTCGATGAGTTCGATCACAGTAACTTTCGACCGCGGGCATCTCTTGATGGATCTCGACCACGGATGGTTACCGATGGCTATCGATCACATTGACACTTGACCCCCGTGGCCTGCTCTACTAATTCTTCCGCTTAGGCTATACCTACGACACCAATTCACGCCGCCATTATTGTCAAATTGGTCATACTAGACGTTAATCATGTATACTTCAAATCGCTTCCGTTGTGTCCGTTCGATACCGACGAGGTCGAATGGCACCGGCGGGCGCGGTCAAGTATAATAACCACGCTATCAACACCACCATAGACTGACAAAACTATGGATAATGCCAAAGCCCACACCTTCATTAATCATTCATCCTTGGCATGGAGAACGTAAAGCGAAGACTGAAGACAACGACCAATGCACATCTTAATTGGAAGTATTCTGGGGTGTTTATCCCGCGGTTATAATTAACTGGGAGCCTTTTGAGGCCCTTGGAATCAGGACACCACATCGTCTATGTTAAATCTGCTACACGAAGGAGGCTACGGAGCACATATATATAAAGAAAACTTGTAATTTTGTTCTTCTCAAATGAATGAATAAATACATATTTTCCTATCTTTTGTTGTATTTATTTATTTCTGTGCGCTTTAGTACACTGGCACGTCCGCATCTTATACCCCAAGGTCAGAAATTCGTGAGCGATTTCTCGCGTCAAACATTTATATATATCTAGGATATACCTATAATTAAACTATCATCAAAAAAGTCAACTACAATTCGTATTTCAGTTTAAACTTGTTAAACTAGTTAGTAACGTAGTTAAACTCGATATGCAAAAAATTCTGAATTTTTTCGCACATAATACATAGGGTAAATAAGTATTTTAGATCATGATGCTCAGGCACTATGGTGTTCTACCTAATTATACTATATGTATGTATATGTGTGTATGTATTATATTCGATAGGGAGATTGAAAAATGTATGGTGCCGTTTTTGTTTCTCATTTCTTTTTCATTGTGCAAATCATGACTGATTCTAAGTTAACTTGGAAGAAAACAAACAAGTTGCCTCAACAATTTCTCTCTGACTTACTTAACTGTTAAATCGAGTAGTATTTGGAATAAACAGTAATAAAAATTCAAAATAAAGCCTCGATTTAACAAGTTTACGGAAGAGAACCGATCTAAACGGGAAGCACAACGTGTGAAAAGAAAACGGAGTCTGCGGCGGAAGACGTGTGTCCGCGTCAATGCTCGCGAAGCAACATTCGTACTCCCTCCGCTCGCATGAATTGCCACATTTGGCCAGTAGTGCTCAAATCACGTGCGGAGACGAGGAGCCTTTTCAACGACCGCTGCGCCATTCAAAGGCCGTTGCTTTCTTCTTCTTCTTCTCCCGATCGACACGGATTAGTTAGCTCGTGGCACCGTTTCCGTGTGCAACGCAGACGTGTCCATCGGGATGGACGTTGGTAATCTGAACGTCTTTTTTTCGCCGGTTTGCATCGACAAGTGATTTTCTCCACACGTCCTGACGTGCGATGCGTGCCTGGCTGGATCGATGCTCGCTACTGGCCTTATTCTTTTTTTTTTTGTTACGGTTTGTGGTTTTTAGTTTTGGATTGTGGCTTTTAGGCTGTTTGTACGAGAGATTACAGAGTAATAGAAATTCACGTGCAGTTTTTATCGATATAAATAAAATCAGTAAAGTATGTACTACAATTAATTACTAGACCCTATATTTAAAAAATATTCCATTTCTGATGGCCTTGTCCCCTGAGCGTGCCTAAGGAGCATGTACTGTATAAGATGTTTATATATAAAAGCTTAAAGAAATAAAATATAGTCACATCATCAAGCACTTATGTAAAAGTTATTTCTTCTAATATAAACATCTTTTCTATGAGTACTTAGATACTATATTATCTATTAATTAGATATAGTTATATATATAAATATCTGCTAAGCACTGATGCTTCAAAATAAACACTTTATCTATCCTATATAAAAAATATTATGTTTTAATTACTAAACATTTCTTTAAACACATGTAGTATACGTACTCTAACACGCCCTGGATCAGTCGCCTCCATGGTGCTGGAGAACGAGTGCTTCTAGTGCTACACGCGATGCGATCACAATTCATAATTTGCACGAGCCAGTGCTCTTGCATTGGGCCTGTTCTTTTTCTCTGAAGCTGACGGCTTTTGACTTTTGTTACAGTATCTAACTTTAAAACAGAGTATTTTCTCAAGACAGGGTCTACAAATTAAACGATGTACACGTTAAAAACCCAACATCTGTACCATCCAAAATCACAAGTGAGTACTCTCTTCGTAATCTGTACCATAAACAGCTAAAATTCAAAAATTTCAACCAAAAACCATAAGCCACAGTCATCGCCAAAAAGGTCGCCGTGAGTATCAATCGTTAATAGTGGCAGTATACCCTTTCTGCTCCAAAAGCAAATGAAAGGTCAGACAGTAGTACTCCTACAGTCCTACTAATACGCGATCAGAAAGTCAAAGTTGGATATTCCCGGTCAGACAAAGAGAGCAGTTTTGAAAAACTGGAATTAACCCCAAGATGTCAAACTAGATCGGCTTTTTAAAACACGGAGCCCAGTAATGACTAATGAGGAGTAAATCTCGCTGCAAATCTGCAGAGAACGAAACATAAAAAAAGTTGCTCCGCACTTCCGTGGACACTAAGGCCCATCTCATTTCGGTTTGAACTTCTGACTTATTTTTTATTATTCATAAATTTTATCTTTTCTGTACTTCTGGTTTTTCTAAGCTTTTTTGCTTTTTTTCTCGTATTCGTTTGAGTTGTCTATGATGAGTTAACATATTTTTTCTATTTTTAAATTTTTTTAAATTTAATTACACCAAATAAACCACCTTCAGAGTGTAATTTCAGCTATAAGCCACTATTTTTCAGCCCAACTGAGCGGGGCCTAAACAGGGAGTAAAACAGAGATTCAGATTAATGCAGCCTTAAATCCTCCGTGCAGCTTCCCATTTCAAAAGAAGCAGCAATGGACCTGTTCATATTAGCTGCAGCTGTAGCTGACTTTTAGCTGCGACTATTAGTTTTGGTTGAGAATAAATAGTAGTGACCGAAAGAAGCGACTTTTAAAAAGAGAACATAAGCAGTGAAAAAAATAAGTACATGAAATAAGAACGAAAAAAAATAAAAAAATAAATTTATATTAGTTTCTGATTTCTCGGAGCCAAGAAGAAAAGATCCGATATCTCGGCTCCGTCCAACCCGAGGAGCCATGAGTGCAGAGTCAAAAGGTGTTTTAGAAAAAGGAGCGAGTCAACACGCTTCCTTCCAAGTTCCAATTTGTTTCCCGCAAGAAATACGTGGCCTCCCAACGTAAATGATTCGCGCGGTGCCGTGCCCATTAGACCTGGTCCGACACGCATGCACAGCAGGCGAAGCTAGTAGCAGCCTAGTGCTCGTTGGCTGCAAGAAACTAGAAATCAGTGAGAGAGACAAAACAACGACTTAGCCATTCATAGTGTATAAAAATAGAAAATTTTAAGTCATCTTAAGATCGACTTTATACATTATAAGGGTGACCTTAAGTAAGTCATAAGCAAAAAAACCTTAAGACCAATCCTTAAGCTAAAGACCTGGCCATAAGCATTAAAATACATTTTTTCTTTATCTGACAAGTGGGATCATCTTAAGGCCTAATGGGTTATATACATTACAGCATTGGCCTTAAGGTTTAGATGGGACACACCTTAAGACCTCTTGGATTATATACACTATAGATGCCCTTAACTGGTAGTCTGCTGCAAGCCTGCGAACACCATGGCAGCCTGCGCAATGACTCGAGTTTCGTGTCAGGACTAGTTCAAAATGGTTTTTCTGTTGATTGTTTTTAAACTATTGCTATTTGATTTCGATTGAAATGAACACAATAGTGATGGTTAGTTTTTTTACTGGCATATTTAATTCAAGAAAAATAAAGAAAAAAGAGATTTATGCCGTCAGTACCAAAGCCCTACAGTAGCCTTCCAGTAGCCTTCCCTTCCCTCCAAGAATCAAACAGTAGCTCTGTTGATTTGTCAAGAGAAGCAAGCAACCCCTCTCTCCTTCGGGGAAGAAGGGTGGATGGCATCGGCATGGCGCAGCTCGACAGACTGGATTTACACCACGCGTTGGATTTTTTTTCGTGGAACCGTGCGTCCGCCTGTCCCGGACTGGAATTAAACATCGTATTTCTTGGACAAGAGGTTGTACTACAGTACCTACCAGTGGCAGCAAGCACGACAAAAACAGGAAAAATATCTCATTAATAATGCACGACTCGTGGAGGACTCGCGTCGCTGTTCATCCTTTCGCAATCTTCCGTTTAGTTGGACGCGCTTGGTCCTTGCCGACCCACGTTTAATATTGCGTTGCTGTCACCGGAGCTGTACCACAATGTCCTTCGGAAAGCGGTGGTGCTCGACGGCCTGGGATTACCGGATCTCTACGGCTACCACGGAGGCGTTGAGGGGCTCGACAGGGTAGATGCTGCGAAGCAACGGCCTACTCAGTTCCTATGGCTTGTGGAGCTGAAGGTTGGAGGCAGCGAAGTGTCGGATTAGTCAATCCGAATGTTGTGTATATTTTGAGCTATTTCCTATATCAGTAGCTAGGTTATATAGTACAATCATGATAAATATCATATCCATATATCGTATAAGTAAAAAAGTATGTTATATATCTATACTCCTTAAAAGTTTAAGTTAGTGGTTGATTCATTCTCCATTAACTCTCAATAGCCGTTCGTTCTTCCTCGACTCTTCATAACCATTAGATCTCACGATCTCCCTAACTGCTCACCGTCAGCCTCCCCGACTCCATTCCCTGACTCCCCGTACACATGTGCGCTACGTCTCCTCACCACGTTTAGGAACCACCTAAAAAATCGCATCCTCAGCGCATTCGTGCCCAGATCCGGTCGCCGGTGTCCCCCGCCCTCAGCCTCCTCGCTCGGCCACAGCCTCAGCCCTACCATGGCCTAAGCAGAGCTGTCGCCACTGATCCGCCATCCTCCTCCGCTTCCTCAGCGCATCCACGCCCAGATCCGGTCGTCCTTGTCAACGATAGCGGTAGAGGTAGCGGTGCCCGTGTTCTTGCCTACGCACGGCTTCGACAGCGGTGCTCTGACGACGACGACACTCGGTCTACACATCCTACCGGCCCCGTCGCCCCCTGGACATTGGATGCAAATCCCGACAACGTTCGTAAAGAATAACCTCTTTCTTTTACTCTTGTTCCTGCTAGCTTCATGGTATCTGTATTTAACCTAGCATGGACTTTGGATCTCCCGGTTCACAAAAAATCTACCCATGTGTACAAGATGATTCTATTCAGCCTACTCAATTCACATATATTATTTCAGAATATGTTTTATTGTTTCTTTAATTATTTTAGTTGCTTGCTTAATATGGTATATTCAAAGTGGTCCCTTAATCCGCATGCCATTAGTTCACCATGAAGGGTGTTGCCTGGTTGCCGTCGACAACAGTTTACCCTGACACTGGGATCTTAGAAACACACTTTTTCCTGTATTAGGTCCAAATATATCATCCCTTGTCTTTGCCATTCTTTTGTGCAGCCAGGGGGTTCTATTGTGTGTGCTCACTGGAGGTCGACTTCTCCATTGGCGAAAAATGATTGGAACAATGCCAAAAGCAAACATAAAAAATCCTCTATTTTTTGGGCAGTGCACGTATCATTTATCATTCTTTTTGAATTAGCGATAATTTTGACCAAATTTGTTAGATCATTAAAACAACGCAATATATGGCTTAAATAAACATGTTACAACCCGTGTTTTTCTTCCTCCGCATAAGGGGAATAGGTAGGTTGTCTTCTGAAACCGCTCGGTATTGCCCGTTTTCACGTAATGATGAAGTGGTCATCATCCTCCAATCAGACCACCCTGAACTGCTCAGGGAACATGCGCACTCACCGTGTCCGGAAATCAGAAGGAAGCCCCATGTCGCGCCGGAAATGTGCAATCTTGTCAATCGCCAGGGGCCGTTCGACCGACATCATGAGCAGCCTCGTGAAGTACTCGGCGGCCGTGGGCGAGTGCTCCTCCAGCAGGCGCGCCTCCTCCTCGACGAGCGCCTCGGCCTGCGGCGAGAGGCCGGCCCACATGACGCCGCGGCTGTTAGCGGCAGACCTCGAAGAGCTGCGGCGAGCGGCGCACGAAGTGGGCCACCTTGTGTGGCTTGATTAACCCAAGCTGCGGGCGCAGGATCTCGAAGCGCTTGAGCGGGGTGACGTGCTCCTCCTCCTTCTTGAGAGCGTCGACGACGGTGAGCACCTTGGAGACCACCTTCCAGCACTCGGTCGCCACCTCGAGCGCGTGAACGCGCTTCTTCTTGCTCCGGTATTTGACTCTGCGGCCACGCGTCATGCCCCGCGCGGGAGAGAGCTGGTAGGGGCAGCGGAATTGGCCCTAGCCCTTGCCGCGGCGGCGGAGCAGCTCGGCCAGGCAATTGCGCGAACACATGGTGTGCATGGCGTACGAGGCGGCTGGAGACGACTGAACAAGAGCAACACGATGATACGAAGGCAACCGGTGAGGGAAGCGGGGGAGAGGAGGAGGTGGCGGAGGAGGGTGGAAGAGGTCGAGGGAACGAAGGAGGGGAAGAACGGCAACGGCGATGGTGGAAAACCAGCAATACTATTGCTGGTTTGAATGATGGCCCACAACTGTATGGGTATTTTGGGCCAAGTCTAGGAATACTTGAATCAATTCAAGCCCATGGCAAGTAGGCGGTGCAAGAGGTTTTTCTTTCTCCTGCAAACGAAAGAGTGCGGAATTTTACGAGACTATCCCTGCAACGCCGCCCGTACGAGCAAATCCTCTTGCTCTGTCCAATTAGGCCTGTTCAAAATGGCCTCTTGGCCTCTTGGCATTTTTAAAAGAGAGCTAGTTTTTGATTGAAATATATACTGTCGCATTTTTTCTCCAATCACCTCTTGGCAAAATGAAGGTAGAGACCATTCGGCTGGCAATGCCATTCCGGTTCCTTCTAAACAAACATCAATATGAGAACATCAGATGCTAGAATTGACGCCACGGCACAAGGCATCGCCTCCAAAGTGCAATGTGCGCACGGCCCCGAAGTGGAATGGCTAATTTGCACAATCTGGGAAGCCCGGCCTTCTCCCTCTCAGTTCCTCCGCAATCGACGCACATTCCAAACGGGGATTGTTAGTTCAAGCTACTTTCTCTGTCAACAAGATGTCCTTTTGCGCTACATGAAAAGGGTTGGCCTGGCGCCTCTCTTCTCTTTTCCTTTTCCTTTTCTCTAGGTGCTTAATGATCCCGGCTCATGATTTAATTGCCATGTATTTAGCTATTGAGCTTCAAAGTTTATGTTTTTACATGATCGCAGCATCAAAAAGAAAATCTGAATTTCTTATTTACATGAATCTGTTTAGGCGGCACCAGCGAGAACCTGTTCTTTACATGAATCCTCTTAACTAAGATTTCTTATTTATACTTGTTCTACTGTTTTTCTTGTTCGGGCTCGGTTATTCCATCTAGCCCCAGCGCCAAAGGAATGGCTCGTTTCATCAATTCACTCGAGCCAGGTGCCACTTCAGATTTCTTCTTTGATTCTAGAGCTTCTATCCATGTTGCGGCTGACATCAATAACCTTTTCCCTCCCTTTGTCTAGCTCCAGTCTAGCACTTGTACCAGTCGCCTACTAGATCACGGTTAGGTGAGGGACTTAGGCCTATCAACGACATTCTGGAGCTGCCTTTCTTCTCACTTGATAACAGATCATCTAGCTCTCTTTTATAGTATAGTCAAAGTCTATCTGGGCACGGAAGTTACGAGAGGGGATATAGCGTCTATTCTTTTCGGCTGCGACTTACGGTTTTTAGTTGAATTTTTAAATTTTGGTTGTTTACGGTACAGATTACAGAAAGACAGATACTCACTTGCGATTTTGGCTGGTACAGATGTTAGGCTTTTAACATGTAGATCGTTTAACTTGTAGACCCCGTCTTGAGAAAATACTCCGTTTGAAAGTTAAGTACTGTAGCAAAAGCTAAAAGCCGCCAGCTTTTGAGGTAAAGAACATGCCCATAGCTCAGTTGGTTAGAGCGTTGGTTTGTCACGCCAGAAGTCATGGGTTTGAACCCTGTTTTCCCCGCCGGATCCTCCTCTTCCTGCCCGACTCATTTTGTCTTCTATATATATGTATATAATTCTATACTCCTAGAAGTACA
This sequence comes from Bonia amplexicaulis, assembly GCA_036346245.1. Taxonomy (NCBI): domain Eukaryota; kingdom Viridiplantae; phylum Streptophyta; class Magnoliopsida; order Poales; family Poaceae; genus Bonia; species Bonia amplexicaulis. The sequence goes on from CM070741.1 coordinate 3,076,883, forward strand.
TAATCCCACTTCTTATATACCGTATAAATAATGTTGTTATACCTATTTATCCTTACGAGCATGCTCTAATAATGATCATTAGATACTCTAAATTGAATTCCACGAAAAAATTTATCAAAGTCCACCTTTCATGGCATAATTTATGTGTATAGTCCTTTTATATATGATAAAGGGTATATATAGAAAATAAAGGGCTCCAATAAAAAATTTTGAACCAAGTTTCGTTGGGGTATCTTAGAATTAGTATTTCAATATACAAAAGTGATAAAAATGTACAACATGTTTATTTAAGTCATATATTGAAAGTGAGAGTATGTAATCCCAGGAGTTCGGAATACCTCAATCATTTTTCATGTTCCCCCCTTTAATCATTTTCAACAGTATGTACTAACACGGGTTTTACATACTTATGCATACTTTTTCAAAGTGCTTATAAGACTCAACCTACTAACACCTTAGGGATTGATCCACTTACATTTTCAGCTCTCCTTGACCTAAGCCTCTTCTCCTTTGCGTCTCCCACGCCGCGGTTTTGATTAAGTCACCAATCATGTATTTTGCCAATTACCAAAATACCCATGACAAAACTTCGGGAACCTTCTCTTGACGTCGACGTTTCCTTCACCTCAAAACATCTTCGCATGCTTTGACACATCTCCCATAGTACTCAATAACTAGCCGACACACATTTACGCATCTAGTCTTCGTGAACCGTCTCTACATGCATCGTCTTCATCACTTGGTGCACCACATGCACCAACTCGTCCCGCCACGGTCTTTGTCTTCTTTATGCTCTTGCTTGAGCCACATAGTCTTACCCCGACTTACATGGCCGCTTTGGACTCAACTCCCCCACCAAGATCCAGTCAATTGTTGCCGACCGCTACATCCTCCAAGCCACCTGCACATCAAAAAATCAAGCAACCATGTCGAGCATAAGTATTATGCACTTAACTCACGTTAACTAAACCAATGCTTCATGACCAAAGAATCAAGATCAATCCAAGATAAAATCTCCCAAATTTTCCAGAAAATCAATTCACTGTCGGTCAGACAGCCACCACCATGCTGGTTAGACTACAGTGCTCTGTCCGCCATGGTTTGGTCAGTCAGATCGCTCAAGAGAAGCCACTAAGTCCCCAAAAAGACCCTCTCTGGAAATTTTGGCAATTATCTGTCTAGTTTTGCCCCACAACTTCATTTCTAGTGAAACCTAGTGTAAACTCATTCCCAAATAATCCTATCCAATTGTTTGGTCAGGAATCCTAAAAATTCCACAAAATCCACCTAGGCCGGTCTGACCGCACATCCCATGCTGGTCAGACCAACCTGTACATTTTCAGCACAAGTCCATCTCGGCTGGTCTATAGGGCGGTCAGACCACCCATGCACAACGGTCTGACCGCCCCTACAAATCTGTAAGACCGCCCCACAGCCAGATCACTAAAAAGAGACCGCCCCTACAAATCTGTAAGACCGCCTCACAGCCAGATCACTGAAAATAAAGGATATTTTGCACAACTAAAATTCAACTCACAGAGGTGTCAATTATTCATCACAAATTGACTGGTGACATCTCACATGGTTTCTCAAATCCTTTCTTAAAAGAAAAGGAAATACACAATACATGGTGAAATTATTTTCACGCTACTGGTGTACACTTACAGCAATATGGAGTTATGGTATTACCTGGCATATTTCTTTTTGTCTTTCCATTATATGATATGTCATCTCTTACGTACACTGGCCAGCAAATTCTTTGACGGCTTTAAAGTGGTATTAGGGTGGTGTTCAGTTCGGCTTATTTTTGGTGGCTTATGGCTGAAAACACCAGTGGTGGTGAAAAAAACATCAGAATGACGGAGGCTTATTTAACATAATTAAATTTAAAAAAATTAAAAAATATAAAAAATTTGTTAGCTCATCACAGACAACGCAAACGAATACGGGAAAAAAAGAACCGGCAAAAAAGCTCAAAAAAAGGCAAAAATTCAGAAAAAGACGAAATTATGAATAGTGCAAAAATAAACTAGAAGCCAGAAGCTCAAGCCATATTGAGCGGGGCCTAGATGCTGTCCTATTGTACTGGTAATCTCTTGCCCAAGCATGCTGGCTAAGTTCCCGAAGGCACTATTTCGTGCTGCATGTAGCAGAAAGAAAAATCTAGGTGGCTACCTTTAGGTGACAAAATTAAGCAACACAAATACTATTCCTCACTGCATTTACTCCATCTTTCATGCGTTTTTTTTTGACAAGATTATGTGACTAGAGGGAGTAAAAGCTAAAAACTGCTGTAGCGTATGTACTCTTCTTATTTCTGCTGATAACTTATAGTTGCCATTGAAAATTTCCTTTCCTTCACAAAGAGTTCTCTTTGTTTAATTTTTATCAGGAAATATTTCACTTGAGCATTCACTGACCAGTCCATGGAGAGATCCACCGCCTCTGCTGCAGACATGGTCACATGGCGATCGGAGGCATGGCTTAATGCAGCCACATGGGGTGGGGGTGGGCACGACCTCTCTCATTTAATCCCTGGATGGTTGCAACCATGAATGTTCCTGCTGCATCCACTCTTCACACGGCTATGCGTTATGAAGAACCTAACGAATGCAGGTTTATCAGATTGACCAGCGCAATATCGTCGGCACAGTCCGGATATTCTCCCCTCGATCAGATTTCATGGATTTATTTTGGTTATGGCCTCTCGCCAGTCGAAGAAACGATCATTTGTCCGTGATTAATTCTTGAACAAGAAGGAGGTCAAATCGATGGGCCTGTTTGGCAACAGCTGAGGCTTATGGGTTTTAGCTGAAATTTTTGAATTTTGGCTGTTTACGGCAGGGGCGAATCTACATGTAACATGTGCTGTCACAGGACAGCAATACTTTTAGATCAGGCCTGTGTACTCCTCTCTCATTTTATATTGATGACAGCAGTCTAGTCTATCATGTGACCTCAATATCTCTCTAAAAGCAGCCCACAGCCTTTTATTTGGATAATGTTTGGCCCGTTGGACACCATTGATGTGAAATCCTGGATCCGCCCCTGGTTTACGGTACAGATTACGAAAAGATAGATACTCACTTGCGATTTTGGATGGTACAGATGTTAAGCTTTTAACGTGTATATCGTTTAACTTGTAGATCCTGTTTTAAGAAAATACTTCTTTTGAAAGTTAGGTACTATAATAAAAGCTAAAAGCCATTAGTTTTAGAGAAAAAGAACATGCCCGATCTTTTCCCCATCATACGCATCCTAATTCCAGTTTTTTTTAAGGCATCTTCATGCTTACGTTTTGTATTTTGCGTAAACATCAAGTATTGTAGATGATCTCCTGCAAACCGTGGATATGCACTGGATCACGCCCTTATGGCGTACTTGTGGACCATCGTCGAGTCGAAATTCGTCTCTCAGTTGAGGCTGTTGCGGCAGTGCCATCATGGCGTACTGTATGAATTTGCGCCATGTCAATTAAATGGGGGCTGGAAGGAAGTAGTTGCACGACACTGTCAGAAATATAATTTCTCCGTTCTACAATATAAATCCTTATTTTAAAAAAACACCATATTACATATAAATCCAATGCGAAGATCAAATATGTAGTTATTACAATATTTTCACTATATATCCCTTTTTTAATATGAAAAAATAGACGAGTAGTTATAGTATATCATTTAATAAATATATATAGTCTAATGATGTAAAGTCTTTATTATATTAATGTCTCTTTGATTTGTGCGTATGATAGGCTTTAAACTTATATTACAAGACCGAGGGAGTAATCAAAAAATTAATATATCTGCATCTGACCAGCAAAAACCATTCGGCTGACTCCCTTTTGGTGTATTAAATCGTCGTCATCGTGCTGTTCGCAACTGAAATTTCTTCCAGTGTGTGATATGTACCTGAAAACGAGATACAGATTATGAGAAAGAAAATCGAGTTTCCGAGTGATGTTTTAAGCCGAACTCCCAACTGCACATGTGTACCATAATTAAATGTTACTAATAGTCAGTAGTTAATCCTTGCAGACCGGGGTCAAACTGCTGCTTTTGCCATGAATGCATGCTTGACCCTGTCATATTGTCAAAACACCCATATCTTTATGTAACACTGCATCGTTCATATGGCGATCAGTGTTGCACGCATGCTACACTCCGAACTAAAAGTTTCTTACAAAGTGATAGCAAACAAGAAAAAAATATTCAGAATTTGCAAGAAAGTTCTCATTGTTTGTGAAATTACTCCTAACTGTGAGGTACTCCACTGAAGAGTGAAGATGCAAGGCGTCCTCAGTAATGAAAGGGAGTGGCTATTGTAAATGCAACTGAAATTTTTTTATCTCTCAATCACTTGAAGTTGCATTTTTAATCAACTAAAATTGCAGTTGATTTTTTTAGAGGAGGCTGCAACTCCAGTTGATTGAGAGTGCAACTAAGTATAACTTAGTTACACTCTGAATCACTTGAAGTTGTACCTATTTTTTTAGGGGGCTACAAATTTAGTTGATTGAGAGTGCAACTTCAAGTGACTGCGAGATAAAAAAATTTCAGTCGTCTTTGCAATAGCAAAACCGGTAATGAAATGGTAGGCAATGAGATGACTAGAGATGGCAACGGGCACAAACCCGCTGGGTTTTGCTATCCTAAATCCGTGCCCATGAAAGTTGGATGTGCCCGCTAAAAAACCCATGTCCGTGACGGGTGTAGATTTTGCCCGACCCATGCCCACTCGGGTACTGGTACCCACGGTCGCCGTGCGTTCGACAGCGATTGTGCAGATTGCGACGCGGGCGGTGCTTAGCAAGTCAACAATAAGTTCAATTTATATGCTACTATGCATGAAACAAGTAACGACAAATCCACAATACACATCACTAGTTCACTCTATCAATTCTCAGTTCATAGTTCACTGGCATAGCATATCATTACAAGTTCACAGTTCACAACTCAGTTAAAACCAAAAGGAGAGACATCAACTGCTCCTTGTACTTGACTAATGGGCTATGGGCAGGGATTGTTTGCCTGGGACGCTGGGAGCCTGGATTTATAACTCCTATGGATCGGGTTTATATTACCTATGGGTTTACGGTTTTGGGTACTATAGGAACGTACCTGAACCCGATAGACCCGATGGATTGGGTTTTTTGCCCATTAAAAGACTCATGGGTTAGGAAATTTACTCAGACCCATGCCCTAATAGAGTAAAAACCCACCGGGTATCGGGTTTCGGGTACCCATTGCCATATCTAGAGATGACTCGGACAGTATTTTCAATCACTCGAGTACCATTGGAGAAGGTGGTTAGCGGTTGGAGCGATTTGGTGATTCGACGGGCTCTAAATTAAAGCTAATTAAGCCGACCTAAATGCTGAGTAAAGCCTCAATCAACTCGCTGTCAATCGTTTCAGAAACCCTGTTAGATTATGCATGGCGCAATGCATGGAACAAGAAGGGCTTCTGTGAAAAAATTTTTTACCAGAAAGCCTTCATGCTAAATCAGCCTGCAGGCTTGCAGATGAATGCGATTCTTTTGATTGCTTCATAGAAAACTCGTTTCTTACAGCGCTCTCGTCGAATGCACGGCTAATTTACTTTTTTGTTTTGTTCACTTTCACCGGTGCCAACAAACTGCCAGCAGCAAATATACACACCAAAGAGATGATCGGCGAGATGAATTCTGAAAGACTTCGCGTAGGAAAGCTAATCAAGATGTGTGTTGGCAGGAATGCCCTGAAGGCTCGCCCGTTCTTTTCCTTCGAAACTGACGGTTTTTGACTTTTGCTAAAGTACCTAACTTTTAAACGGAGTATTTTCTTAAGACAGAGTTTACAAGTTAAACGATGTACACGTTAAAAGCCCAATATCTGTACCATCCAAAATCACAAGTGAATATCTCTTTCTTCGTAATCTGTATCGTAAACAACCAAAATTCAAAAATTTCAGCCATAAACCATAGCCATTCCCAAACATGCCCTCAACCGGCTTTGCTGAGTAGTGCTACTGCGACTACTACCTAACAAAGAGGCTCTCCATGAAATCTGATCAGCCTCTTCCTTCTACCACCATGCAATCAATCAGTAAGGTCCAGCTAGCTAGCTAGCCAGAATGCCAGATCTCATCCAATTCATTTCACCTTCAACAGTCCAACCGTATGCAGTAGGCATGCATGCAAGCAGCACCCCAAGCACCTCCAGCTTCCTGGCTATCTCCATACAAATTGCTAGTGACATGCGATTTTGCAATATCAGATTAAATTTCAATCCTACTTATATATGCCATTATATACTAAACCATGGAGAGGGATGTGCTTTGAGATATGTGCTTACACGTGACAGAAATCAGGAAAGGGACCTTGAGGATGGATTCAAGGCCATGCCTCAGAACTTTTTTTCCCTAAACCATATGGAGTACACGTTGTTTCTACAATAAACATACTAGTGTTACACACCCCAAATGCAAGCCCATGCGACTGAAGTGTGACACAACAAAGTATATACTCCTCCGTTCTTTCTTATTTAACATTATTAATTTTTTATGATCTTCAAAGATATAGATTTAACCGTTATTTTTATAAATTTATATTAAAATATAATTTGACTACAAATCTTCTGATGTAGTTTTTATATAGTTAATCTAGATTATTCTAAATATATTGGTGGTCAGTTTGACGGGATGGATTCTAAGACATCAAACAAAAAACTATAATTAGTACAAAAATAAAAAAGCTACTGTTGTATCTTGCACACTTCTCTCTGAAAGCATTGGCTTTGCACGTGTTGTTACAAGTAGGGGTGCAAATAGAGCAGATAGTTTTCGTCCGTCCGACCGACCGAAGGGTTGCAGAACGAATACAGAAGAGGTAGATAGATATCCGGTACTATCCATATCCGACTCCGACTCTGAGGAAACAATATAGAATATGATACAGGATAAGTAATATCCGTCTGTATATATCCGTATGTCAAGTGATATGAGGAAGTCTGTTGTAACTTCACCTAGGAACAAGATAACATATAGATAGATTGTCACATCCAAATAGGCGAAAGTACTTGGTATTCTTACTTCAACATCTCAGTAATTAGTCTTTTCATATTCGCTCTGATTGTATCATACCGTCTAATGTCCTGTACAAAGAAGCGGATAATTTCTGTCAGACCGACCGTCCGAAAAATTATAGAATGGATACGGAATAGAGAAATAGATATCCAGCATTATCCGTGTCTGACTCTGACTCCAAAGAAAAAATATGAAATATGATACAGAATAAATAATATCCGTCCATATCCGCTCCGATTATACTCTAGTTACAAGTTAGTAAACCCAAAGCTTAGCTAGCCTGATCCAGCGCTACTCAGGACGACATGTCAGCTTCACAGCAAAGACGCATGTATCCATGCATGAACACCATACCATTCTCACCATACCTCTGCCTGGCCAGTTTGCTCCCTAATGGCATTAACTGCCACCAAACCACCCGCCCACCCACTATCTCCCCAAGCTCCAACCCCCAACCCAGCAACTCCTGCCTATATCTAGCACTGAACCCTTTCACTCCCTCTCACCTCATCACTGCCATAGCACGGGCCTCGAGAGTGACCATTCCTACATTTACTAGATCCACTAGCTAGAAGCAGATCGAGGAGAGGCCGGCCATGGCACGGGAGCAGGCGCTGCTCTCGACGGAGATTGTGAACCGCGGCGTGGAGCCGTCGGGCCCGGACGCCGGCTCGCCGACCTTCTCGGTGCGCGTGCGGCGCCGGCTGCCGGACTTCCTGCAGTCGGTGAACCTCAAGTACGTGCGGCTGGGGTACCACTATCTCATCAGCCACGGCGTGTACCTGGCCACCATCCCCGTCATCGTGCTCGTCTGCGGAGCCGAGGTCGGCAGCCTCAGCCGCGACGAGCTGTGGCGCAAGGTCTGGGGCGAGGCCACCTACGACCTCGCTACCGTGCTCGCCTTCCTCGCCGTCCTCGCCTTCACCATCTCTGTCTACATCATGTCAAGGCCAAGGCCCGTCTACCTCGTCGACTTCGCGTGCTACAAACCGGCCGACGAGCTCAAGGTACGTACATATATACGTGCCTAATTACATACATACTTACCTAGGAGTAGATCGGTATTTGCATGCAAGCATATACTCTATATGCTAATTTGCACGTCATATATAGGTGTAGCACAAGTGAAGTTGTTTGGTAGTGTTTGGGTTTGTCTAGATATCATTTAGATGTTTTTTTTAATAATCATCTAAATTTAGGTCTATTGGATTAGAGATCCAACTGTCCTTTTTTAGAGAGAAGATTTTTTTGGAGGAGGCAATTTATGACCGTTGGATCTCATAAATCTGGATGATAGTTAAGAAGAAAATATCTAGATGGTGTTTTATCAACATCCAACTTTCTTTACATACCACACACACGAGTGTTTTATTCCTTTCCTTATTTCTTACTTTACCCTAAAAATCTTATTTCTTGCTTGTTTGTACTACTATCACAGACAAAAAAAATAATAGATCGCATTCCATATGTAAAGAAGTTAAATAGGACAAATGTTTTGAATTAGATGTGTTCTTTAGTTTGTGGGTGATTCTTTTTATTAGTGGAGTTAACATAATTGTTAAGTCCAGAATTTCGCGTCAGACATAATGGATTAAATCCTCCGGAATTCCTTCATTGATCTAGCTATCTTCCAAACGGGACTTAACTAGAGAAGATGTAAGGGAAAATCATGTTACGTAATACTTCAGGCTTTAGCTAAGATGCTGCCATACTTGAAGAGTGCAAACGACTGTAGTTTTAGAACATGCAAGTGTAATAAACTAGTAAAATAGTACGGGTAAAATGTTAACATCCATGAACCGTACTACCAGACTCAGAGTTCGGGCATGCTTTGTAAAGGCAAAAAGGACTTAGAACATGTAAGTAGTAGTTTTTCTCAATGAAATTAATCAAGAACATTCTTCAAAAGTGTCAAGGATTAACAAGGTCGGAATTTTTTTTTTTGCTGGAGGCGCTTATATATACTGGTGGAATGTATAGTCCTAGCCAGCTGGCTACCACCAGTTGAATTGCAAAAACATGATACAGATATTCATCATTCAAACACTGACAAATAAGGTCGACAAGATAACATGCATGCTGTAAACCGTTCATGAGGTTAATTTGGACGGGTCAGATTCAAAGGAATGCTAGGGCCATATGGATTTGGGACAATTTGTAAACAATCCCCTCACATACTGATTAATCATTTAGTAGACCCGCCTGACCTTTTGGACCTGTTGGATCCATATAAGGATCTATTCTTTTTTAGTTTTGGAAAAATTGCTCCCTTGCCTCAAAGTTTAATGGCGTTTGTTCAAATGCCCCATGATGTCTCACTGACATGCGGGTCCAGGGCCCACATGTCAGTGAGACATCATGGGGTATTTGAGCAAACGCCATTAAACTTTGGGGCACATGAGCAAATCCCCCTTTAGTTTTTGGTTTGTGCTTTTGATTTTTCTACAGTAACTAGCTTTTAAACAGAGTGTCTTTTTAAGATAAGATCTACTAGTTAATAGTAGTACATATTGTACCAACATTATTTATATTAGCAAAAACCACACGTGAGTTTCTGTTACTATGTAATCCTTTGCACGAATAGCCTAAAAACCACAAGCCGCAGTCAAAAGCTATAAGCCTCAACCATAAAGAACAGGCCCTAAGTGTGTTCATGGTCCTGTTTTTTTAGGCTACGGTTGATGGGGTTTGGCTATGTCTGATAATTTTTATCTGTATTTTTCGAGACAACAATAGACGGTGGAAATGTCGACGTGGACAACACACGGTTTTGGGCTTGTAAGCATTTGGAGAATCTGTTTTAAGAAGCTGTCCCGTTTGTTTCAACTTTCAAAAAAACCAAAAATCAAAAGCCAAAACCCAAAAGAAAAGGATCATTGGCTTTTGCTTCTACTTTTGCTTTCTTCTTGGAGAAGTCAGAAGCCGATATGAACACCTGGCTTACTAGCTTCCCCACTCCTCTTGTTCCGATGATAATGCAGGGGTTATAGACGCATTACATACCTCACTACTTTCGCTCCTATCTCGCACACGCATCTATACTTACTTTCTCCATCGTCCTTCTACTAAAAATCACTCTTTTCAGTCAGTAATATTAATTTTTAGTTAAAAACCATCAACCATAATAAAAAAAATTATCAGTTACAGTCAACATATACAGGGCCCTAAACCTCTCATTGTATGCACTAGATGCTTTCTCTTTTACTGCAGTCGGAGTAGTATACTGCGTTTTTAGTTTGCGCAGTCTAGCAAATGATGAGGCAAAGCACTTTGTTGTGCCCAGTCCTTCGAAATGAATGGGCAGGCCAGAGGGGCAGGTACAACGGTTTCGGTTGGGGTCGGTCACTCAGTCGGCCGTCAAATACGGTTGGGCACTTTGGCACGCACAATCAATGCATGAGCCATAATAAAAGTTCGTATGAATACACAGGCACACAGCGATCTGCACGGTCGACCTGGCCTTATACGTATCTGTCACTGCCGTATACTGTACATCGATCGGTATATATCGCAGTATACTGGCTGCTTTATAGGCGATCTGCACGGTCGACCTGGCCTTATACGTATCTGTCACTGCTGTATACTGTACATCGCTCGGTATATATCGCAGTATACTGGCTGCTTTATAGAATATAGTAGTAGTATCTGGAAACAACTAAGTGCCTATTTATATTGGCTACAATTAATAGTTTCTGGCTCAAAATAAATAGTGGCAGTGGAAAAAGTGTTTTTAGAAAGAGAAGGTGAGCAGTAAGAAAAATGAGGGAGAGATACATATGTAAGTTGGGAGCGACAGGAGTAGGGTGCATGATACGTTTGTGGCCCCTTACTTTATCTCCGAAATAAGATATGAGCGATAGGAGTGAGGAAATCGATATAGAAAAACAGGTAAAGCTAGAAACATAGGGCATGTTTGGCAACGGCTGCGGCTTATGGTTTTTGGCTGAAATTTTTGAATTTTGACTGTTTACGGTACAGATTACGGAGAGAGATACTCACTTGCGATTTTGAATGGCACAGATATTGGGTTTTTAACGTGTACATCGTTGAGCTTGTATACCCCATCTTAAGAAAATACTCCGTTTGAAAGTTAGGTACTGTAGCAAAAGTCAAAAGCCGTCAGTTTCGGAGGAAAAGAACATGCTATAAGCTAATAGAAAATCAGGTAAAGCTAAATACATAAGCTAATATAAATATGCACTAGAGATCGTGGATACAATTCATACAAATGACTGCGTGTCACACTCACGTTAGGATCTGAGCTGGATTGATGAACTCTTAAATAACTTGTGTGGTTCTATGATGTGATGGAAACATCATACTGCCGACTGAAAAAAACAGAGTATGAAATGCTCAGGTTGTACATGGATGATTTCGGTTTTAATGCAGCACAAGAACTTGGAATCGTACCGTGAGATGAATATAATCGAATGGATCGGCTGCAGAACAACTAAGCTCAATCGATCAATATGAAAGTTCTTGCCATTTTATCAAGCAGCAATTACTAGTTCTTTGTAACAATCAATGAATCAATGCGCTGAATTACAATCGTACAGGTTTCGAAGGTGGAGTTCGTCGATCTGGCGCGCAAGTCCGGCAAGTTCGACGAGGACAGCCTGGCGTTCCAGTCGCGGCTGCTGGCCAAGTCCGGAATCGGCGACGAGTCCTACATGCCGCGCTGCGTCTTCGAGCCGGGCACCAACTGCGCCACCATGAAGGAGGGCCGCGCCGAGGCGTCCACCGCCATGTTCGCCGCGCTTGACGAGCTCTTCGACAAGTGCCGCGTCCGCCCCAAGGACGTCGGCGTGCTCGTCGTCAACTGCAGCCTCTTCAATCCCACCCCCTCCCTCTCCGCCATGATCGTCAACCACTACAAAATGCGCGGCAACATCCTCAGCTACAACCTCGGCGGCATGGGCTGCAGCGCCGGCGTCATCGCGCTCGACCTTGCCCGCGACATGCTCCAGGCAAGCGGCGCGGGCCTCGCCGTCGTCGTCAGCACCGAGGCCGTCTCCTTCACCTGGTACGCCGGGAAGCGCCGTTCCATGCTCATCCCCAACGCCTTCTTCCGAGCCGGGTGCGCCGCCGTGCTGCTCTCCAACCGCCGCCGTGACTTCCACCGTGCCAAGTACCAGCTCGAGCACATCGTGCGGACGCACAAGGGCGCCGACGACCGTAGCTTCCGCTCCGTGTACCAGGAGGAGGACGAGCAGCGGATCAAGGGCCTGTCCATCAGCCGCGACCTCGTGGAGGTCGGCGGCCACGCGCTCAAGACCAACATCACCACCCTGGGTCCCCTCGTGCTCCCCTTCTCGGAGCAGCTCCTCTTCTTCGCTGGCGTGCTCTTCCGCCACCTGTTCCCGTCCAAGACCTCCACCCCGCCGCCGGCAACCACCAACGGGGACGCCTCGGCGGCCGCGCCCTACATCCCGGACTTCAAGCGCGCGTTCGAGCACTTCTGCATGCACGCGGCGAGCCGCGACGTGCTGGAGCACCTGCAGCGCAACCTGGGGCTCCGGGACGGCGACCTGGAGGCGTCCCGCGCCGCGCTGCACCGCTTCGGCAACACCTCGAGCAGCAGCATCTGGTACGAGCTGGCGTACCTGGAGGCCAAGGGCCGCGTCCGCCGAGGCGACCGCGTCTGGCAGCTCGCCTTCGGCTCCGGGTTCAAGTGCAACAGCGCCGTGTGGCGCGCCGTCCGCCGCGTGCGCCGCCCCGCGCGCAGCCCCTGGCTCGACTGCGTCGACCAGTACCCGGCACGCATGGACGCTTAAGCAGACAGGCGGTCGACATTGTCGCATCGCGCGCGCGCAAGGGTAAGTGCAGTGCAGGCGAATGAACGCTACGTACTACTACGTCATAGGACGCGATTTGTATGTAACCGCATACGCATGCATGCAGTGTCACCGGTAAAGGTTTCAGCTTGGTTAATTTGCGTTGGTGTTGTAGCAGTTAAGGAGTTATACCATAATGTGCAAGGATCTGTTGGAATTCTGTTATGTGAACTTACTTATCTATGTGCAATTCTACTACCGTTAAAATTGTTTAAAGTTGGTGCTTAGTGTTGCTATTGTGGACTCGTATTGTTAGTGAAGGCGGCGAAGTCATGCTGCATTTGGTTCTCTGGGCCATGTCCCTAAGAAACACCGCTCTTCCAGTTCCGGTTTCCCTTAGACGTCATACCACTATGATTTGCTCCGAGTCACATTTTCGCTGACCAAAATTTGGAAATATCGACTTCACTGAGGGAATATGTCATTTCATGGGGGCTTATGCCACGCCCCATTTAGAAGAAAGAAATGAAAGCCTTAATGTAGAATCAAAGATGGCAACAGAGGAAGGTTAATAGTGCTTTAAAATTTTTTCTCAAGTATTCTCTAATCTTTACTTCAATAGATATAAAAATTATGAAGATCAAGACTAAAGAATAAATCAACAGAGACTCCAAGGACAAAAAAAAATAGTGTGGCCGAAAAGACCATGTAGAAAATGTGTGGTTGAAGATCATGTAGAAATACGACCAGAGTGGTAGATGACTAGTGAGTGATCAAAAATTAAAGTGGTCGAAGAACGATTAGTGTGATCGATGACCAGTGAGTAGTCGAAAACCGAAGTTATCGAAATAAGTAGAAATTCGATCAAAGTGGTCGATGATCAATGAGTGGTCAAAAATCAAAATGATCAATGCAAGTCGAAGGACATGATTTTTAGCACGAGCATAACATCATAAATTCGCGTAACTTTTGATTGAAAGAATGTTCTGCGGCAGTTCATGGCCACAAAATGCGAGGAATCTTGCAACGCCTCCATCGAAAAAAACACGAGAGCAGCGCCCCAACGAAATCCTTTGGTGAGCAGCTCCACAGGGGCGCCGCCGAAAAACCCGAGGTGGGTTTGTGCTGCAGATCAGCCGTCACCGCTAGTCAAGCTCATGATCCTAATCGGCTGCCATCTGTGATTAGATTCGAGCTGCCAGCCGGGGGGACCCACCGCTAATCAAGCTCCTGATCGGCAGCTGGAGGAGGTACAGGACACCACTGCCAATTGGCCGCTAATCGAGCTCCTAATCGGCCGCTGGAGGAGGAACATGAGTACATGACACCAGAAAAGATTCGTTGGAGATCAACTAATTTTCAAGTGGCATATGGTTTACTCGGCGACCAATATATGATTAATCTGGAATTTTTTATCTGGAAAAACTCATAACAGGTCTAAATCTTCCAACCGGATAGGAGGCAAGATGCGTGAGTTTTATCAAGGTCTTTATCGACGGTGGATGGATATATATATATATATATATATATATATATATATATATATATATATATATATATATATATATATAAGCCTCTTTTCTACACCGGTGTAGTTACACCCTATATCGTATCTCGCAATGTAGGGAGTATCTCGCGTAACGGAGGATATGTACGTGTAGTATACAAGTATTTAAGACCATCTAGGTGGTATGAACAATTTTCAGAAGTGGTATTTATATTTTTTTTGACATACTCCTTTTTATGCGCTTATATAAGAGTATTTACAAAATACGCTAAAAAATATGAACTCCTTTACAAGTTTTTTTGTGTGGTTCACATTGGAGTATCTTATAATTAGTATACAAATGTACCTAAAGTGATAAAGGAGTATTTCAAGTTTGTTTAGGTGGTATATTAGAGGTGGGTGTAACTACACCCGGTGTAGAATGTATTTTTCCTATATATATATATATATATATATATATATATATATATATATATATATATATATATATATATATATTGCCATCCTAAAGTAAGATCTTTGTGGAACATCTCTATAGCTTGCCCTACCCGCCGAGCCAAGGGCTTCTTTTTTTGATACATCATTGCTCTTTCCTTCTTGCTATAAGCACTTTCTTTTCTACTCCTCGATCGCAGATTTCTTCTTACTAAAGAGATTGAAGATTGATCATTCGAACTAGGAAATAATGTCCTGAATGACTCTACTCAACCAGATAGGATAGTAGGGACGGGCTGAAATAGCCCATCAGATCACACTCTTTCTGCTTCGTTGGCTTTTTTTCTCTTGCCCATAACACTCAAATCTCTTTTCACACTAGATATATTGCCACTTTTGTAACTCTCTTATCTTTACTATTATAAAAGAATGAGTTAACGGTTATACGCCCATCTTCGTCAACCGCTCTATTTTCTTAACTTCTCATCATTCTTCACTTACCAACCGATCAGAGTAACTCTCTTTTATAGCACGATTCTCTATACATTCAATGAGTTCCGTTGCAACGTACGTGTACATAACTAGTAAATTATAACGTGCGCGTCTTCGTAGTATCAGAAATGTTCAAGCCAGGTTGCTTTCAGGAAAGTATGTTTAGACGCTGTTAGTTGGCCCTTGGAATTAGTTTTTTTGACCGGCCAGAAATTGGGTCATACGTACTTCCGCTGCTGAAATGAACATTTCAAACCATGTACATTTTTTTTATGTAAAGATTTACTCGTCATTTTCAGCTTGAAACGTTAGCACGATGCATTATTTGAATTTCCTCGTTGGGCTCTAATTATTACTCTTTTACTAAACTATATGATTTAGTAAAAAAATACTTTTCAGACTGCTACAAGTTTTGCATACTATATGATTCCAATTTGCCATGATTTGACTAACTTCTGAGCGTACCTAACCAAATAATCAAATCCATGTGCCTGCTCTCGTTAGAGGAAGACATTTCTCACCAGTCACTACTCACTACCGATGAACCATGCTGTGTCCTTGCCATTTGGAAGAACCCTAGTGCAAAAAGACAACCAAACTATTACGCAACCAGGATTCAGCGGTTGACCGGCGTACCACTACCTCAATTACGCTACACGTTTGCAACCACCTACCGAACCCCGTTTTCAAGAACAGGCAGCAAATAATAATTGTGCTGCTTCTTTCCAGATCGTTGTGTTTTAAACACTTGAACGTTCCTGTTGTACAGTACGAAGTAGAGAACGAGAAACAAGACGATAGTAAAATGGGCAAAAAAATGGATAGGTTGTTCTTATGCCAGGGATATTCTTGGACGGTTTTCTTGGCCTGTCGTGAGCAGCCCTGACGAACTGGATGATCGCAGCTCATTGGCCAGCAAATCATTCTCTCTTTTTTTGCGAGGCCAGCAGATTTTGTTGCTTTGCCGATAGAAAAGACGATCTTCGTGGTAAGCTGTTAAACCTCCAACCGTATCGCATTTCATTAATTCATTGGTGTTGACAAATGACAACTTCGATCACATCAAGAACAATTTCATCCAGACTCCACATGTTTACTGTCGAACCCACAGCACAAGAGACACAAACACGACATCCAAACTGATGCCTGGAGCCAAAGAAGCTTCTACCTCCATTCGTCGACGTTATCGTGCTTATCTACGTATCCTTCGGACTTGGTACGCATACAACTGACGTAAAAAGTACGAAATATTACTTTATACAGAGATAATTGTACAGAGAGTTATCCAGCACAGGGCAGAATTGTCAGTTCACAAAACGCAAAGGTAAAGCTTGCCAAACGACCGGGCCAATCGTGTCGGTCTGAGGCATGATATTATTGGCGTGGCTCAAGCACGGTACAGAACGAATAGTTTAGGGCTGTGTCGGCTCGGCCCGACTACGTGTGTCATGCTTGAACCGCTACCTCGGCACGGCGGACCGGTCCGACAAGGTACGAACAGTAACTCTTACGTGGTAGTGTAGTAAAATTATTTGTGATTGACAATAAAATTACTTATGTTAGATTTAATATACTCTTCTAAGCACGAACGGATGATTTAACAATAAAACTACTTACGACTAGCAGTAAAAATACTTGCGACTCAGCGACTGGTAGTAAATTTACCTGCAACTAACAATAAAATTACTTACGATTGGCAGTAAAATCAACAAGCCATCGGTGGCACGTTTGGCTAAGCGTGTCCAAGCCGGTCTGGCACAGTCTGATCCCTCTCCATGTCGTGCCTAGGTCAAAAAGGTAAATACGTGGACCAACATGTCACAGCATTGTAACTTATCAAACACAATTAGGCTCCCAATTTCAGTATCAATTAATACGGTACATTGAATAGTCAAACTGTAGTACTAAAGTTCTATTCGAAAAAGGGTGTGTATATATATCATCCAGATGTTTTTTTTCCCAAAAAGCATCCAAATTTTAGGCCGTACGATCAAAACACCCATCCGTCCAATCAGAATACAGCAACCCACCTCCACTTGGGCTATAATAAGTTATTACTGGGTCTGACCAAATGAAGTGGACTTGGATCCGAAATGCATTACCGGTTCTGTTATCAGGGTTGAAACAAAACACATGCAGCCCGTTATCATTTTGTGTTTTATTTTCAACCCAGAGCAGGTACCGGATGGGCCACACAAGTCAGGCCAACTAGGAGCAATAATTCAGCCCAAAACCACATGTGTCGGATGGGAAACAGTAAAAAAAACTCCAGGTTGTGGGGCCCACACACAGGGAGAAAAAAGCGTGAGGGTGGAGATCGATCTTGCATAGGTGCTATTGATCTAGAACTTGCTTCTCTTCCATGGGTTCTCTTTTCCCTGAAGAACCACAAATTCAGCTCGCATCGGTGCTATTGATTTGAAGCTCAAAAAACCTCAAAGTTCCCTTCAGTATCATGAGCTCTGATCAACAATGTGGCCATTCATCAAGCATTTCTCCAACAAACCACACGATCAAAAATTCCTAAGACAACTCCAGGCACTACATGGCTGACCACAAGTTCCATGATCGATGTGTTGGTCCGTAGTACACTAGCTTGGTCGGTCAACATGCATTATCATATATTGGTCTAGGGCATTCTGGAATACCTGCACCAGGGATAAAAAACATAGGTAAACGTGATAGATTGGTATTAACAAAAGAGTAAAGCAGTAAAACACTTGCATTCATTACTGAGTAATTTTGATTTAGAGTTTGCACTAATATTAGCAGAGATTTCTATGTGAGCCATTCAGCATGATACCAATAAGGCAAGCTGTTTATTTGCTTATTTTTAACTTCCACGACACATATAAGTTGGTACATTATTAACAGAATTAGATATTTTGAGTTTTCACTGCTCTATTTTTTATGATATAGGGTTTATTCGTGTTTTCTATGCAGATTTATCAAGCGAGGCTGTTGGAACAACATCTGACCTGTTATATGATGAGGTAATAATGATGAATCAATCTTCTATCTGTCGACACAGCGATGGGAGAGCCACTAGTGCTTCTCTCTCTGTCGCGTGTGGTGTTCGAGCCAAGTAAAAAAAATTCAAACAACAGTAGCGGGTCATAAGCTGGAAAAAAAAACGGTTTGGTTGCAAGGCTCGTTATCCATGCGAACCCATTAGAAGGATTAGATACTCACCAATCTCAACAAAGATTCAATGATCTTAAATTTAGATGATTCTAGCAAATAAAATATCTTTATCAAAACCCTTCAAAAAAATGTTTTTTTTTTCTCAGGAATCCACGGTCCAAGTAGCATATGCATTCCACGAATAGTATAGCTCGGGCACTGTACAAAAGCTCACGAATACGGTGATCTCACGCGCGCACGCCACCAACGCGCAACGCTCCGAAGAAACAGCGCTCGGCGTCGTATCCTAGGGCCGTCCGGACCGGCGCCTCTCGCGCTCGCGTCCAAGCGGCGAGCATCAGAAGCTACACCCGAGGAACCGCCTTTTTATCGAACCCAACGCCACCTCTTGGTAAGTACATGGCCGACTTCTCCTTCTCCCGCTCCGGCCCGCAAGGCCGGCGCCGCCGAGTAGCGCGCAGCCCCTACCCCACCCCTGAAAACTCCACATCCTTCGCTGGCGGGGTTGCCCCGGGCGGGCTACGGCGCCGGGATGTCGATGACATGTCGTGGCAGAGCTCGGTGTCCTGGCAGCCAGACACGTCCTGGGCGCAGCCCCACGGTCTCGGCGCGGCCGTCGGGCCCTGGGCCCCGGCGGGATCGGACAGCGCTGGACGGCGTGGCCCGGCGCTGTTCCGGCGGACGGCGAGGGACTACTACTTGTCAACAAGGTCCGGTCGACTCCACAACGACCGCTCGTCGGCAGCGCGCCGACCCGGAGGCGGGCGGCTGGAGCTGCAGAGCGTCGTGACGGACGCGAGCCAGGCCATCGTCGTGGCGCCTAACACTTCTTTCGCCAGCAACGGCGACAGCGTCGTCGCGGCCTCTGTCTACACCGCCCTCGGCCACGACACCGGGAACAGCGGCGAGCACACCCCCATCTCCCGCGAAGTCTCTTTCTCGCGCGACAACCACGACCAGCTCTACGTCACCGCGGCTCGGAGGGAGGCGCCCAGCTTCGGCTACGACATCAGCGTCACGTCGTACAGCCAGAGCCGGTACTACGGAGACGAGGACGGCGGCGGCGACTACGATTTCGACGAGGAGGACGACGGCGAGCAGGAGGTCAGGGTCGGGAAGCCCGTCAGCATCGCCGGCCTGTTCAAGTACTCGACGCCGCTAGACATTGTGCTCCTCCTGCTCGGGTGCGTCGGAGCCATGGTCAACGGCGGCTCGCTGCCGTGGTACTCGTACCTGTTCGGGAACTTCGTCAACAAGATCATCAACGCCGACAAGACGCAGATGATGAAGGACGTCAAGCAGGTACGCCAGTGACATGAGCGAAACCAAATCCACACAAATTGCAAGTCTTGAGCTTTTAAATGATGTGATTCTTCACAAATTGAAAGTCTCGAGCTTTTAAATGAGCTGATTCTTTCTTCTTGCTCTGTATATGGTGCAGATCAGCTTGTACATGGCGTTCCTTGCTGCGGTTGTCGTCATAGGAGCCTATCTGGGTGAGCATGTTCAGTACTTACGTAACTTGGCGTGTTGTTATGTTTGAAGTGATGAGATGCTTAGAGCTAATTGTGATTCCTTACATGTGCAGAGATCATGTGCTGGAGGATCATCGGCGAGAGATCGGCGCTGAAGATGCGGCGGGAGTACCTGAAGGCGGTGCTGAGGCAGGAGATCGGGTTCTTCGACACGGACGTGAGCACCGGCGAGGTGATGCACAGCATCTCCAGTGACGTTGCCCAAATCCAGGAAGTCATGGGAGAGAAGGTAACAGGGCACACAACAATTGATGAAATATGTTGCTGGTAATGGTACGGAACATGACTAATTGCTCGATCCGTTGTGCATGTGTAAAGATGGCAGGCTTTGTGCATCACGTCTTCACCTTCATTTTCGGCTACGTGGTCGGCTTCGCCAAATCATGGAGGATTGCCCTCGCCGTCTTCGCCGTCACGCCTGTCATGATGTCCTGCGGCATCGCCTACAAGGCCGTCTACGGCGGCCTCACCGCCAAGGAAGAGGTCAGCCGCTTCTCATTCTTACTGAACAGTAGTGCACATGGATTGAAATCAATCTACTGAACTTTTTGCTATTCTTTGGAAATTTGTGATCACCTTGACTAGGCGTCGTACCAACGTGCCGGCAACGTGGCGCAGCAGGCGATCAGCTCGATCCGCACGGTGCTGTCCTTCGTCATGGAGGACCGGCTCGCCGACAAGTACGCCGAGGGGCTGGACAAGTCGGCTCCCATCGGCATAAAGATGGGCTTCGCCAAGGGCGCCGGCATGGGGGTGATCTACCTGGTGACCTACTCCCAGTGGGCGCTGGCGCTGTGGTACGGCTCCAAGCTCGTCGCCGAGGGGGAGATCAAAGGCGGTGACGCCATCGCCTGCTTCTTCGGTGTGATGGTCGGAGGAAGGCACGCACTATCAAGAATCTTGCACGCGCTATCCATAAGTTTCTTTCGGCTGATGCGTGATGCCTTGGAAACGACCGTGCAGGGGCTTGGCGCTGTCGCTGTCCTACTTGGCGCAGTTCGCGCAGGGGACGGTGGCGGCGGGGCGGGTGTTCGAGATCATCGACCGGGTGCCGGAGATCGACGCGTACGGCTCCGGCGGGCGGGCGCTGTCCGCGGTGAGGGGGCTGATGGAGTTCAAGGACGTGGAGTTCTCGTACCCGTCGAGGCCGGAGGCGATGGTCCTGTACAACCTTAACCTGACCATCCCGGCGGCCAAGACGCTGGCGCTCGTGGGCGTCAGCGGCGGGGGCAAGTCCACCATGTTCGCGCTCATCGAGAGGTTCTACGATCCAACACGAGGTGAAGCGCAAAACATGCCGCGCATGCGCTGCAGTTGCACGATGGGATGAGCGATGACGAACTCCGTGTCGTGTTGGTTTGGTGCAGGGTCGATCACGCTGGACGGCCAGGATCTGGCGTCGCTGAACCTCAAGTGGCTGAGGTCGCAGATCGGCCTTGTCGGGCAGGAGCCCATCCTCTTCTCCACCTCCATCATAGAGAACGTGATGATGGGGAAGGAGAACGCGACGAGGAAAGAGGCCATCTCGGCCTGCACCAAGGCCAACGCTCACACCTTCGTCGTGGGCCTCCCTGATGGCTACGACACGCAGGTGAGCAGACATAATCGAAAATAACCCACCTCTAAACTCTTATTTTTCGAGAACACAATGGGAATCAATCTGATTTGGGCCGACTGCCGTTTAGGTTGGGGACCGTGGGGCCCAGCTGTCCGGGGGACAGAAGCAGCGCATCGCGCTCGCTCGCGCCATCATCCGCGACCCGCGCATCCTGCTGCTGGACGAGCCCACCAGCGCGCTGGACGCCGAGTCCGAGGCCTTGGTGCAGCAGTCCATTGACCGCCTCTCCGTCGGCCGCACCGTCGTCGTCATCGCCCACCGCCTCGCCACCGTCCGCAACGCCGACACCATCGCGGTGCTTGACCGAGGGGCCGTCGTCGAGTCCGGCCGCCACGCCGACCTCATGGCCCGGGGCGGCCCCTACTCCGCCTTGGTGAAGCTCGCCTCTGACAGCGGCAGGTCCGACCCCGCTGAGCCCAGTAAGTCCGCCGCTGCCGGCGCAGCGGCGTACAACAGCTTCACCGACGAGTCAGGGTACGACGTGTCGGTGTCCAAGTCAAGGTCCGGCTTTAGCACGATACAAGAAGAGGCGGAGAAAAAGGATGCGCACAACAGGAAGGACGCCAAGGTCAGGGTCTCCGAGATATGGAAGCTGCAGCGGCGGGAAGGCCCGTTGCTGATCCTGGGGTTTACGATGGGCATACTCGCCGGCGCGGTGTTCTCGGTATTCCCGCTGCTGCTCGGCCAGGCCGTCGAGGTGTACTTCGACGCCGACACGGCGAAGATGAAGCGACAGGTGGGGTACCTAGCCATGGCCGTGGTCGGCCTCGGCATAGCCTGCATCCTGACCATGACAGGGCAGCAGGGCCTGTGCGGCTGGGCTGGTGCCCGGCTCACCATGCGCGTCCGCGACCACCTCTTCCGCGCCATCATGCGGCAGGAGCCCGCGTGGTTCGACGAGGAGGACAACGCCATGGGTGTCCTCGTGACGCGGCTCGCGCGGGACGCCATCGCGTTCCGGTCCATGTTCGGCGACCGGTACGCGGTGCTACTGATGGCCGTGGGCTCGGCCGGCGTCGGCCTCGGCATATGCTTCGCGCTGGACTGGCGGCTCACGCTGGTGGCCATGGGCTGCACGCCGCTGACGCTCGGCGCGAGCTACCTCAACCTGCTCATCAACGTGGGGGCCAGGTCCGACGACGACGCGTACGCGCGGGCCAGCAGCGTCGCCGCTGGCGCTGTGGCGAACGTGCGCACCGTCGCGGCGCTCTGCGCCCAGGAAAGCATCGTCGGCACGTTCAACCGGACGCTGGACGGCCAGGCTGCCAAGGCTCGGCGGAGATCACAGCTGATGGGCCTCATCCTCGGGATCTCACAAGGCGCCATGTACGGCGCCTACACGACGACGCTCTGGGCCGGCGCCTACTTCATCAAGAAAGGCGACTCCACCTTCGGCGACGTGTCGAAGATCTTCCTCATCCTGGTCCTCAGCTCCTTCTCTGTGGGTCAGCTGGCCGGCCTCGCCCCCGACACGTCCGGCGCACCGGCGGCCATTGCCGGCATACTATCCATCCTGAAGCGCCGGCCGACGATTGACGAGGACGGCACCAAGCGACGAACCATCAAGGATGGGAAGCCCATCGACGTCGAGCTACGGAAAGTAACCTTCGCGTACCCGTCGCGCCCAGACATGACGGTGCTGAACAACCTCTCGATGTGCGTGAAGGCCGGGAGCACGGTGGCGGTGGTCGGCGCTAGCGGGAGCGGAAAGTCGACGGTGGTGTGGCTGGTGCAACGGTTCTACGACCCTGTCGACGGGAAGGTGATGGTCGGTGGGGTGGACGTGCGGGAGCTGGGCCTCAAGTGGCTCAGGGGGGAGTGCGCGATGGTGGGCCAGGAGCCGGCCCTGTTCAGTGGGTCCATCAGAGAGAACATCGGGTTCGGCAACCCAAGGGCCTCGTGGGCCGAAATCGAGGACGCTGCCAAGGAGGCCAACATCCACGAGTTCATCGCTGGCCTCCCCCAAGGCTACGACACTCAGGTACTTCTACCGCTAATGAAAGAGAGAAAGAGCGGTGAACATACAAACTTCTCTTTTATATCAGTAGAGAAAGAGATTGTTGAACTAATAACGGCTTATTTTGAGCAGGTCGGGGAGAGTGGGGTGCAGTTGTCAGGGGGCCAGAAGCAGAGGATCGCAATCGCACGGGCAATCCTTAAGCAGTCCAGGATACTGCTCCTGGACGAGGCGAGCAGCGCGCTGGACCTTGAATCCGAGAAGCACGTGCAGGAAGCCCTAAGGAAAGTCGCGCGGCGCGCTACGACGATCATGGTGGCGCACCGCCTCTCCACGGTGCGCGACGCCGACCGCATCGCCGTCGTGACCAACGGGAGCATCGTCGAGTTCGGCAGCCACGACGTCCTCCTAGCGAACCATCCTGACGGCCTGTACGCCGCGATGGCGAAGGCGGAGGTGGAGGCGCAGGCGCTTGCGTAGAAGGCTACAGTGCATCGCAATGTTCAGCAACTTGGACATTCTTGACGCTTTTTTTTGTGACAAAATCTTACCAGGAACATATATCTTTTCTTGACTACTATTCTACCATGCATGCATCTCAATAGAATTTTCCAGCACTGCTACCCAGACCACCACATGAATAAAATACGCGAAAGAATACGAATTAGATGCCAATGTCCATGTTGACAATATACGAACTACGGACGCCTGACAATGATACAGCGAAATGGGGAGAAAAAAATATGAGGGAGAAACATAGTAGCAAATAAGATGAGAAATCTCGTTTGATGAGACGGGCCGGCTGCTGTTTTTTATGGCATTAGCTAAGCGGATTGATGTGGTCATGCTATCACCTTGAGATGGGTTTGGTGAGCAGACTGGATGGTGGGACTGTTCTAATAATTGAGCGATTTTATTTTATTCATGGTAGTGCTGTGCATAATGTGAGAGAGCAAAAGAAGAAGAAGAAGATAAACCAGCTCCACAAAAATCTTGCATAAGCATGATGTTTTGTGCAGATTCTGACGTTCATTTGAAGTGGGGTTCTTGTTAGTGGTAGTTGTTAAGGTCCAGACGGATAGGTCGATTAATTGTTTAAGACAGTCAATGCTAATCCATTTTAGTTACAGGGATATGGAGTAGCAATTAATCATCATTGGTAATCTTGGTAAATTATACGGGTACAAGTGGATATATATCATGTTCTGTCTAGCTAGTAGTGGCAGAGGTCAGACTTACGTCGTAGCAAAACATTTCACCCCTCAGCTCAAAACATTTTCTTGTTCAGAAAAATAATAATAGGGAATTAAAGTGTCATTTTCTTTAGACGTTGACATTTCGTCATAGCACGATAACCCGTTCACGCTCTGATCCTCTCAAATTTGTGAGGTCAGAGGCTCAGATCCGCGTCTATTCATGAATTTATAATGAATACATCCCCTTGTTTTAGTATCCAATTTCTTGTGTCTCCGCCTCTCGTATAGTTCACAACTTATGTGTAGTACTGTGGCGAACCGTATCATTACTTTAAGATAATAACACTAGTCAATAGATTGGTACTTGATAAAAACATTGTTTGATCGAATAATAAGCATATTAGAGTGTTGTAGCAGAACAATAATTAAATATTGTACCATAATATTACAATAACATTGTCACACAAAGCTAAAGTCTTTAACATAACTAAATAGTTGCCTGATTATTACAACACAGCTAAAAACAGAAGCACTTATAACTAACAATTTTATAAGTACGGAAACTAATAGATAAAAGCATGATATTATACCCTGGGTTTCTGCATACAATTTACCAGTAGCATGTTAATCGTCCCACATCTCATATAAGGCATCCACCTCGTGCGTGTCATACTCAAGGTCAAAAGCTTTCCAACAAGTCTAAGATCACCTCATTGGACTTTGTATGCATTTTCTATGCTCGTTAGAAGTCATCGGAGACCGAACTGGATTCTAGAACATGTCCAGCTTTCATTCTTGAATGTCCTGACCTCAAAGTGACGTGGTGACCTTCAATGTTCATCCGAAGCGTGTCCGTGACTCCATGTGCCTCTCCTTGATCCTTGCCCATATTCCTAACCACAACACATTACATGCATCAAGCAACAACCCATTCCAGAAGCTGAATTATACAACCTAGGAACGAGCTTACATGATAATTCAACTATTGTGTACGTGCCCTCATCATAGCTCCTTGTCTATCATCTTGTACGTGAGTGTTGTGTGTATACAAGAAAATGATGATGTCCTCATCATGACCTCTCGACGGAATGTTGTCACCTCTGCCCATGCTCTCCCCCTTCCATCTCTCGCCCCTATGCACTGTCTCCTCAGCCTACTCGACCCCTATCGCCCATGGCACCATCAGCCTAGCTTGGCCACAACCGATCTTATCGACCATCGCCTCGACTCTCCACCGACCAAATTCACACCAGGTAGCATTGATTCCAACTTCGGTCGTTGGGATTCGACTCTCCTTACTATCTCTCTATTCCCCATCCGATTTACTTTCTATTCTTTCTTTTTCTTTTGATTTGGCTTCCCTTGATTTTCGTGTGGTTTATATGGTGGATTTGAGTGCTCAAGATCGGCGTGCCGTGATGGGGCTTCGGACCTTCTATGCGCTGGGGAGCATGTGGGGTCGCCTGGTACGCACGGATGGCTGACAGTGAGCACTGTTAGCGCCACCGTTAGCTCACCTTCTGGTATATTCTACCCTTTCATCCCTTTCTCCTATAGTTTAGTTGTGGATACTACTTGCTCTACTGCGGTGCATGTGCATTCGGGGCTGCATGTGTGTGGTCCTGCAATGGTAAGGGAGATAATGTGGGATGGATGTGGGGATACCTTGGTCAAGTTGTCGGGCTCTATTTGGTGCTACTTGTGTTCTTCCCCTTCCCTCTATTCCTTTCCCCGAGTGTGTGCGGTTTCCTTCTTCTCCTTGGCTCCTTCTGGTCCCGGCTCCTCTTCGGTGATGGCTTCTCCTCCTTGCCTGGTGATAGCAACTCACTTCTTCATCTTCTTATTCCCTTGATTCGATGGATTTAATTTGGGGGAAATGTGGGTGGATCTGGGTGACAATAGTGTTGCTTTTTTCCTTGGGTGAGCCGTGGTTTTGGGTGGCTGTTGTGCTCTCTCTCGATCTATCTGTTTCTTATCTTTTTTGCTCGTGCACCATGTGAGCTAGGTAGTAGAAACCTACAACTATAGGTGGTTTGCTATGTACTCCAATAAATTGTTTTTACTGTGATCGGCATGTGTTGAGAAGTGTTCCATGTTTTGGAATTGGCTCAGGTTTGTTTCACGCCAAATGATTAAACCTAACGGCTGCGAGAGCTACTGACTGGCCCCGGACGGTCTGATATCTCGATGAGCTATTTGCCCATTATTAGTATTCCAAAAAGGGTTTTGATGGCAATTTTTGTTTTACGCTATTTTATTTATTTTGTTCTTTTTTGTTTCTAGCTATCATATATTCCTGCGGGTATTTGATTTCATGCTAATACGAGTCGTGCTGAAACTAACGGAGTTGAAGAATCTCGTTACTTGTCATTGTGTCAAGTTGTGTTCATTTATATGTATGGACATGGATGTATAGCTTGTTATTTACACTTGTGCTGGATGATTGGTGATGTATAAGGTGGCTTGTGTTATTTGTATTATTAAACGGACTTGTCCTCTTGAACGTATTTTTAATTCCGTGTTTTAATGTCTTAGATTGGCCTGTTATGTATACAAAGAATTGCCTATCTTATAATTAATTTATTTAGTTGTTTAATTACTTATGTTTAAATCTTTAATGGTCGACTAAAGCTAGTTAGATTTGTGGGGACGTTTCAAGTATTCTGCAGGGGAATAGAAGATTCTCGTTTGGCTTGGCTACCCATACATGCTTGACGTAATCATTAATGTAGTAATCTCTTTCGATACTTATCATAAGCAACGACGGCACCGCACGCTCAACAAATACGCCATCTCCATTTATTAGCGGTCCAGACCCAAATTACGTTGAACAGTACACTAGTACAAGTATATGGTCGCGCTCTCTTGTGCTTTTGGTTTTTTCGTTTTTAGCTTTTAATTTTTTCAAAAATCGTAATAAATAAGATGTGTTTTTGAAGCGGATTCTTCAAATAATTTCCTAAGTTTAAAATCGTGTACGCCACTACATTAGTATCTTTACAATGTCCTGTTCTTTTAAAAAATACAGATAAGATATATCAACAATAGGCCAAAAGAACAAGCCATATTAATTAGAGCATGTTTGGCTACGGCTGCGGCTTATGGGTTTTGGCTGAAATTTTTGAATTTTAGCTGTTTACGGTACAGATTACGGAGAGACAGATACTCACTTGCGATTTTGGTTGGTATAGATGTTGGGTTTTTAACGTGTAGATCGTTTAACTTATAGACACCGTTTTGAGAAAATATTTTGTTTGAAAGTTTAGATACTATAGTAAAAATAAAAAACCACCGATTTCAGAGGAAAAAACAGTCCTACGTCCTGATGAGAGTAGTACTCGTAGTACCATTGTTGCACAATTGGAGCAGCTTGCACGCTACCGCTGAACCCAAATCTTCGCATCACGTCAGCATAGAATCCTGGTGGCCTCCACTAAACCCCAAAGCTGGACAAGCACAAGATCGGCACGGCACGCGGCCACACGTAGAATTTGACCCCTCGCAACACGCGCGAGGGTGAACGAACTGCGTCGTGTCCGCTGTACAGGATCGGTCGGTGAGGCCAACCAACCCAAACGCGGCGGCAACGGACGCGTGCGTACACGGAAGAGTGGAGGCCAACCCGGACGTATGCGCGAGGCATGGCGTGGTGTGGTGGTGGCGCGATGCACGGGTCGACCCGCGGCGGGCTGACGGCCCATCTGTTGCGACGCCGACTCGGCACCGGCTCGGCTCCCCTTGCTGCCGCGCTCGACCACGGATCGGGACCTCCCACCCGTTGTATTTTCCATGCACAGAAACTGCTCCCGTTGATCGGTAATTCCCGGCCTCTGTGGAGAGATGATTCGTAGAATGAACCTTGTAGAGTTGATCATCTACGTGGCATTATAGTATGTTTTTTTTCAAATCTGGTCTTTTGATATATAAATTTTTAATTTTTATCTCCTCCATGACTACGAAAGCAATGATAGACAACATATGTCACCTGTTGAACTCCCACGACGCTACATGTTTGCGGGACCACCTACCGAGCTTGCCGACCTCGGCAACCATCGTGCATCGGTGCTTAATTTAAGCATGTTTACACTAAACATAATGCATGTGTTAGTTATCACCTGCCACGGCAGTCCAGTGCGTCAGTGCTCCCGAGCATGATCGACACAGTAGGCCTCCACCTGCCGCACACGTCCAACTTGCCACACTGTGGAAGCTTGGCAGATGAAATATGTCGACCGTCACTGCTTTCGCTGCTATAGAGGGATTAAAATTGAAAATTCGTATATTGAATAGCTAAAATTTTTTTAATAAAAGAATGGTACAGTTCCGCGTGTGCGATCAGCCCTTACAGCATCATGCTAACTATTGAGCCCTCTTGTTTCATCTGCTCCACTAGAGCTTGACACGCACTGATACAACACAGGGACCAATCCTAAAAAGTAAAAGTCCAATATACCTTACATGTATATGCGGCTTACTTTCCGGTAAGCTGGGCCCGTGGGCTGCTCATCTCATCCCCACGCGTCAGTGAGAACTGAGAACGACGCCATCGTTTGGCCTCCTCTGGCAAGAAGCTGACATGCGGGGTCAGGGGATCCGACCCAAGGTGTCAGGGACAGTTACGGGCAGTTGGAAGCCTCTCGCCGCCTACCTCGTCTCCTCTTTTACTCCGCCTTGTAGAGCCCAACCGTCGCTGGGCGACTCCCCTCCCCTTCTCCGCTCCGCGCACCGGAAGGTACTATTCCTCTCTCCCTCCCTCCCTCCCCTTCATTTCCCACCACCTGTTCGATGAAATGGCGCAACCACAGACCTTGCTTCCTGTTTCCATATATGCTGCGCTCGTGTTGTTGATTTGATGCCGTCCTTCTCCTCCCGTAACCAAGAAAACCTGTTTTTGCTCAAGTTGATGTGCGTCGTTCTTGTTCAAGGAATTAGGCTGTTTCTTGGTGGTTCTGTAGGTGACCTGGTTCTTGTTCCTGGAGCAAAGGCCAAGAATTATGCCGCTTGGGTATGTTTGTTCAGAAGATTGTGGATGGCCTTTTATTTCTCCAGCGGTTTGCTTTCCTAGATTTCCGGGATAATCATTTGGCAAGTAATGGTCTCCACAATAAGGAGGTGTAACTTACTCTACAATTTTAATTTCGTGTGTTCCGGGGAAGGATAGCATATCGTCTTGGTAACCCCAAGTTCATTTGTGAATCAATCCCTTGACTTAAAGTTTGGAGAGCAAGAACCCCTATGAAGTTTTGCTTACATACTTTTCTCTTGGAAATTTGGGTACAAGTGACCGCCAGAGACATTAGTCTCATTTTTGTATCCAAAAACTAATAGAAAGTTGGTTTCAGAGTCAGTCTAGAAGTTTTCGTGCTGTAAGTTGAGGCGTTGTATTCCTCACCTTGAAGTTTAAGAACCAAAATGCTTATCCCTCCCAAGAATTGCCGTTTCTTCACTTGTTAGGTCTCTCCTTTCCTGGCCTCGGATGGCTTATTCCAAGAATTAGTCAGGATTTTAGTTCCCAGTCTTCTTGTTAGGGGACTGAGACATGGGAATTGGGAAAGTTGGTGGCTTTTTGGGTGCCCATGTTCCTGGCCATGAACCTATGGCTTTGCAAGAATTATTAGGTTGTGTTTTGGTTGATGGGGTCTACTAATCTTTGCTGTAAAGCTAAGAAACGTTGATAGACTCTTTTTCTCTTTTCCTAATACTTTCACTTATTCAGCAAGTCCTTTCCTTCTGTAACTTCGATGGCTGTGTGAAAGGACATTGTTTGGTGTTGAGCAATGGTGTGGTTGGGATTTCTGAATCATTTTGCTTCTCAGGCCTCCTTGTCATTTGGGCTCTATTTGAGTGTTTTGTTTTTCTTGTCTTTTTGGTTGGTGTTTTGTCATGTTGCATTCATCTTCTGACATGTATCAAAATTTAGATTGCAAATGGTCGTTGTTTGGGACTGCAGAATTTTATACTAACTGTGCATATGGTTCCTTTTTGTTGTTCTGAAGCCTTGTCCTACACTATTTTGTTTCTTTTTTCTTTAAAATGGTCAAGCTTGTTTTATTTAGTAGGAGATAGCTTTGTTGGAGTTAACATCTATATTCTCTGAAATAATTCTGTTTGTATTGAGCTACCAACTGCAAGTCAGCACCATAATGTCACTACTAAATCAAAGCCCACTCTTGATGTACTAAGTTACTTACCCCCTTGTGTTGCAAACCGTGATCAAGCCAACAATGTCAAGTTGGGATCCATCCCTCTGGGGGGAATCTTTAGTACCTTGAACACTGCGTTGTTTGTACATTGTTAGTTGGGCTTACGAAGCTTATATTTGCAACTCAATCTGTTTGCCGAACTGTGCTATCAAACTGGTTTACTTCAATTGGGGGCTAAAATTGTTCTTGAGGATCTGTTGTGCATTGCCGGAAGTAAAATTTGTTCTTGCACATTAATTTAATAATATCTATTGCTTCTGCTGAACATTTCCCAGAAAAAAGAGTTGGTATTTTTTACCATATAATATGATGTTATCCACATTTTGTTTTGTAATTCACTTTATTTGATCATATTGAATTGCCAGAAGAAAAATTGCTTGGTCTTTTGTATTGCTAGCTTGTTCTTTTGTTGTTGTATGGGTTTTATTATCCAACTGCACTGTATGGCATTTAACTTGTCACTACATTTTTTTTCCAGAATAAAATAATAAGCTGGCCTGAACAATATGGCATCTCTTACTCCAGGCATACTGTTAAAGGTTCTCAAAAATATAAACTCTGATGTGAAAGTGTGTGGAGAATACCGGTCCATTCTTCTCCAAGTTATTAGTATAGTTCCTGCAATTACTGGTTCAGAACTTTGGCCAGACCATGGTTTCTTCATAAAAGTTTCAGATTCATCGCACTCGACATATGTTTCTTTATCAAAAGAGGACAATGAACTCATCTTATCAAACAAACTACGACTTGGCCAATTTATATATGTCGAAAAAGTTCAATCTAGTATCCCTGTTCCGGTTCTTGTTGGGGTCCGACCAGTTCCAGGAAGGAACCCTTGCATTGGGAACCCAAAGGATTTGATGCAAATGTCAGCTCCCTCTGGGGTTTTGGAAGCACTGGATCATCAAAAGAAGACTACCAAGTCAGCCGAATTGTCTCAGAGTGAAAAGGAAAACTCTCAGAGGAAGGTAGTTATCAAAGAGCAGAAGGCTGTTGTTGCTTCCCGTTACATGCTTGGGATATCAAGCAATAATGGAAAAACTACCAATCTGAACTCCAGCATTGATAGTGACAAAACTAATGAAGGAAGTGGCATATGTGAAGCAAATCAAAAGTTGGTTGCTCCAAAAGTCAAACAAGATCCAAAACATCAGGTATGCTCAAGCTCATAGGTTTAATTGAAGTAAGATGCTGTTAATAACAAAACTATGAACTTCATTATATCCTGGATTGAGGATCCCCATTCATCTTCGTAATTTAAGCTGAATTATTCCATTTAATATGGGCCTTTCAGACGTAGCAGAGATATACTTTTTTTGAAGCCAGTAGCAGAGATATACTAATTGTTATTGTATGAGATCTGATAACATGCGAGTTCTTCTAAATAAACAACTATATGAAGTAAAAAATGTCTCTAGGATGGTTCGTGGTTACATTTGCTGCTAGTATTGCAGGAACGACCAAATACTACCTCTCCCAATCATGCTAAGTTAGTTTCTGCAAAGCAAGGAGTTAATAAGGACACAGGCAAGAATAGTGGCAGTTCACCTAGTCAGAATGGTTCTGGTATAGTGAAGAAGCAAATGCCCAAGGACAGCAAAAAGGGATCTGCAACTGAAAGAAGCTCACCGCCAAAGGTTTATAGTTCACCACAGACGCCAGCAAGGACATCACCACCAATGCTCAGTTTGTCAGCAAAGCACAATGGTACCTCTAGCCCAGTTCCTTCTATGTCTAGTGTTAAAAGAAGAGTTACGGAAACAGTCTCCTGGGACTCCCTCCCGACAAGCCTAATCAAATCAGGCAAGGTATACTTTTATCATTTGTAAATTGTAAGTACGGATTGAGTATGAGGTCCTCATGACTTGAATATGTGTGTTGTATGTATGCAAGTCATTACTTTCGTTTTATATGCTAAAAAATAGTCTAGTTATTTGTTAAGTTTCTTTATTTGCTAAATTGTTCTAAACCATGTTGCGTTTTCATTTCTTTTGTGTGAATAGGCTGTTGTCAGGAGGAAGAATATTGCTCTTGTAGTAGCAGCTGAGGCTCAAAGGGAGGCTACTGCAGCTGCATCTCTTGTTAAAGGCCTTGGGTGAGTATTTCTATGTTGACAGCTCATATATTTCTTATTTATAGCTATTTATTCCTTTACTGACTAACAGTAAGATAAGTTTCATAATTTGAGCGGACCCCCTTCTGTTTTCTCTTTGAGCTAGACTTATTCCAAATTGGTAAATTCCTTCTGTTGGGAACTGGAACTGAGGTGGATCCCAGGATCTTGATTTCTTCTGATATGAAGTGTATGTTTTACTTTTGCTATTGAGTGTGAAAAAGGAATCTAATTTTTGTCTCTGTTTTTTCCCCAGAATTTTTGCTGAGATAAGGAAGTCTGCTGAGGAGGATCCGCATGCTACAATCACCAAGTTTTTTCAGCTAAACCGGCTTATCATTCAGCAAAAGATTGTTTGGAAAGATCACTCGCCAGAGTCTGGCAAAGAAACCCGACTAGAGAAGGAAAAGTCATCGAGGAAAGCTTCTGTATCTCAGAATAAAACTGTTGCGAGTAGTACAGCAAAGAACTCCGATGATGCTTACACTAGTGAAAAGATTGAATGGGCCAGAGAGGATGGTTTCAAGGACATCTGCAGGTCGTGGATTACTCTGAAAAAAGAATCACAGTCATGGTTTCTGAATTTCTTGGAAGATGCCCTTGAAACTGGATTCAAATTTGAGGGCCGAATTAAGAACACTAGAGAACGAGTACGAGGACAGTCCAGGGGTGGAGATGGGCAAATCGCAGTCCGGTTGTCGCAGCTCAAGGAAACAAGTGACTGGCTAGATGAGCTGCAGAGCGAGGTGGATAAATCTGCGGATGGTTTGGCTGAAACCGTTGAGCGACTGAAGCAAAATGTGTACGCGTGCCTACTTGGAACTGTCGAAACCGCGACATCAGCTCTTGAAGGTACAGCCGGTTATTGCTGAAAGTTTGTGAGAGCTGGTTGTTTTTTTTTTTTTTGGCTTGGAACTAGCTGCGAGGTATTCTGTTGTATAAGAGCACTACAGGTATACAACACAGAAGAACCTGATGCGAAGTAGAGTGAAGAAGAATCAAAGTTATTTCAATTGTACAACATAACGTAGGAGTGAGGAGTGAGAGGTGTAAATACTAAATAGTCAGTTTGTTCGTTTAAGTTATACATTAATTTATTCTTTTTCACATTGCTCATGTTGCTTGTGAAGTGGCAATTTTATGTTGATCTTCACGTCTAGTCAATACAAATTGATGGATATATGCACTTCCGTCAAAACGGGCAATCTCTTTGGTTCCCTTGCATTTGCTGGCCTGCAGTCATGCGGTGCATAATATGTCAGCTCCCAATCACCCATGCTACATGTATCGCTGTGTTGCAATTTCATTGTGTGCTAGGTTCGAATTGGGGATGCTGTGTTTGGAGTTTGCAAGCAGTTCAATTGCAGGGCCTTTTTTTATTAGTTTTTAAAAGTTATTTTTCGATTTTTCTATATTAATTAGTTTTAAGTAAAATATCTTTTTAAGACAAAGTATACAAGTTAATTGTAGCACATACTGTAGCAATTTTATTTATATAAATTAAAACCATATACTGTAGGTCCGTATCCTCTTACGGACAACCCAAAACTTATTAAGCAACAGCCGAAGAAAGAAAACCAATACCGCTATGTATACACGTCACAGCTCATAGAGTGAGACAGCACGAGTGCACAAACTCTAGACGAGGACTAGATATAGGGCTTATTCTTTACGGCTTCTAAGAGCAGCTTTTGACTTTTGCTACAGTATCTAACTTTGAAATAGAGTATTTTCTCAAGACGAGATCTACAAGTTAATTATAGTACATATTAAAAATCTAACATCTGTATCAATCAAAATCGTAAGCAAGTATCTCTCTGTAATCGCTATCACAAACAGTCTAAGCCGCAGAAAATAAACAAGCCCACAGGCTACTCTCTTTTTTGTCGATGCTCGAAAGACACATTTACCATCTTTGATTCGTTTGGATGGTGTCCTTAAGAATCTGCACATGTCAAGCAAAGAGATGTCAGGACGCTGAGCTAAAACATGGCTAATCTATCGACTTTTCTTTAACGACTTCTAAAAATAATTTTTAACTTTTATTACAATACCTAATTTTTAAATAAAGTATTTTCTTAAGATAAGATCTATAAGTTAATTGTAATACACGTTAAAAGCCCAATATCTGTATCAACCAAAATCACAAGCGAGTATCTCTCTCCGTAATCTCTGTCGTAAACAGCTAAAATTTAAAAATTTCAGCAAAAAACCACAAACCGTAACCATATCAAACATGCCATATTACCTATCCATGAACTACACACTTTTGGGACTAAATGACACTTTTGGCATAATTTAAAGTTGTATTTGCAAAAATAGTCGTAGTCGTATGAAAATTTTAAAAATGATATTTCTACCGTCCGGTGGCCATACGATAGCCCCGGGGGCCGGCACGTGACATCTGCCGCATGGCCACCATACATGAGGTGGCCTCATGCACGGCCTCATAAAAAACTACAATGCTAAAACCCTGAACCGTACATCTTATTATCTGAGCCGAGAGCCTAGAACACTGCACCTAGCTTTTTTATAGTTCCGGTACGTGAATCGCTAACTTCCACGCGCTTCTATCTAAAACTAATTCTTTAGATACATTCTAATCCCTTAAGTCTCTTTTAACTGCTTTCCTTCACGTCAATTTTGGTCGACCTTTGCATCTTCTTACATTTCCAGTACGCTTTAAAATTACACTACATACCGGTGTCTTAGAAGGCTTTCGTTGGAGATGTCCAAACTGTATCAAATGATATTAGATAAGTTTCTCTTTAATTGATACTATCCCACCCTATGACCGAATAGAAACATGATAATGCAGATCGCCACTGATAACGATTTGATACGTGCAGGTAGTAAGATGTTTTTTCTTTACTATTCCGTTGCTTTATGCTATGTAGTAGTGAGCGATTCTGGTGTCAAGCTTGGTAGCATATAATCTACACAAAGGATATAGCAAGAGTGCCACCCCATGTACAGGAGTTCACACTGCTGTCAGCATGTTGCGTACTGCACCATTTTCTCATATATAGCAATATTCTTTGTTTATGCTGGATGTTTTGTTCTGTTTGTCTCTGAAAAGAATGTATGTTAGCCAGGAAAATTGGTGGAATTTTTTTAAAATAATCTATTTTTATTCCAAAATACAGAAATATATCTATATTTTTTTATTTTACACTAATAACCTTTTGTCGCTCCATCATTAAGCGACGTGCCAAGTGTCCAAGTCACCTACCGACTGAGCAATTAGTTCTAGTCACTAAATTATTAAACGATTAGTTCTATTCATCTTACTATTGAGTAATTAGTCCTAGTCGTCCAATGATAGAACAACACCTAAATAACTCACTCAACCGTTTCACGAAACTGCATCCTCCCTCATAACTCTCTGCGCGCCCTTATTTTCTGCATGTGCCATAGATCAATTACTACTCATCGACCTATGTATGTTAAACGACTTGTTTAGATGTCGCTCTATTGTTAAGTTACTAAGACTGATCGCTCAATAGTTTGACAACTATAAATAGTCATTTAACCGGTAGACGACTTAGAGACTTTGGCGCGTAATCATTGGACGACTAGCTCAAGTTGTTTAATGGTAGAGCGATAGAGGATTATTAGTGTAAAATAAAAAATGAAGATATATTTGTGTAATTTGACAGAGGATTATTAGTGCTACTCCCTTCCGCGCGCACCGCCCCACTCGGCAGCGTGTCGGGCTAGGGCAGCAGCCTCGCCGAGCGAACCAGCCGCGCGCGCGGGGCGAAGTGGATAGCAGCGGAAGCGAGTAGTCGCCTCGAAACTGCAGGAAGCACGGAGAGGGAGGTCACCTCGCCTTTAACCTCTGCGATTGTGTGCCAACATAAAAAACTGGACATAACATTATGCATTTTGTCCAGACGTAGATTACCCCTGCATTAACAGCCCGCTCAGTTGGGTTAAAAAAGGTGATTTATAACTGAAATTACACTGTAACTGATGATGGCTTATTTAACGTAATTAAATTTTAAAAAAATAAAATAGAAAAAATAGGTTAGCTCATCACGGACAATACAAACGAATACGAAAAAAAGAACCAACAAAAAACCTCAAAAAAGCCAAAAAACCAGAAAATGATGATATTTAGGAATAGTAAAAAATAAGACAGAAGTCAGAAGCTCAACCCGAAATAAGTGGAGCCTAAGGAAGCAACTTAGGCCTCGTTGGGTCTCACTCCAAACGACTTCTGCTTCTATCTTTTGCTTCTGGAACGCATTGGCTTTCTAATTTCTTTTTTTTTGCTTGTTAGCTTTTTTGGGGGCTTTTTTGATTTTATTTTTTCCCTTATTTCTTTGCATTGTATGCGATGATATAACTTCTTTAGTTTTTATTTTTTAAAATTTAATTACTTAGAAAAAGCTAACAACCACTACAATGTATTTTTAACTGCTATAGTGCATTTTAAGCCATAAGTTGGAAGTCACATTGAGCACTACCCAAATAGCGATGGTTTCTGGTTTTCAAAAGGTAAAAACTATTTAGAATACGTTGACTTCGTAACGTGACTTTTTTTTTTGCATTATCTTAGAGATATAACAATATGTTTTTTATTTTCTTTAATTGAATACCTCAGAAAAAGCTAACAATCATTATAGTGCCATTTCGCCAAAAACCACACATCAGTGCAATGAACTATTCACAAATATCAGTATATCACTATTCCATAAAGAGGAAACCTCTCTTAATATTGTAAAGAGACAATTTGTACTAATTTCATGTTTTGCACTGTTTACCACGGACTGTAAATCCTGTCATCATTTGGGTATTCTTCGGTTGGCCTTTCACTGTTTTGATGAAAATTAAGGTCTATTTAAAAACAACTTTTGGCCACTTATTTTTAGTTTTCCAAAGTCGAAAACTATTTTAAACGTGCTAACTTTTTTAACATGATTTTTTTTATCTTTTACCTCTTTTTCCTCTTCCTTTCATTGTCCATAAAGATTGTAACAGCTTTTTTTATTTTCTTAACGTGATCATCAGCGTTTCTGTGGGTGTAGGTGCCTCGGTTGCGCTACTAACCAAGGTGCCCTCGAGCTGCATTCCAGGACAAGAGCTGGAGCCATGAGCCCGCGCGGAGCCGGCCTGCCAAGTGCCAACTGCGCGCGCCGGCAGCAACACGGCCGCGTAGCCTTGGAATGTAGGTGGTCAGCGAAGAGATAGCGTATAACAGCTTAGGGGTGTTTATTTTGGCCTTTTTTTTGTGGCTTTAGTTTTTTCATTGTAGCTGATTTTGTTTTGCACTATAACAGCTGGTAACTTTTTTAATGTAATTAAAATAAAAAATAGGTTATCCTATCACAGATAATGCAAAGGAATATGAAAAAAAACAAAAAAAACCTAAAAGCTAGAAAAATCCAAAATTGTAGTGAACTAGAAGGAGCGAGGCCTTAGTTCGTCCTTCTCTGGCAGCCAAAACCGGTCAATGCTGGACTCAACCACGTACCATGTTGACGCGTACTGCATATCTGTCCATCGTCCAAATCACATTAAGCGCAGATCTCTGACTAGACCGACTGGCGTCCAAGAGCCAGCAGATGTGCATGCACGCACGCACTTTCTTACGACGATTTCGAGATCGCCGCCCTCGTGCGTGCATGGATCGGTCGCTCTGGCAATTGCCGTGCGCGTGCTCCGAAACAGGTATGCCTCGTACGTCTAATTCGGCTGTCTAGCACTACGTTAGGAATTCATTCACCAGGACGCCGCACGACCAGTGTAGAAGGGACGAGCTAGCTTTGATCTTTGAATCGAAAGGCGTCGTACGTGCGAGTCATACCATGACCTCACGATCGACTAGATGTCCTGTCTAGATGATTTGTTTCATCTTTTGCGCGCCGAGACGAGGAAAATCGTGCGTGTCCATCCATCCTCCCCGCCGCGCTCAGTACTGACTTTACCCTCGAGCATTTGGCATGAAAACAGCTTTCAAACTATTCGAAACTGACTGCACTGCTCGCCACATATGCGGAAATGAAGTTTTTCCTCTGTTGATTTCGTGAATTGCTCGGCGTATGCGCGCCTCTATTCTCATGACGGCTAATATATGTGCAGTTATCGATACGAATCCGGTCAGTAAATTTAGAAGCATCTTCAGTCAGATATAAAGACCATGGAGAATATGAAGGAATTCGAGGAGAAATACGTAACCACTAAGTATATTCGATATGAATGTTTAAGATTACAAAAAATCCTCTCTCTCTCCTATTACAAGGAGTTCTATTTATAGAGCGGAAGGGGAATACAAGTGAACTTACAAGTTTGTCATAAGGGCCTAGTTTACTCCTAGGAATATCTTCGTCATTTGACTCGCGTGGGTCCCGCTGCGTCCAAGACACAAGTTGGTTCGTGGCTTACTTTGGACTTCGTTCGGGTTGGCCCCAGACCCCTCTCGGCTGGTCTTGCACACCTCGTTCGGGGTTGGCTCTAGACTCCTCCAGAACTGGTCTTGCGTACCTTACTCCGGGTTAACCCTGGACCCCTCCGAAATTGGTATTGTGCACCTTGTTTGGGGTTGGCCCCGGACCCTTCCGGGATCGGTCTTGCGAATCATGCCCGGGGTTGGCCTCGGACCCCTCTGGGGCCGGTCTTACGTACCTCGCCCGAGGTTAGCCTTAGACTCCTCCGAGGTCGGTTTTGCATACCTCACTCGAGGTTGCCCTTCCAACGGGTCATCGCTCCGAGGTGGTCGTGGGCTCGAGGTAGCACGGGGACCTTCTTCCAATAGTAGCTCATCGTCGATATGGACGGTCGCCAATCGCTCGCTCAGGACAGGCACACCGACCTATGGAACGGGTCAGCGCGCGGCCTCGGGCCAAAGATCCCTCCGAGGACCTGAAAAAGGGCTAACACCAACATACCTTAGCATTAGAGCAGCTTTAGGGTGGTAATTCGCCATTTGTTGACCCTCGGGACGAGCTTAGCCTAGCCTAGACGAGCTCAGTACTCCTCCAGCCGCCCTGGAGTCTTTGCCCTTTGCCACCCTAGGCTGCCTTAGGGTCCCCTGGGCCCTTTCCCTAAGGCCCCCGGCTGTCCCGAGGGTGTTGTCCCTTATCGCCGCGAGCCACACTGGGATCTTCGGTGCTGTCGCCTTCCCCCAGGATCTCTGGGGTCATCACCTGGCCCCGGGACTTCGCAGCGTTTACAGCAGGCTTCCCTCGTGAAGCTGCCCTACCCAAGGCCATGCTCCTCTTGGGGACATCGCTGGGCATCGCTCCGGACACCGCCGGGGGGGCTCCCTTCGCTCATGCCCGAACTCTCCTAGGGACTTCGCTTGGTTTCGCCATGGGCACTTGGCTTTGGGTCCCTTGGCCACCCCCACAAGGCTTTGCATCGGTCTGGCCCTACGGCCTCCCGCTCGCTCTTGGGACACCCAGCCAGAATGCTCGGTGGCTTGACTTAGCGGCCCAGCCGCCTGATAGCCTAGCCCCCTCTCGGCCTAGCAAGAGATGAATCACCCCAGTGCAACTAGCCGCTTGGCCAATTTCTGCACCTCGTGGACAATTTTGGATGGCTTCTTGTCAAGGATGGCCCAGATCTTTGCGAGGTTCATTTTGATCCCACACTTCAACACTAGGAACCCCAAGAGTTTCCTTGCTTGTACTCTGAAAACGCACTTCTCTGGGTTGAGCTTCATGTTAGTCTGACATAGGTTGTCGAAGGTCTATTGGAGGTTGGCGACACGTGCTTGTGCAGGAACACTCTTGACAATGATGTCATCCATGTAAGCTTCCATGTTGTGGCTAATCTGGGAGTCAAGTGCATTGTACACGAGCCTGGTGAAGGTGGTGCCAGCATTCTTCAACCCAAATGCCATCTGGACATAGCAGAATGTCCCAGAGGGTGTGATGAAGCTAATCTTCTCCTTATCTTCCTTGGCCATCCATATCTGGTGGTACCCCAAGTAGGCGTCAAGGAAACTCATGAGCTCGCACCGTGAAGTGGCATCGACCAGTTGGTCAATCCTAGGGAGTGAGAAGTCATCCTTTGGACTCGCATGGTTGAAGTTTGTGTAGTCTATGCACATGTGCCACTGCCCATTGGACCTTTCGATGAGAACTGGGGTGGCAAGCCACTCGGGGTGCACCACCTCTTGGATCACGCTGGCATTGCGAAGTTTCTCCACCTCTTGCCTTGTTGTGGTATGGTGTTCACTTGATGTGTTTCTTAGCCTCTGTTTGATGGGCTTGGCCTCAGGCTTCACAGAAAGCCGATGCTCGATGATTTCTCTCAGGACACCGGGGAGGTCTTCGGGCCCTAGGCGAAGATATCATGGTTAGCCTGCAAGGTGGCTAGTACGGCCTCGGCCGTTATAGGGTCTAGCTCTGCGCGCAGTAGCACAGTGTTGGTTGGGCCAGCTTCTAAGAGGGGTTCGGCTTGGGTCTCTCCGTTAGGCATCGGCTTGGGGATCCATTTGCTAGAGGAAGGGGCCTGGGTCCTCGGTGCGGCTTCTGCAGCTCCCAAGGAGACTGAGTGCACATACCGAATCGCCGCCTGGATGTCCTTATCTATCTTCCTTGAAAGGTCTTGGTTTCTACGCACCGTGATGACTCATTAGGGGATGGGCAGCTTCATATAGAGATAAGCATGGTGCGATACCGCCCGAAAGCGGTTGAGGGCCACCCCACCCATGATGATATCATACTGGTACGGTATATCGATGATGTCGAAGACCACGTTCTCACTTTGGGTGCTAGCCCCAGCCCCAAACACCATGATCAGCTCGATCCTGCCAAGGGTCAAGACCGGTTCACCGCCGAACCTGAATAGCGAGATGCCAGGCTTTGACAGGAGTGACCGCAAGACCCTGAGCCTGTCGAATGTGGAGGTGAACATGATGTCCACAGAACTTTCCCCATATACGAACACTCACCTCACTTCGCACCTAGCAATAGAGGCTGAGATCACCAGGGCATCGTGGTGCGGGAGGCTGACTCCGGCTGCGATGGGGGTGTTTACCCACTACGGGAGCTCAGTTGGGGGTCGTGCTAATGTGGTGCACTAATGGGCGTAGGCCCAACGTTGTCACTTTTATGCGAAGGTGTGCGAGTTTCCACTGGTGATTGCGTGCACTATGTGGCACAAAGGGTCAGAAGCTTGCCTTGTGGCTTTCAGCCAAAGTGGAGTGACCGAGGCAGGCAGCGTGGCCGCCGCCGTGGATGTGGGAGGTGGGTTGTGCTGTTGTGCATTGGCTATGGCATGTGCTTGTTGCCAATGAAGTTGCCGGGTAGAGATGATAAAAGTGCATATCAAAGTCTCATGATAAGTCCATCCATGAATGTCGCAGAAGCGGTGGTTGTTGCCATAGTCGGGTCGTTTGCTTTTCCCGTTGGTACGAATCTGGACAGTAAACTCAGAAGCACCCTCAGTCGGATATGAAGACTGCCAAGGATGCGAAAGGAATCAAGGAGAAGCACACAATCACTAAATGTATTCAATATGAGTGTTTAGGGTTACAAAAATGATCTCCCCTCTCCCATTACAAGGGTTCCTATTTATAGAGGGAGAGAAGGAAAGCGAGTGAAGTTATAAGTTTGCCCCTTGGGCCTAGTTTACTCGTAGGGGTATCTACATCATTTGCCTTGCGTGGGTCCCGCCGCGTCCGGTACACGGGTCGGTTCGTGGCTTACTTCGGACTCTGTCTGGGGTTGGCCCCGAATTCCTCTAGGGCTGGTCTTGCACACCTCATCCACGGTGCAATTTCATATATTAATTGCTCTAATCAAAGAATAGCCGCATATAAGAGTTTTGCGTAGCAATGAACGTCGGTCCTAGAAAATTTGGGTTAGACATGACTGTTAGATGGAACTCTACTTACCTTATGCTTAAACATATATTGCCGTATAAGAAAACCTTATATGTTTTCCTTCACACCCAAGGTCATCAATCTTGTAGCTCCTCTAGTAGAACCCAAGTTAGAGACCCTGAACTTACTGAGGACGATTGAGTTGTTGGTGAAAAAATATTTTTCCTTTTAGAACTTTTTCATAAAGCTACACTTTGTCTTTCTGGAGTATACTATCCAACCTATCCTCTAATTGTTCATAACATTCTTGAAATTGCCATTCACCTAAAGGTTTTTGAAAATGATCCTATACTACGGGATGCTGTAGTTGCCATGAAAACTAAGTTTTTAAAATATTGGAGGAAAATTCCTATTTTATAAGCATTCGCCTTTATTTTTTATCCTAGAGCCAAACTCCAAATATTTATAAATGTATTACAACTTTTAAGTAATACTACCGGTTTAGACTATTGTACAAACTATAGAGTAGTTAAGGATAAATTATATGAGGTATATGAGAAATATGAAAATAAGTTTGGGTCTGTGCATTTGGAAAGACCCCCGGTAGCCCCTAGCACCTCTAGGGGGACTATGCAATTGGGCAAGATTTTTTGTTCTTCGTCTAGAGATTCTCGTGCAGGTGCAGGTACACATCAGTCAAGAGGAGAAAGGTGACAAAGCACTAGAGACCTATCAAGCTATCTCAACAGTGATAGCGTTAGCTTCGAACAAGAGTTGAACATCCTCTCATGGTGGCAAACCCAAAAAGTAACATATCCAGTGCTATCCATATTAGCGCGGGATGTGTTGACTGTTCCTGTCTCTACAGTCTCTTCGGAATCAGCCTTCAATCTATCTGGAAGAATAATTGAGGAGCGACGAACAAGTCTCTCGAACGAGATGGTCGAAGTCCTTATGACCGTCAAAGACTGGGAACAAGCTGAATCAAGACTCCAACATACTGCAGATAATAGAGATTTAGAAGAATCTTTTGAGAATTTATATCTAGATAGCAATGAATATGATTTTTAATATTTTCTTCACATGTAGTCACTAATGAGCTTTATAGGTTGTACTCTTTTTTCTTTACCAAGGTTTTCTCAAGTTGAGTTTTTACTTGGTAAAATTTTTAATGAGGCAGTCATCCTATGTAATTTAATAAGTTAATAAAGCTCATTATGTCATTAAAATAATTATTTTCATGATTAACAATGTTTGCAATTTTCTATAATTTTTCTGAATTTTTTCTTAAATTTCTACAATTTGTTACAATTTTTCTTAATTTTCTACATTTTTT
This sequence comes from Bonia amplexicaulis, assembly GCA_036346245.1. Taxonomy (NCBI): domain Eukaryota; kingdom Viridiplantae; phylum Streptophyta; class Magnoliopsida; order Poales; family Poaceae; genus Bonia; species Bonia amplexicaulis. Next base: position 3,121,032 of record CM070741.1, read on the forward strand.
GAATTTTTTTCTCCTTTTTCCGGTTTGACGGGCCGACCGGGCTAGCATAGCTCGTTAGCCGAATCAGCGTGTGCAGCAAGACGGCCGCTGGTCGTGCTCGATCGGATCGGGTGGTTCGTGAGTGGCACGGCACGTCCCATTTATTAAGCGGGCCTTAACGGGCCGTGCCTAAACGGGCCATGCCGTCGCCGGGCCCGTGTCGTGCCGGCCTGGCACGGCCCATTGGACAGCTATAGTTGGCTCCGGACCCCTCCGGGGCCGGTCTTGCGTACCTCGCCCGAAGTTGTCCTTCCAATAGGTCATTGCTCTGAGGTGGTCGTGGGCTCGAGGTAGCGTAGGACCCTTAACATGCACTATATACATATACTAACATACGATGTGCATATACGGATATATGTATGGTCTTCTAAATTGCACAAGGGGAAGGCATACGAGCCTAATTAAATAACGGCTTTCTTTCTCTATTTTGAGCCTGCTAGTGTGTTCTGATTAGGGATAAAAATGGATCGGATAGTGCTCAAACCATATTCGCATCGATATTTTTTCTCGGATTCAAATACAAATCGGATAAATGCAGGATACGAATATGGACCGAACAAATATCGGATTCAATTATTTTTTGGATTCCAATAATTATTTATGGTCTCTTCTCTTTAAAACATGGCACCAAGTTGTTTTAATATTTTAAATTGATAAATAACTGACTTAGTGACTCTAACATGTAACTGCGCATTAAATGTTAACAACAACAAATAAATCATTCATCTCATGTATTTGTATAATGCAGCTTTTGAGAACAACTTCATATCCTATGACACAATAAAGTTTAACAAATTAATATCGGTTTTATAGCAATATTTATGCCCCCTTTTCTCTAGTTTATCACGTAATTATTGATCATTGTTGCCATTTTGTCACTAATCCTAATTAATTCTAGATATATTACAAATAAATCAGTTATAAACATATCAAATTTAGCTAAAAAGAGCCCACAAAAAGTTTTATTGGGGGATGTGCCAAATGAAAAAAATATGAAATGCCAAATTAAAGTCCACCATAATGACGGGCTTGTCGAAATGATGGAAATGCATATATAATATACTTAATTTGGAGGTCAAATACAAAACATACGTATTAGTAAGTTAATGCTATTATATCTGCTGAATCCGGATATCCGACTCCGAATCCGGATTTTATTCAGATATGCGGATTCGAATCCGTGCCAACCATACCAGATTCGCATCCACATCCGGGTATTAGGTATCCGGATCTGATATATCCAGATTCGTTTTGTATTCGGATCCAGATATTAGATACATATTCGGTAGCTAGATATCCAAGTAATATTGGGTTTCCTTTTCACCCATAGCTCTGGTCACCTCAAATGATCTTTTTTTTTTTCATTTGAGAGGTGCTCGATCAACTCATCATGATGCAGGAACGTGTCATCCACTAATTGAAACGCCAGACTAATCTGCAGTTCGATCAAGCAACACATGGCCTGGCTACAGGTCTGCATGACTGCCTGCTCAGTCCCAAAAGTCGGTCTACAAGTCACCGCACATGGCGATGCGCATACATACCATATGGATTAACGATCATGTCTGCAACAATCATGGAGTATACTATTCATGCATATTTATGAAAGTAGCAATTAGCAATACAATAATGTACTATTCCTGCAATCTTAGTAGACCTCAAAACCTTGTGCGAAGAGCTTGCTGTTTCTAGCCAAATAAGGAGCTTGCTTCTATTTTATCATAGCAACCATGCATGAAGCTGGTCTCTAGTAATCTCCGGACAAATAAGCAAAAATACAAGGAAAGGACCGCGAAAATATGAACAGGCCTATTAGTCAGCTATAAGTACTTTGACTAATTGATCTGTCTCTAGTCTTGCATATCTGTCTCTCGCGTTCCCTTCTATTCTACGGTCTAGTAGTTTGTCTCCAAGAATTCAAAGTTTTCTATCACATTCGTTGTATTATTATTCAAATGTTTTAAGTTGAAAATCGTCATGAACTAGATAAAATATTGTGTAGTATCGAACGGGACACAAACACTGTTGCCTTGTGTTGAGCCCAACAAGCAAAACAACAGAAGTGCATAACACCATGCGCCCACAGCAACCAAATAATTTATGGTGTTTTCAAAAGTCAAGTCAATTGCTTCAAAATGGCACCTAAAATTTAATCAAACCAAGTGAAAACGGTCAAATTATTCCATGCTTAAGTACCAACTAAGTAACACTTAACAAAGAGTTGACCTGATCAGTACTTCAAATAGTTGCTGGCTACATATCTCCCTATCATTGTATCTAGCTCTCCCTTTCGAGTTGTTGCATCATCCAAAGTCAGATGTTAAGCAGTAATTGATTAGATTGATGTACGTATAATTCATCGGCAGGTTTCATGAATGTACGCTAAGACTTGATGGAGGCAGATCGATAGGGCAAGTTGAAAATAAATAAAAGACGCCACTCTAGTTTGCAAGTTGCTCGTGCATGTTGGGGCCTTGGGGGTCAACCGGTCAAAACCGTGGGTTGATGCACTTTTGAGAACAACTTCATATCCTATGACACAATAAAGTTTAACAAATTAATATCGGTTTTATAGCAATATTTATGCCCCTTTTCTCTAGTTTATCACGTAATTATTGATCATTGTTGCCATTTTGTCACTAATCCTAATTAATTCTAGATATATTACAAATAAATCAGTTATAAACATATCAAATTTAGCTAAAAAGAGCCCACAAAAAGTTTTATTGGGGGATGTGCCAAATGAAAAAAATATGAAATGCCAAATTAAAGTCCACCATAATGACGGGCTTGTCGAAATGATGGAAATGCATATATAATATACTTAATTTGAGGTCAAATACAAAACATACGTATTAGTAAGTTAATGCTATTATATCTGCTGAATCCGGATATCCGACTCGAATCCGGATTTTATTCAGATATCGGATTGAATCCGTGCCAACCATACCAGATTCGCATCCACATCCGGGTATTAGGTATCCGGATCTGATATATCCAGATTCGTTTTGTATTCGGATCCAGATATTAGATACATATTCGGTAGCTAGATATCCAAGTAATATTGGGTTTCCTTTTCACCCATAGCTCTGGTCACCTCAAATGATCTTTTTTTTTTTCATTTGAGAGGTGCTCGATCAACTCATCATGATGCAGGAACGTGTCATCCACTAATTGAAACGCCAGACTAATCTGCAGTTCGATCAAGCAACACATGGCCTGGCTACAGGTCTGCATGACTGCCTGCTCAGTCCCAAAAGTCGGTCTACAAGTCACCGCACATGGCGATGCGCATACATACCATATGGATTAACGATCATGTCTGCAACAATCATGGAGTATACTATTCATGCATATTTATGAAAGTAGCAATTAGCAATACAATAATGTACTATTCCTGCAATCTTAGTAGACCTCAAAACCTTGTGCGAAGAGCTTGCTGTTTCTAGCCAAATAAGGAGCTTGCTTCTATTTTATCATAGCAACCATGCATGAAGCTGGTCTCTAGTAATCTCCGGACAAATTAATAAGCAAAAGTACTCGGAAAAGACTGCGAAAATATGAACAAGCGTATTAGTCAGATGCAAGTACTTTTACTAATTGATCTGTCTCTCTAGTCTTGCATATCTGTCTCTCGCGTTCCCTTTAATTCTACGGTCTAGTAGTTGGTCTCCAGCAATTCAAAGTTTTCTATCACATTTGTTGTATTATTATTCAATGTTTTAAGTTGAAAAATCGTCATGAACTAGATAAAATATTGTGTAGTATTCATCTTCTAGCTCTTGGGTTACGTTCTCCCTTCTCTCTCTTAAATCTTGACGAGCGAAGACTGAAGAGTACGTACGTATGCATATATGATATATACAGAGTAATTTCGAAGATTTATGAGCGGTTTTTTCCATCATTTGTTGTACATGCTGTAGCAAAACAGTGGAAGAAATGTAAGCGAAGTTTGCCCTAAGCTTAATGGCAATTTCTCGATCGAGTATTAACTAGTGCATGCGAGCTGCTTGCGTATATATGTACTTAATTATAATTAGCCTGTCTAAGTATTGTCACCGTCCAAGAGTCATATAGCTAGCTAGCTAGCTCGATGCATATGCATTTATTTGCAACCAATTAATATATGCACGGTCGACAGAAAACGGCATGCCAAATTGCTAGCACTAATCAATGTACGTTCCTTGGTTGAAAATTGACGGTCAAATTGAATTTCAACAAGCTCGCCACTCTGTCTAGAACTCCGTTGAATACTCTTAATTTTCCCACGTGAGTGGTACATGGTTCTTTTCCTAGCAGGTGCTACGTACTGTCTGTCTGTCTCTATAGGAATAATTAAAAGGAAGATATAGACAGTAAATCCGTGCTAGTTTCTGAAAAATTAAATCCGTCTACTTTCACATTCCAATGGAACGACGTTTACATCCTTTTTTTTTTAGAATAATCATTTACTTTCTACTACTATATCATCAGTCTCAAGTCAAATAATTAGTACAGTAAAATAAACCAAATAATTAATTTCCCTGGTATTTCTGAGAGCTTTGTTCTTGTTGCTCAATTACATGCATGATGCACTGCAAGGTTAATCTTACGTACATTTGCAACTCCACGTGCTAATACCCTCCATTCTAGTCAACTTAATTGCTTTGCAGGTTCATATATACCGAACTATTTAATTTACCATTATGGCAAATATATAAGATCTCTTCTTTACAACTTTAAAAAATTATTTTTCAGATTTTTTACATTAACTAGCTTTAAAAAATAAAATACCTTTTCAAGACGAAGTCTACAGATTAATTATAGCACACACTGTAGCGGCTTCATTTATATCGGCTAAAACCGTACATAAGCTATTTATATCTCCATACTATCTCTCATGAATAGCCAAAAGTCATAAGCTACCGCCATAAGCCGGAGCCCGTACGCATCTAACTCATTTCATGGGAAAGTTCCATGCAGAGTAGTTCGATCGAGCTTCGTGGTAAATGTAAGGAATAATCAGGAGCTAGCTGTGGAATTTGTACAATCATCAGCACCAAATATGCTCAATTATATAGACGACTACGCACTAATCCACACCTAACCTCGCAGTGCGTCATGCATGAAATTGAGCAACAAGACCAATGGCATCGGACCATGTGGCCTTGGAGGATGTTGGTTTGAGCCATGTGGCGCAGAATAGTATATATATACGTCGTGAACGTATCCAAAACGACCTAATTAGTGATATGTTAGGTCCACGTGGAGGTCAAAATTAAAGCTCAAAAGATCGATCTCCAATTCAGAGGAAGTTCAGATGGAAAATTCAATTGCTATGTGTTGCTGATCAACCTAATTCTTGATTTTTTTTTATGCCGGATATGCATGTTGAAGGTCAGCCCTACCCTAGTCTAGGTTTCTCGAGTTCATAAGCGCACGCACATACACATTGTGTACGCCAGTTCAATACAGTGATCTGATTAATAAAACGGGTTTGGTTACTCGATCTCACAGATAATCAAGGTTATTAGAAAACCGGTGGTGCATGCCGCGGCCGGGGACATGTATGGCTTTCATGGTCTGAAAAGGTGTGAAAAGGCTAACAATATTTTAAGAAACGGGTTCTCTTAAAGCTTTAAACAATTGATCGAAAGTCCTAAATATAATGGTATGGAGTATATATATATGTAGGGAAACAGCATAATACAGTATTACTACTGAATGCTTATATATAGTACATTATTAGTACGTGTAGTTCGGCAAGGCTAGCTACACCTACAAGTCTACAAGAGTATAACACTATAAGGGCATCCATAGTGTATATAACCTAAGAGGTCTTAAGGTGGGTCTCATCTAAACCTTAAGGCCAATGCTGTAATGTATATAACACACTAGATCTTAAGATGGTCCCACTTGTCAGATAAAGAAAAAATGTATTTTAATGCTTATGACCAGGTCTTTAGCTTGAGGACTGGTCTTAAGGTTTTTTTGCTTATGGCCTGCTTAAGGTCACCCCTGTAATGTATAAGGTCGACCTTAAGGTGGTTTAAGACCCTCTATTTTTATACACTGTGGATGCCCTAAGGGTATACACAATAGTTTGTTTCTTAATATTATTTTTAAAGCTTTTATCTCACCCAAAGGCAGCACTAGAAACAACATCTTCGACAGTAAATCATTCTGCTAACTATTTTATACTATTTTCATCATTACTTCTTGTCGCATACCCTCACTATTTACGTTGGTTTGTAGGTTCACATCGTCTCTTTTGTAAAAGACAACATATTATCTCTCCTCACCTCCTCTCTTCTACACATATAGGATTTTATTTATTTAATATAGCTAAGATACAATTGAGATGGTACTATTAGAAATGCTCTAATTACAGTACTAGTTGGACATAGTTCTCGCACACCTCTACTTCAAGGTTTCTACCCTAGCTAGCAGGCTAGCATACATGCCATGCCTAGTTATTGCTAATCATGGTTAGCACAGCAGTGAATTAATTGGACTGTGATCATATTACAATAGAAAACTAAAATTGGTATAAATAACAAAATTTCCCGGAATGCAATGCAATGGGAATATACAGAAACGAAACACTCCCGTGATAAATAACTGGCATGCTGCCACCATTTGGTTTGCTGCTTCCATACTGTGGTGAAAAGAAAGGGTGTTGATAAACATTATATGGATGTTTTTTTCTAATTATTATTCAGATTTGTGACCATTGGATTAGAAATCTAATGGCCATAAATTCTCCCCTATCCCTTTCAAAAAATTCTCCTCCTCCTCTAAAAAAGGGGTCGTTGGATCTTTAATCCAACGGTCTCAAATCTAGATAATTATTAAGAAGAAAATATCCGAATAATATCTAGACACACCAAAAAGAAAAGAATAGTGCGCATTAGCTGCAAGCTAGCTAGCCGAGAAGCCGGTGATGCGACAGGCCATGGCAACCAAAGGACAAGGATGGCCTATCTCACTTCACGAGGGGACAAGGAAGAACCGTCTAGCCATGGTTGATTGCTTATGGTACTGGTTGATGACTTATGATATGTGTGTGTTTGTAGTCTTTTTTAAAATAATAACTGTAATTTTAGTTGATTGAGAGTGTAACTTTAGTTACACTTAGTTGCATTCTCAATCAATTAAAATTGTAGCCTCCCTCCAAAAAAACAACTGCAATTTTAGTTGATTGAGAGTGCAACTTCAAATGACTGTGAGATAAAAAAAATTTCAGTCGCCTTGGCAATAGTCACTCTTTTTATTTATTTATTTTAAAAAATTTATAAGTTATAGTTGAAAGGACTAGACCTAGCCATAGGAATACAACCAAATTTACCCAAGCAAGGGTTTACACCCGCTTCCTTTTCTCCGGTCCAAAGTTCCGTTCAAGTTCTCTCGACCAAGATCAAGAAGAGCCGCGCCCTTGAACGGGACATGGTCATCGTTCCCGTGTCACGAATCCATTCTGAAAAGAAAACTAGTAAAAATATATGACTAGGCCCCGATTCATCGAAAACGAAACGACTAATTAATTTACTGCCTGATGGATCGAGTACGTTTCACTTTGTTTTGTTGAGAATAAAATTAACAGAAAGAAATTGAGATGTTGCAAGAATATTACAGAGTCGATGCATGCATGGGCCTGGTCGCTAGTAGTACACCCCCTCGGGTGATATCTTGGCCCTAGTTTTCTACTGGTAGTTTTCTATGCCACTTCTCTTCTCTTGTAATGTTTCCCTCCATTTTCTATGACACATGCTGGAAGCTCACATGCTAAAACCCTCGCTAGCTTCCCTATAAATACGTCGCCATGCCCCCTTCAAATCGCACACCATAAACTCAACTACACCTTCTAGCTCGCTTCCTGCTACGCCGGCTAGCCTCCTGTAAACACATCACCTCACGCACAGCTAGCTAAGCTCAAGCATTAGCTCACCTTCCGATCGGTCATGGCGCAAGCACGGTGCGCGAGGGAGGCCGTGCCGCCGGTGTCGAGGGTGGCGATCATCGGCGGCGGGATCAGCGGGCTGGCCGCGGCGAAGCAGCTGGCGGGGCACGACCCGGTGGTGTTCGAGGCGACGCGGTCCATCGGCGGGGTGTGGAAGCACTGCGTGTACCGCTCCACGCGGCTGCAGACGCCGCGCCCCGACTACGAGTTCTCCGACTACTCGTGGCGCAACCGCGACGACCCCACGTTCCCGACGCACGAGGAGATCGTCGAGTACCTCGAGGGCTACGCCGACAGGTTCGACCTGTGGCGCTACATCATGTTCGGTGCCAAGGTGGTCGGCGTCAAGTTCCTTGGCGGCGCGGACGCCGGGTTCACCGAGCTGTGGAGCGGCACCGGCAAGCCGCTCCAGGGCGAGCCCATGTGGGAGGTCGGCGTCGCCACCGGCGACTCCGACACGGTTCAGGTACCGTATGCATGCTTTAATATTCGTGCTGCGTCGCCGTGCTGCGTCTCACTTTGATCTCACGTAGTCTGGTTTCTTCCGATCGATATGATTTGCAAGTGCAGTGGTACAAGTTCGAGTTCGTCGTGATGTGCACGGGGAAATACGGCGACGTGCCGCGGATGCCGGTGTTCCCGCCGGGCAAGGGGCCGGAAGTGTTCAAGGGGAAGGTCATGCACTCCTTGGACTACTGCAAGCTCAGTGAGGAGGAGACTGTTGAGCTGATGAGAGGCAAGAAGGTTGTGGTAGTGGGGTACAAGAAGAGCGCTATTGACCTAGCACTTGAATGCGCCGAGGCCAACCAAGGTAAAAGCATACTGCATATTACAAGTAGAAAAAAACGACATGTATATATATATACCTTCTCTTATTCATAATTCCAAAGCAAAAAACTATGAATTGCTACTACTACAATTACTCAAAACTATTCTTTATTGCATATGTAACTAGCAGCCAGATAAGCTATCATATGTGCGCGCGCGCATTTACAAGGAAATCGTAGAAAAAGAATATGCAAAGCAAGCTCACACAAAAACTAACCCAACAGGGATTGTTTTTTGGGGAAGCATCCAATCATTTGATGAACCAGGACAGTGAATATCGCATACCATATTTGGTTACATGTACGTTGTGACAGGTACATATGGTTGTTGTCGAATTCGGAGACCCAAACCTTTGTTGGGATACTCTGCCCCAGAAAAGGTCACTCTTGTCATGATCCGTCGTACACTCCATCTAGACAGTGCAGCTAGCTAGCTAGCTAGCGTCTTGCATTTACGAGTTCAAAGTATACTGAACACAATACGTACGCATACTTTGACTTTTCAAGCTCCGCGAATAAGTTGCACATACTAGAGGCGCCACTTGTTATTATTTTCTTTCTGAAACTACGCATCACTCCAACGTTTCGACTCAATACTGGACTGTATCGAAACGTCTGCAGGTTCGACTAGCGCTATTAGTAGTAGCAACAAAAATCATCTGTCATTCTACACAGCCTTCCAAACTTGATTATTCGCAGCTGCCGACTGGGGGTAGCTAGCTGCCAGCTGACGATCGAACTCTACTGAGCATACATTTCAACTGTTCCTCAAAAAATACTAGTAGCACCTACTAGTAATCAGTGCCAGTACGAAACAGTTTGACGTTTGACTTGGCCGGAGACTTGATTTAGAATTCTTGATTTAGATTGAGGCGATTGACTGGATTGATTGGTTAAGCGGTCGCCGTTTCTGGTGGCATGTATGCAGGTGAGGGAGGCCAGGCGTGCACGATGCTGGTGAGGACTCTGCATTGGGTGGTGCCGTCCTACTCCATCTGGGGCTTGCCCTTCTTCCTCTTCTACTCCACACGCTTCTCCCAGTTCCTCTACGAGAGGCCCAACCAGGGCTCCTCAGATCGCTCCTCTGCCGCCTCATGAGACCACTGGTATCAAACACATGTACCTTGCATTCATACATACGTGCAACACAACACATACACCGATACGTACTAGCCTACTAGATGCATGTGAACGTACATCCGAACCACAACTTGACAATTTGATAATGTACTTTTTTAATTTTTCTGTTGTTGTTTTTTTTTTTTGGTCTGTGAGCAGAGGGCAGGAGTGTCCAAGTTCATCGAGTCGTATCTGTCGTGGAAGCTCCCGCTGAGCAAGTACGGGCTCAAGCCGGAGCACCCGTTCGTGGAGGACTACGCGAGCTGCCAGATGGCCATCCTGCCGGACGGCTTCTTCGAGATGGCCGACCGGGACCTGATCCGGTTCAGGAGGGCCTCGGGGTGGTGCTTCTCCGAGAACGGCGTCGTCCTCGAGGACGGCACGGAGGTGGAGGCCGACCTCGTCTTCCTCGCCACCGGCTTCGAGGGCAAGGACAAGCTCCTCGCCGTCCTGCCCGACCCCTTCCGCGGCCTCGTCGTCAACAAGTCCAGCATGATGCCACTCTACCGGTACGTACGCACGCGCCTGCCTAGCATGCAGAAGCTGCTAATTGACATGCATATATGCGTGCATGCAGCGTGTTTTAACATGGTGAATCGATTGCAGCGGGACGATCCACCCGTTGATCCCGAACATGGCGTTCGTGGGGTACGTGGAGAGCGTGTCGAACCTGCACACGTCGGAGCTGCGGTGCCGGTGGCTGGCGGGGCTGCTCGGGGGGCGGTTCGCGCTGCCGAGCGTGGAGGCGATGGTGGGGCACGTCGACGGCGAGGCGGAGGTGATGCGCCGCACCACGCGCTTCTACCGCCGCCACTGCATCTCCACCTACAGCATCCACGACAGCGACGGCATGTGCGCCGACCTGGGCTCCCGGGTGCACCGCAAGGGCAGCTGGCTCGCCGAGCTCTTCGCGCCCTACAACAACCAGGACTACAAGGAAGAATGAATACGCCAGTCGGTCGATCCAACCGCCCTACGTTGTCGTACTCGTACGCATACATACGCCGTCGAGCACGTATACGGTGCAGTTCATTCCTTGAGTCAAAACATACGTTGATTACTATAATACCTATGCCTATACGTGTACGTAGAGTAATAAATAAGATTCGTTATTCGTTTATACTACACTATGTAAGTCGTTGAGGATGACTAATAATCAAGGACTAGGTCATGACCATGTGTCATGTGAACCGAGGAAGCGTTTGGTAAGGACTCGAGACTCGAGGTCTCGTCTCGCCCGCGACCGTGTGTTGGAGCATGTAGTCTGGTCCGTGTGTACCTGTCGGACGAAAGGGTAGTACTATCACCCCCCTTGTAATCCATTTTTTGTCAGTGTAACTGATGGATTTATTATAAGTATGCAATAAATTCTTTCGCCTAATTAAAACAAGTATGCAATACATTCGTTTGTGTAAAATTAATTGCGTCTCTACTTTACCGTTCAGTTTGTGATTGAGCTGGATCCGTCTCTATTTCAGTTTTCCTTGTAGTGCTGATTTTTTGGTTCCCTGATCTAGCTAGCTACATTATAGTAACATCGTGCAATCCAAGTCCTCTTCAATGGACGACTTACGGGGCTGTCAGGGCTCAATCACCAGACATTATAACTCCATTTATATATATTACATTTTGTGCATTGTGTACAACCTCAGCTCCGTTATTTATACTCCGTTTAGAAGGGTTATGGCTTTTAGCTATTGGTTAAAATAATACTATAGTAACTGTTAGTTTTTGCCAATATATTTAATTTAAAAATAAAGAGAAAGATATCATTATATCTTCATAGATAATGTAAAGAAAAAAGAGACAAAAACCACATTAAAAAACCAACACGCTTTAAATGATCTTTAGCTTTTAAAAACATAAGCTATTTAGAGCAGGGACTAAGTCACGAACATAGGGGGTCTTCGTGCCATTGACATGTTTCTTTAGAGAAGTTCTATAGAACATTCGACTGTTTTTGAAGGCAAAAACAGTCAGATGATCTGGGGGCGTTGGATCTCTATCCAACGGATCCACTCATATAAGCACCTCTCTAAAAAAATCTCATATAAGCACCCCTCTAAAAAAAGATCTAGAGCGTTGGATCACCATCCAACGTCCTAAAATGTGACTGTTTTTATCTCCAAATACAGTCGAATATTGTATAAACAGTCCCTTTTTTTATTCTCTTATACTAGTGGTCGCATACATATATGGTCATAGTTGCCAGTGACTAATACACTTATGAAACGAAATAAACCAAGAATTGCTAAGAGGGGCCTCGTCGCATCACTTTGTTCCTTGAAAGTATATACAGGGGTCCGTTTGACTGACTACAGACACAAGAGCTTCAAGTGCAATTTCGCTGTCTTTGCTCTGACTAATCTTTTGTCTTAGCTCGCACTAAATGTTTGACAGCTAATTAAGTATGAATGTTCGATACGTTTGTCAACTTTTATGATGACCAAATATTGGTACTGATCTAGCTATTGTTTAAATTTTGTACGATGACTAATTTAGCTTTAGAAGCTTGTATATACTTGGAAGTTAACGGGACACAGTAATTAAGCACTGTGGTCTCGTGTTGAGCCCTAGTGTCCTACAAGCAAAAAAATAGTACATGGCACCATGCGCGGCCAGCAACCATGTACTTAAAATCAAGTCAATTGCTTCAAAAATGGTACCTAAAATTTAACCAAACCAAGTCAAAAGGGTCATATTATTTGATGCTTAGTAGCAGCTAAGTATAACATTTAACTAAGAGTTGACCTGATCAGTACTTCAATTAGTTGCTGGCTATATATCTCCCTATCGTTGTACATAAATAAATACACACTAGCTATAGCTAGGAAGCTAGCTCTCCCTTTCGAGTTGTTGCACCATCAAAGTCAGATTTGAAGGAGTGATCAACTGGATTGATGTATGTAGTTCATCGGCAGGTTTCATGAATGTACACTAAGACTTTTGATTGAGGCAGATCGATCGGGCAAGTTGAAAATGAATAAAAGACGCAACTCTGGTTTGCAAGTTGCTCGTGCATGTTGTGGGGTCAACCGGTCAAAACCGTGGGTTGCTCATAGTATGGTTTTGACCATCAACCTAACCACTTGGGATGTATACATCCGTAGTACTCTCTATATCATTCATAAATAAAGCTAAAAACGACTTATATAATAAGTTGTCACTAAGTTGACCTTTTAATTTCTACAGACGGTATTGATACAATAGCAGAAAAGTTATCTATAAAGGCTTTATAGACTATCTGTTGCATCGAGATGGTTTCTTTTTCACTCATTGTTAGAGCTGGGACTTGGGCCGTGCCGTGCCGGCACGGCCCAAGCCCATCGTGCTTCGTGCCGTGCCGCTCGGCCCGATCATCTTATCGTGCCGCACTGCGTCGCCGGCCGCGGCGTCTTGGCCAGCCCAAGCACGGCCCAAAGCCCACCGTACCGGCGTTCGTGCGTGCCGTGCCCCAAGCCCGGCCAAAGTAACTATACAAGACGAAAGCGATGGCGACAATGGTAGCGGTGGCCGCCATCTTCCTTTCTCTTGTACCCGTCTTATTAAAAACTTACTTAAAATTCGATACTATTGTCTTATGTCATTCCACCTCCGAAGTTGGTCATCTAGTACAATGGTATGTATATCTTGGTGCAAATTGGACTGTAGCGTATGTATATCTAGGGTTCGGTGGTGGTGACCTAAGGAGCATAGATGTAACTTACGTATGTTCTCTCTTTACAATGGAGTATAGAGCTCATATGTACTTCTAGTAGGGGTATGGACTATAGATGTACTTGAATTTGAAGTATGGAGTATGTACATGCGTATGCTCAGTAGTTTTCTAAATTAATAAATTGGAATCCTATCAAAACCAACAAATCTTATTTTTCAGAAGAGCTGGAGAAGAAAATGAGAAGGAGAAAGAGGCTGAGATTGAGCAGGAAAATGAGATATAGGAATTGATATTCCCAAGAGGGTGGGAAGGAGCAATTTGTGCATTTTGCTAACAACTACAATACCCTAATATTACAGGTACCCTATTGATAGAGTCCGGCCGCTCCGTGACTCTAGTCGTCCCAGTCCTCGTATATGGTGTAACCATCATACGGCTCGTCCTCGATGCAACCTCCCTCCCCTGAGTAGTAAGGCTCATCTGTCCCAGTTTCATCTCCACCCAAATGTTGCTGGCTACTTACCCATGTGGAGATTATAACACTTTGATAGAGCTACTAGTCTGTCCGTAAAACAGGATGTTGGTTGACACGTTTTGGTACTATCGTCAACACGAACGAAGTTGGTGATTTCTTATATTCTAATCTTATGCGTGGTCAAAGGAATGCTTGCTTGCGTTTACGATAAAGCTTGAGTCTCTTCGTTACCCGACGATAATTATGTACATAATAGTCGAAGGTATTACCTTAATATTTTAGATTGTGCCAACTCTCTGTTCATTTCTACAACAATGCCTATACCGGTGCTACGGCTAAATTCCGTTATAGGGTTCCTTAATACAATCAATTTTAATTAACATCGACTAATCTATTATACCAATTTTACAATGTACGCATAAATGAGCATTTCTAGCTACCATAAATCTAGCCTGCCATGTTCTAATCCCTCTAATTCTATTTTCCCCTTTTTCTTTCCTTTTTTCTCCTCTCTCTTTTTCTTTCTTTTTCTCTCTCTCTCTTTTCAACCCACGGCTCTTCTCTTTTCTCTGGATCCCGACTCCATCGCCTCGGCTCCTCCCCGATCCCCTTTCCGCCCGAAACCAGTCCCCGCCGTCTCTCGGTTCTTCTCACGACGCCGCCTCCCTGGCTTCTCTGCCTCCCCTCGCCTCAGATCTCACTCCTCCCTCTCCACTCCTTCCCTCTCCGCTCGGCGCCGACTTCAACCGATGCCGCCTCGGTTCCTCCGGTGCCGCGCCGCCGGCTCTTCCTACCCCGGTCCTTCCGCCTCCACTACCGGCTGCCGGGCCGCGCCGCCGGTCCCACCGGCGCCGTGCCGCGCCGCTAGCCCCGCCGGCCCTACGGTGCCGCCGCGGATCCGTGGCCTCGGCCCGGATCCGGGCTCCTTCCGGATCCGACCGTACACCTCCTCCCGTCTACTCCCTCTCTTTGCTCTGTGATGTGTGATGGATGTGGCCTTGTGGGGAATATGGGATGACCGAGAGATATCGACGGAGGGTGGACTGGGGAGGCGAGTAGAGGCCGAGGAGGCCCGTTACCGGCGCCGACGTGCCGGCCGTGCCGCCGTGCCGCTCGTGCTTCCCGTGCTCCCGTGTTGCAGCCGAGCCCAAGCACGCAGCACGGTTCACCGTCTTGCGTGCGTCGTCGCCCAACGGGCTGGTTTTCGAACTGGCCCGCCCGGTTCGTCAATGTCGTCTTGGCGCACGCGCCCGCCACGTGTCGGCCGGGCCGTGTTAAGCCGTCTTGGGGCCGTGCTTTGCTGGTGGCCCAAAAGCACGGCCCAACTCCACTCTACTCATCGTCTTCTCTCATCTGCATTATCAGAAATCTTGCGTGAGAAAAATTACAAATTGCTGATGTCACCCAATTGTACAAACCCTTTCAGATATACTTGTTGAGAAGTGCTAAGGAGACTTGAGTATTTTTTGGAGTTGAGAGTACTCAAATTTTGGAGCGTTGGATCACGAATCCCCCATATCCCTCTCCCTAAAAAAATAAATCCATGACGTTAGATCTCCATCTAATGGATCACTTATACCCCTACTCTCTCTAAAAAAATATGAATACTCCGAATCTGATATGTTGGATGAAGATCCAATGTCCAAAAAATTCAAGTGCTCCTAACCTAAAAAAACACTAGTGTTCCCTAGATATCTCCATAATTGTTTAGACAGTACAGTTTCAGCCTCCGAAAGGGCCGAGGCAATATCACAAACTCGTGCAAATGCATCGAACGATCTCTGATATGCAAGTCTAACATATCATCTAGTTTATCCACTAATTATAGATTTATAGGCAGTGTATTTAGACAAAGTATGAACTTTTAAAAACAACACATCTTTAATTTTACTGGATGCATGATATAGTCAACGCACCCACTAATTGGCATTACTGTAGTTAGTGATCGTTCTGTACATACGTGCACGCAGACGCTTTTTTGCTTGTTAGGAAGTATATGCATGCATCTCTATCTACTAGTACTAAGGTGACAACTGACAACGAAATGCTAAATGCATCTGTTTCTTCACAGGGGTGAGCATATGAATTTGATCTAAGGTTGAAGGAGAAATGATATATAATTTTAGCGTATGTCTATATCCTGCAAGTAGTTTTTTTTAGGAAACACAACTAGTTTTTTTTTAAAGTCATGGACGAAGATATGACTAGCGAGGAACAGCTTCATGAAAATTTGCGGTCCGGTCCAACAAATTAGCATACTAAACATTAAAAAAATTAATTTATGCTTTACAAGACAAAAAATTTACAACTTACATGGAGAAACTGTAGCATAGAAGTGTAGCAATCACGAAACACTTTTTCCCTAAGTACATGTTGCTTGCTAAATTTTCAAGAAGTACTATAACCAGCCACTGGTCAATTGTTATATATATATATATATATATATATATATATATATATATATATATATATATATATATATATATATATATATATATATATATATATATATATATATATATATAGATAGAAAAATATCTTTACTCCCGGATGCAATTACACCCACCTCTAATATACCACCTAAACAAACTTGAGATACTCCTTTATCACTTTAGGTATACTCGTATACTAATTATAAGATATTTCAATGCGAACCACATGAAAAAATTGCAAGGGAGTCCATAATTTTTAGTGTATTTTGTAAATACCTTCATATACGTATATAAAAAGAAGTATGTTGAAAAAAAATATATACCACCTCTGAAAAATTATTCATACCACCAAAATGGTCTTAAATACTCGTATACTACATGTACATACCCTTCGTTACACGAGATACTCCCTACGTTGTGAGATACGACATAAGGTGTAATTACACCCGGATGTAAAAGATATTTTTCATAGAAGGGTGTATATATATATGTATGTGTGTATATATATGTATATGTATATATATATATATATGTATATGTATATGTATATATATATATGTATATGTATATGTATATATATATATATATATATATGTGTGTGTGTGTGTGTGTGTGTGTGTGTGTGTGTGTGTGTGTGTGTGTATATATATATATATATATATATATATATATATATATATATATATATATATATATATATATATATATATAAGGCATAGAAAAATAACCAAGAAATAGGCAAGAAATTGCTTCGAAAGGGCGATGTATATACATATTCTGACATTCATGAGTAATAACATGAAATACGTACGTGCGTGATGCATGCTTAGGGTAGGATGGCGATTTTGTATTGGAAAATTAAGCTAAAGTATACCAATCTCCTTATTAGTAATTAGTCAGCGTGCGTACCGAGATTGCGGCAAGTTATACCAAGCTCCTGAAGACGTTACGTAATGTTCTAAGAAAACATAATCTATCGAGTAAGCCAATGCACTTTTGTCAAATATTTCCGACCCACCAGAAATAAATCTAGCTGGGTCGGTAGTGTAAATTCCCTGCATATTTTCTTTCATTCCATTTCAAAAACGAGAAATATTTTACGCTCGCTTTATATATACCAAGTGAACTTACTCCATCTTATAGGGTATACTAGTTAGAAACACGTACGTTGCGATAGAGTCATAAAAATAATAAGATAGAACTTATTATCTGGCCAACTTCACACATCAAACATTGGAAGCAAGCGACAGAGAGAAGGGTGACCAGAATGCGCGATGAGATGGAAAAAGTGGAGAGGGTGGGCGATTGCATCCCGAGAGAGAGAGAGGAGGAGAGAGACGAATGGTCCAGATCAAATCAGATGGCTAAGAAGAGAGGAGTGAGGACGGACCAACCACCAACTTCTTCTTTTATAATATAGGGTTTATACAATGGTATAGACAATTGTTATCTATAATATTATATATGTCATCTATAGACGACACTAAAGATAGCTTATACAATAGATTATTTTTTTTACATATCTCTATAAGCAGCTTCTCCATGACACAATGTGTCTTGTCTATCGTGTTGGAGTCAACTATTGCATGAAAGATAGCACAATTCTCTATATTCTCTTTCTCTCTTCGTATCATATTGTGTCCTACGTGATAATGTATATAGACAACTGATATATATCACTGGTTTAGACCTTTAGACGGTAATATTTTACGAATGATGACCTAGGATCAAATCCCTCTATTAATTTTTCTGAGTACCAGAACAGCTGAACAGGAATGGAACGGCCAAATGGAAGCTTGGAATAATTCAGAACTTCATACGTCAAGATTCAACACGCGAACGAAAGAATGGTTTTTTTTTTCTTTCAAAACTTGAATCAACCATGCATATCTGAGGCCTTTTCAACCCTAATGACTAGACAATTATGCACGACGATATATGCGCGTGCGCGATGTACAGTCCCCTTCTTGGGTTTGATTTCGTCCGACCAAGCCACCACACAGGTACGTCGGCAGAGGCCCGTATGTCCGGCCCGGTCCAAGCGTTCAATTCCACCACACAGGTACGTCGGCAGAGGCCCGTATGGCAGGCCCGTATGGACGTCTTGCATGGCCGTTGATGTGTGCCGCCAGAAGCAGGCAGCAGCAGCAGCAACTAGCGTCCATCCTACCTCAGCCTCTCGAATTCGTGATCCGCCAAATCACCGTCGACCAGACCGGTAAGCGGTGGCTGGGCCGTGAGCGCAGGATTGGGTCTTCCTTTTTAGCTTTTTAAAAATTATTTTTTGACTATTTTTTAGGTAAGGCCTACAAATTGATTATAGTACATACTGTAACGATTTTATTTATATCATTCAAAACTGTATATAATTTTTTGTGATTTTATGCTCTCTCTCATAAAATAGCTTAAAACTTATAAACTGAAGCCGAAAAACAGGCCCATCAACACGCCCAGGCGCACCGCGCACCTCACCGACGTCTTGCCCGGGCCGAGCAAAGGCTACAGTTTTGCCGCTTCGGACGGACCATTTTGCGAGTTTTCGACGCGCCTCGGCAGCGTGCGATGCAGCGTCCGCGCGGTGGCAAGCTGGGCCGCCCCTTCGCGCATTGTATGGGCCGTGAGCGCTCGACTCTGACTGGGCCGGGAACGCGGGCTTTGCCTGCCGGTCCGGGCGATTACAACTGAGGAGAGAAGCGACAGCCGAGACTCATCGCGCCGGCTTTCCAAGTTTGTTTTTAATTTCAACTTCTATTAATTAGTTTAATACTATTTGACAGAGTTACCAGCCACATTTAAAATCCATCCACCCAGAAAAAAAGAGACCATTTATGTTTATCCTTCGCTTGAAAGAGGAAGTGAATAGGGGATCCTCAATAGTGTCATTTTAGTTATTTCTTAGTTGTATTAAATAAGTAAAAAACTATGTACAGGAGAGAAGAGATGAATAAATAATGTGGTGTCGTTTATGCAAGAGAGACGATTTAGTCCGTAAACCAATGCAAATAATGAGAGGAGGTGAGACAAGAAATTATAGAAAAAATGATATAAAATCTCTCGGTAGTTCCTCGAAAAAGAAGAAGAAGAAGAAGAAAGAAAATCTTCTTGTAGTTAGTACTGCATGTCAACTCCTGTAAATCTGTAATGTAATGACAATGGTTAGCACACCCATATATCATTGAGATAGCCTTGATTCTCACGAGCTGACTTTTTGGATCTTAACGATTAGTAATATCCTGGAGCATCTTAACTAAAAGAAAGTTGCCTTAAAAATTTAGCACAAGTGGGCACGAACTCAGCAGGTTGATCACCACGATCGAGCTGGCCCCTCTGACTCCTTCTGATTGGTCCAGCTGATCCGTGCCAAGTCAGCATTCCCCCAAGAACTCGGCCGTGCGATGGGTTGCGTGTCGTCGCTGCGTCTTCTGACTGGACGAATCATTATTCTATGGAACGGATAGTTTTGTTTACCTGACCTAGCAGATGGATGCTTCAGACACAGGCTTAATTAGGTTAGCATAAACGATGGGGAATTAGTCTAATCACATGCCAAACCTTCTAATTACCTGGGCTAAAAGAATGACACGTCACTAACAGTTCCGTCCAAGAAAAGGCCAAATCCGCCATGGAATTGGCTTCCTGATCTGTCGAAACATATATAAAACCACGCGTTAAGCAAGTAGTAGTGCCTACTTGCCTGCGTACTTGTAACCATAATTAAAGACTTTGAGATTTAATCACACGGTGAATTCGTGTTTAGTTGTTCTGTTCCTGTGGTGTACAGCTCTAGTAAATCTTTCTGATTTTTGGCATACCGAATTTTGGCACGCATTGTTACGGCCAATTAATTTTGGGTGTCGACCAAATAAATTCGTGGTGTTAACAACATGCTAGTCCCCTTTTTTTTTACAGTTTTAGTACTTTCTATATTTCGTGAGTTACTCATTTTGACATGATTTGCAATCAAGCCTTGTTACACAATGCACTAATACACACAGTAGCGGATAAGGATTAAATCTTAGGTACGGTGGCTCATCGCCGCCTCATCAGATGCCGCTTCCTCACTCTGCTTTATGACTTCATTACTTGCAGTAGAACGATCATTAGTTAGGCATTCCAACCTGCAATTACCAGACATCGAAACCAGAGTTCTGCTGCTGTCATTGTTTGTAATGCCACTGAATTGCAAAAGAGAGGGTTAAGAAAGGAAAGGGTGGTTTTTGTCGTCAGACCCATCAACTTTTAGAATGCCGAATAAGTAACGCTCGCAGAGGTTCTCAGACCATCCAGGGACGGTCGGCACCGTCTAGAAAGCGACTAAAGGTAGCGCTCTCAGAGATTCTTAGACCATCCAGGGCCGGTCGGCACCGTCTCGCGTCCAGGGCCTGACAGAAAGGAACCCAGATCTAAGCTGATGACTATGTCAGATATTCTCAGATGTACAGTGTACTTCATTTAACAGTACATTTAAGTCAAACCTACAGTGCTTACAGGAACCAGTTGTACTTCTTTTTAACAGATCTAAGCTGATGACCATTTTTAACAGTACATTTAACAGTGTACTTCTTTTTCCTTGCCTTCTTTCTTAAATGAATACTAGAGCTCTTCGTCAAATTTCTTTTTTAAAATACCTATAGCGCTCATATATCTGTCCCCTAATTCTCCATGTCTGCAAAATGTAGATACACACTAACACTACTAGTCTAGAAAGTAGAAGCACCATATCAACTAATGAAGAGAATTAGAATACCAAGTCTCAGGAGAGAAAAAAAGTGGACACTAAAATGTTTAAAAATGTACTAGAATAATTGTGGACTTGTTAGTACTAGAGCTACCAGCCAAAAAGGGACATAAAGGAGGGTTCGTGTTTGGCATGGATGACTTCGCTGTCAGTGGCCAATCTGCTACATGGCCATGCTCGTGGCCACTTGCCCCTCCAAATCCACGTGGAAAAGTGGCAGTCGCACACCTACCCCCGTCTCACTCCACAGTGATACAAGTGCAACAAAACTGCCCAAAAAGAAGGTCAAACGATGGAGCAGGAGAGGTTTTAAAGAGGCTCTCTCAAACGCATGTACGAGATTAACAGCCCGTGTCTCCGATGCGTTCGAGACGCTCTGCATGCGACACCTGTCAAGAATCCAGCAGAGAAGAGGTTAACAGTAACCACGTAAAAAAAGCTGGCTCAGATCATCGATGTTGATGTGCTAAGTATGCGATAAGTACTATGCTGAAGGTCTGCTTATCATGAGTCCTCGGTCGATTGAATGGATAAGATTTTGATCCAAATCGACTATTCTAGATGTTGGTCCTCTCGAACACTGTTTGGTGAGCGGTCCTCATCTTAGTCTAAGCAGTCCATTATGCATTAGACTGAATACATATATGATCAAAAGATAAACACATGTAGAATATGTTAGAGAAAAGATATATATACTTCTGTTAGTAAAGATCCAAAAGATAAACACATGTAGAGTATGTTAGAGAAAAGATATATATACTTCTGTTAGTAAAGATCCAAAGAGAACTATTTGTATTAACATTCTTATCTATGACTATAAATATAATCCATAGGATGCCATAGGAGATGAGATAAAACACTAAGAGAAAAAGACTATTTTCAGATTGAGCACATGACATTTATTTTACACATCTTTCATACCTTGAGTTTTAGACTCTGGATACTCCTTTTGAACCTTTTGAAGCCTCCTTAATTACTGTTTGATGTGTAATCATAGCAAACACATCTGCTTCAGTTTTAAAGCTAAGTGATAAAATGATTTTCAGTGGTGAGAATAAACCGGTGATGCTATCAACTTCACACATCTGAAGGAAACAAGACTTCATCTGTAATTTAAGTAGTTGGATGATCGATTGTAAAATGTACTAATGATGACAACTTATATAATAGCACTCCTCCCGAGTGAAATACAGTATTTACTTTACTCAACTAAAAGAATCATGCAGTAAATTAAGTTCCGCTGCAATAAGTGCAATTTGGCCAGTTGATTATGTGTAAATTTTTTACCTTAGTGACGCAGCGTTTTATAGAAAAATAAGCTGAAATGGCTTTTAAGTTCTTGCTCCTGTTCCCCACCTGTTCAGAAAGTCACGCTTGTTCTCCATGAGTATTGCATTAAGGTGAGTTCTTTTAGACTGATGACTTATAGCTTAAATATTTAAATTCTGGCTGTTCGTGAGAGACAATACGTAAAAAAAATAATCGCATACGATTTTGGCTGGTACAGCTGAACTTAGTACATTTTTTACTATAATTTTTCTATTAACCTGTCTTAAAAAACACGTGTTTAAAAGTTAATTACTGTAAACAGTATAAACATAAATCAACTTTGAGTAAAAAAAAACCAGCCTAAGAATTCCATATGGGATGTTTGCAGTTTGACATTCCAACCTAAGCATTTACCAGCTATAATGTTTACCTAAATTTCCCTTCATTAGCCCTTCATTACAGCTAATACTACGTGACTATGCTTCACTGTTACTTCGCCGTACTCCAAAAGAGGCCATTTACCAGTTTCATCTAGGACAAAACAAAGTCAAATTTCTTCTCCAATTTTTTAAAGAATTATAAAGCCACCTAAGAAAGAATACTGTTTGCTGAATGATTACTCGTATTTGCGCCTTGCCACTCGCCTCCCTTGCGTGGTGTTTTTGTGGACGACGGCGTCGTCGCCAGCTTCCTGTGGCTCTCGGCTCCTCTTCCTCCCCCGCGTTCCCTCAGAAAAATCCATCCTTTTTCACCCCGGAAATTTAGTCCCCTCCTATTTATAACCCATCTCTCCCGCGGGGGCGGCCAGAGCTCGCGTTGCTTGCGTGAAATTGCCCTGTTTCACTGCACCCGGAATCCCGTTTTCTTGCTGCCAAGCCGCTAATTTTTCATCGGTTTCTTTCCATTTTCCGGGTCCTGAATCTTGTGCAGATCCAAAGGTTTGGCCTTTCTCTTTCTGGAGGTTTCTTGGTGCTGGGGTGTGAATTGGATCGATTTCGATCCATTTGTTGCCGTCTTGGGGGTCGCTGGTCCGTTCTTGATCCGAAAGGTGGGGGCTTTGTTTGGATTCTTTTGCCTGGAGCATTTGTGTGCGCGAGCAAGATGCTCTACTTGAAGCAGCCGACGAGGAGTTGAACTGCGCAGAGGGTTTGGTTTTTCTAAATTTCGTGGCTTGGATTCGCGGCGCTCGTGTTTTGTTTGTTGATCTGATCCGATGGAGGCTATGACGGCCGGCAAGTTCCTTCAGAAGTTTCGGCTCTACGAGACCAGATCGGTAGGGTTCTCTTGCAAATTTTGCTCTCTTAGTCGCTTGATTCGGTTTGGCTTGAATCGGATTGTAGGTTCCTTAAGCATGGAGATCTTTGTGTCAGTAAATCTCCTGTGTTTGACCTTCCTGCAATGGGTGTGTTTGTTTGTTTATGGTTGATTGGATTCTTGAGTGGTTTAATGCTTGCGCTGTGTGGGGGATCTCCTTTATGATTGGTTCGATTGAATTTTGTTTATAGGAAAGGGTAAAAGGCTGCAAAAAGGTGAGGAAAGAACCTTCTTTTTGTTTATTTTGCAGGGGAGGAAGAGAGTAGAAAAAAAAGGCATTCCTTTTTGCTAATTCCCTTCAATTGTTTCAGGCAGATTAAATATTTGCTGCATGATCTTGTTTAATGATGCTGTACTGTTGTGTTGTTTGGCTTTATGCCAATGCCAAAATTCAACATTTCAGATGACGTTATACATACGCATGTGTTATCAAAATTTGGAGGATAGTTAGCTTTGTGATTCAAAAAACAAGATTTTACTATTGGTACTATAGACAATAGGGGTTGTTTAATTGTTGCCCCACGTGCTCTGTTTCATTGGTTTATTGGAAATGAGGTTTGGTGTCGTATGTTCTTATGCATTTTATTTGTTGTTCGAGTTTTATTGTACTTAATATTCTTGTGCTTTGTTGGTGTAGAAATTCTATCTTATCGGAAGAGACAAGAGCAGAACTCTCTGGAGGGTGCTAAAGATTGACCGGTTGGAGTCTACTGAGCTGGGCATCGAGGAAGATCCTACTAGTTACACACAGAATGAATGCCAAGAGCTGCTTTGGCGGATTCATGAGGGGAATAGGTTGACTGGTGGGCTGAAAATTGTCACAAAATGCTACGGAATAGTTGGTAATTCAACATGAGCTGAGATTCCTAGAGTGTACCAATCACAACTTTGTAGCAGTTCAAACTAGAATATTTACTTCATCTTTGCTTCTGCAGGTTTTATAAAGTTTCTTGGCCCTTATTACATGGTTCTAATAACCAGGAGAAGGAAAGTCGGCACAATCTGTGGCCATGATATTTATTCTATTGGCAAGAGTGAATTGATCGCAATTCCAAGTCCTATAGTTTGGCCCAACGTGGCATATTCTAGGGATGAGAACAGGTCTTTCGTTTTTTCAACATGTAAATATTATGTATTACCTGTTGTAATTTCATCGCTGGTTCTTAACAATATCAAAATTGCCAGCTTGCTTTCTTTTGTATTTGGACACGTTATAGTTTCGTTTTTCATTTATCTTATAGTAGGCCCCCTCCTTTTCCAAATATTTCAGTTCATCTTGTTGCTACATTGTAATGAGACAATGTGCATTTTCAGCGATGATGTATATTATTATCCTATTTGCACTGTTTTATGACAATTTGCATATTTTCAGATAAGTTTTTCTTCACGTATTCACGTTTTTAGTTGAACATGGGCAATTCCATTTGGTCCAATTGTACAGGGAGATAGTAATATTTGTTTTGTGTATGCATTTAATGTCTCTTTGCCTATAAGTATAAAACTTACTTATTGATAACAATACACATCCAACGTATGGTCAATACATCATGGCAATTCTTGCAGTTCTGAGCTTTGTGTATGGTGTTCATATGGTCAGAGGTATATAGAAATGTTTCGAATTTCTTTGCTTCATTTGTATTCTACTTATTAAAATTCTAAATCTACTACAAATATATCATTGCAAGTGTTTTTCTCGTTTTTATTATCTGCAGAGATTTATGTTTTTATCCCTCACTTTTTGTAGATATAAACGGCTCCTTTGCTCGGTCGATCTCTCGAAGGACTTCTTCTTCAGCTACTCTTACAACATAATGCGCAGCCTTCAAAAGAACATTACCGATAAGAACACCGAGCAGGTTGTTTATGAAACAATGTTTGTATGGAATGAGTTCCTGACACGAGCAATTCGGAACCATCTCAAGAATATCAATTGGACCGTTGCCTTAATCCATGGATTTTTTAAACAGGTATATTCTTATGCAACATACTAAGTCCTTTGGCACTGCATTTAATGAGCTTATGCATATCACCAGTATTGTCTATTCATCATTAAAGACCACAAGTAGGGCTGCAGTGGTGCTAACTGAATGCCATCCCACTAACTCATGCGTTTTGCTCCACGTTTCATGACCTGACACGTAGTGAAAGCTTGAAATAAAGGGTTCATAAAGGCATGGTTTTGTATAACCTGCTGAAATTTTTCAGTTTGAGCTGCTTGAGGCTTTCCCGAGACGAAACATTTGCTCGTAAGTCTCAGCAGACTGTTAATGCTTTTGTTCAGTTATCTTTTATCCATCGTTAGTGTGTTGTTGGTACGTAGTAATATTGTACAGTCGGAACATGCTAACGCTAAGATATGAAATTGCATTGCTATTATACCTATTTTAAATATTTATTAGCTAGTAAGCAGTGAGCAACGTCCCTTGATCCAAGTGCAAATCCTGTGAATTACACCCATGTATAATTGGCATTTTTTAATGTATCTAAGAACTGAGAACTTCTTGTTGCTATTCGGTTTACAATTTTTTTATGCTAGTAGTGTGTTTCTGTATGAAGACAAGCTAATAGACATATTTTGGTGCATTCAGTCGAAGCTGTCTGTATGTGGGAAAGATTTCTGGTTGACACTTATAGCTAGGCGCTCGCGTCATTTTGCTGGAACCAGGTTTGTATTACAAGCCCTTAGGTTTAGTGGCCTAATTTGGATTAAAAAAGTAAATCTTACACTGATCTCACATAATCTATTTCATCTGAAATATAGATTCTTGAAACGAGGTGTTAATGAGAAGGGTAGGGTTGCAAATGATGTTGAGACCGAACAGCTTGTTTTTGAAGACACACCTGATGAAATCCCACGTCAGATAGCTTCTGTTGTACAACATAGAGGATCGATACCTCTTGTCTGGTTTCAGGAAACTTCAAGACTTAATATTAGGCCAGATATCATATGTAAGTTCTGGACTGTTAGTCTTTCATGAATTTGTCTTTCTGTAGACTGTCTTCTCTGATATGCCAATCACATTGCTACCTGCAGTAAAACCGGATGTGGACTACAAGGCAACCCGCCTTCATTTTGAGAACCTTGCACTTAGATATGGGAATCCGATAATCATCTTAAACTTAATCAAGGTGAGTGTAAGTGTGTAACATAAATGTTGTTTAAACTTTGACATGAATGATGTGTTTTAAGTTCCATTTATATCACCACTGACTTACATATCTATCAAGTTAATTGTCAACTTGATAGCCTTTTGCTCTTTGTTATCAGTCTGAAATTCTGTATATTCCTTTTGGATCGTGTGTATATTTATCAGACTCGTGAGAAGAAGGCTCGTGAGTCTTTTCTCCGTGCGGAATTTGCAAAGGCTATCCATTACATAAATAAGGGGTTATCAGATGACAAACGTCTAAAGTTTTTACACATGGATCTGAGTAAGCTTTCTCGAAGGTAATCTATTGTATTCCAAGAGAAATTTCTATCTAAGCTTGCCCCTGCCATTCAAATTGATTATGTTGTAAAGTACCTACAATGTTAAGTACTACATGCTATTTGCAGGAAAGGCACCAACGTGCTTGCACTGTTGAGCAAGGTAGCATCAGATGTGTTGGACCTAACCGACTTCCTCCATTGTGAGATAACAACATCATCAAAACCTGAGGATGTTTCAAGGTAACTTTCAGACCTACTTAGGAACTATTCTGAAGTTTACTAAGAATACCTTCCCTTAAGAATCCATAAATTCTACATAGCAAATGCAGGAAATTGCTCCCTCCAGTCCAAAATAACATGTCATTTTCATACAATATTTTCTAAATTTTACCATATATCTTTATAAATATATGGATTGGCCACAAGAAAACTATCCGATGTCATTTGCCGTAAAATGTTTTTCCGTGATATATGATTCTATTACATATCTGGATTGGTCAAATTCTTGGAGATCATGCAAAGTTTAAAAAATGTCAATTTTTGGACAAGAGGGAGTAGCTACTTTGATCTGGTCTTATTCTTATGAGCTCAATAAGCAGTACTAATGAAAATCTGTTACATGTTTTACAGTGGACAAGGAGCTGTTGCCAAGTCTAACGAGGATCAAGATTTCTGCACAACTAAGCTGGTACCTCTTTTACTACAAAAGGGTGTTCTTAGGACAAACTGCATAGACTGCTTGGACCGCACAAATGTCGCACAATTTGCGTATGGATTAGCTGCTTTAGGGTGTCAACTTCATGTGCTACGGCTCATTGAAGCACCTAAAATTGAATTGCATGCTCCTTTGGCCGATGATCTGATGGATTTCTATGAAAGAATGGGTGATACATTAGCTATTCAATATGGTGGTTCTGCTGCTCACAACAAGGTAGGTGTCTTGTTATATGAGTACTCTGAAAGAGTGTACGACTGTTTTAATTTGTTCTTTACCCCATTTGCTGTAGTTTTAATTTTCCTTGCATCATCCTTTACTTTTTCCTATTATTTTAGACATTCTCCCCCCTCTCCCTATTATTCTGTAGCTCCATGTTTAAGTTAAAGGCACATGAAGGCAACTTGTCACCTGAATATAGAATTCAGAAAGTTTGCTATTAGGGAGGTGCTTTCATGCTTTTCTCAAAGTGATTTGCACAACTTTTAAAGTAGAATTGAATAGTGGATAATGGTTACTTCTTCGTGTGCTTTGAGATTAGTATCATTCTTGTTAAAATGGAAAGCATGAAAACATTGCTCTTGTTATTATCAAAGCACGATTTTAGCCAAGATCTCACATACCAAAGAAACTTCTACCAAAACATGACACATTTTCTCTCACAGATCTCCTATGATAAATGAATTCCACCTAAATTAATTGGTACATGTAGCTTTGCCCTTTGGAAACAAGTGAAGAAATGGAGGTTTGTTATTAGGGTGAGGACATCTATAGCTACCCAAGTATATTAAATACAAAGTGTATTTTATGAATCATGTAGAAAATGTAAATCAACAAGTGTTTGTGGAATATGTGTGACAAAGAACCGGCATTTTGGATTTGGACTGGTCGTAGTAGGTTGTCATTTATGGCCTCTGTCTGTAGTTACTAATCCTGAATTTGTTTCTTTCAAAATGATTTGAATCTTCCTGTTAGGCAGTAAAGTCAATAGTCATAAACACATTTTCTTTCAAAGTCCAAACTGTTTTTTTTTGGAATATCAGTCTAAGTTATTATTCGCATATGCCACAGATCTTCTGTGAGCAAAGAGGCCAATGGAAGCCAGCAACCCAATCCCAGGAGTTCCTTCGGACCCTTCAACGTTACTACAATAATGCCTACACGGATCCTGAGAAGCAGGATGCTATAAATGTGTAAGCTTCTTCATGTCTGTGAAATATCTTTCTGTACGAATGACAGCCAATGGAAAAAAAATTGATGGTATTGTATATTACCACAAAAAGGTTTATCTGTCTTTAAAATATTACAGGTTCTTGGGTCATTTCCAACCCCAACAAGGCAAACCTGCACTGTGGAAGTTGGACTCGGATCAGCATTACAACATTGGAAGGCAAGGAACTTTAAATGAAGAAACTGGAAGGTACTGAAGTCAATTCTTCCATTAAGAAATATTGCTTGAAAAAGCTGGTCTCCAATATTCAATACAACCTTAGCTTTTATTTAGGTATTTTGCCTGATTTGAATCAGATGGAATATCAAAATAAAACTGATCACTGCGTTCTCACTTCTAAGTCCATGTAATACTTGCAAAGGTGTCACCATTTTGTTTTGCTCTAGCTGTGAAAATAGCATTGCTTGTTTCATGAAAATGGTCTTGACAGAATAAGGGAATGTATTAATCAAGGAATACTAGAACTTGTTTTGGAACCGCAAATTCATAGGGCTGTGAGTGGTTAGAGCAACAAATACAACAAAAATTAGATGTTCTTTTACCTTTTTCACACATTACAGAAAACTTAGGTTTTGATGTTCCAACTGAGGATAAATGCCAGGTGATCTTTTGGTAGAATATAATATGTTGATTAGCTTTACCTTGGTGTTAATTGCTTACATAATGATACATACTCAAGCCATCTAGTCTCAATCAATGGTTCTGTTGATTGTACTTTGTTATATTTGTTCCTCAAACTGCTCAGTTTCTATATATAGTTTAGTAATATAGAAATGTCATATCAACAGATCATTCATAAAGAGGTCTCTGTCGGATGGTAATATTCTATGCGAAAACACTGTACCTGTATCTGACTGTAAAGTCCGGGAAAATAACATTGTAAGTTCAGAATTGCTCCCAATGCAACAGCTGGATGACATTAGAGAGCCTTCTGATTCTGCACCAGAGATCTCCATATGTGAACCTAACCCATGCTCCAGGTGCGTTAATCCTTGTTAAAAATTGGCTGTTGGGAAACTAAAGTTTGTCCATGAATGTAATATGAGCTAACTGCATCTTTTAATGTTCAGTACAAACTATAGCACAATGCCTGCAAGACACTCCATTTCGGAAGAACGGCAGAATTATTTGAAAAGATTAGGTTACCCGGAGTTGCATTCTTCAAATTTTCTCGATCTTGATTTGTTGTCATCTTCAGGAATTTCTTGTGACGAGGAAATTTTCGAGAGGTAACATATACTGCGATTAATTTGCATATCCTGCCGCATTCGTTACATTCTCATACCCTTGATCTGTCAACTTCAGAGTTACGAGATTTAGGCTCCCCTTGACATTAGTAAGGTGTTTCAAACTCTCATTTACAGGTCATCGCTCATCAATTCACCCATGGATGTTGTCAGTGTTGAATCAGCTACGTCATACAGTGAACAAGGGCACAATGACGAGGTCAGCTTATTTCTCTAAACTTTTCCCTACGAAAAGCTTATTTAGGTCAGCATGGCAACGTGGTTTTATGATATGTGCCACTCAACTTACTGTAACCTTGGTTTTCGGTCGATCGGACTTTCACATTTCTCAGATGTAATCTAGTGCTGCACTGCTGCATTCTTATGTGCAGGTGTCTACTCACATACATATTCATCAATGAGCTCTTTTTTTTTCCTTCTTAGCAGGGAAGGGATGACACAGATCTGTCACGCTCGAGCAGCCAACTCTCAGACATTCGCGACTATTCTGACCGCTTTGCTCAATGGGTGGCTGATGGAGGCATGTTTTACTACTAGTGGTAAAATTTTGTCCCGGTGACATATCAAATTTTTTTGCCGCGGCAGGAAGTTAAGACAGCTAGAGCAAAGCAAAAGCTAGAGAAGCATCTGCATGCGCTGGATGCGTGGTCGAGAAGATGATGGCATGCGATGGAAGAAGCATTGGCACTGTTGACCAGCAGAACGCGTACGTAAACGTGGTATTCCGAGGAATGAAAGCATGCTGGCTCGGTTCGGTTGGGTACAGGATTCAATTGCTATGGTGAAGAACTGACCATAGTGCAGACAATAAATAGGCCAAATATATATTATCTGATTCTTTCAAGGGTTAGCGTGGTTACGGTTTATCTCTCCTTGGAAAAAATCAAGAAAAAAAAATCTCGCAAAAGAAAAGAAAGAAGATAAAAGATAAGGAATAACACTGCTACTCACATCGGTTTTTGACGGCTCTACTTTGCCTCCACTTTGTTTCAATATTTAGAGTGGTCTGCTCTCCAATCGTCTCGGTTCTGCCAGTTACCACTTAGTACGGTGGTACCTGGTAGGAATCGGAGGTGAGTCGACGCGGGGCTGACTGCTCGGCCCGCCACGGGCGCTACTATTAGCGGCCGCCGTGTCGGGGGGATGCACGATGGCACGGCACGTCGACGGCAACAGCGACCAACGCCGGCGGCGGAGCGAGGTGGGGGCCCCGGCCTCGGCAGCACCTCTTAGCCGCAAATATTGCAGCGACGACGACCACCGCAGCTCCTACGTACAGGGGAAGCAAAATTAATGCAAACGAAGTACCAAACTCGTTGATGGAATGGAAGAAGCAAACTAAACCAACGACTTCATACCTAACAGAACGTAGAACACCGTCCGCTCAGCGCCGGCATCGAAGTCAATGTTGTTGTTTATGGTCGTGACCTCTAAGAACTTCCTCATGGCGCGCGGTCTGCACTTGAGTAGAGTCGGCGATGGTGGATGGATGGAGATGATCTTATAGACGACGAGCTAATGGTCGCCTTAGGCCATGTTCAATCCGGTTTTCTTTACGGATTCCAGCTTTCGACTATTAGTTTTTGGCTAAAAATTATATTATAGCGGACGCTAGTTTTTTTTCATCATTCAATTAAAGAAAAATAAAAAATAAGAAAAAAAGAGAAAAACACCGTTATATTTTCATGAACAATGTAAAAAAAGAAAAAAAAAGCAAAAATTAAAAAGCCAACACGTTCATCCTTATACGGAGCGAATACGAATCGAAACGAATACGGTCACGAATATTTATCGGAATATAAAAACCTCTTAAACTATACATACAAAATCAATGAAAACACATAAATAGTTTATCTTATCAAAACATTAATGAAATCTAAACAAGCATAAGTATTTTTATCAAAAACTTAATCTCTCTAAAACAAGAATCAATTACTCATCACAAATATAGAAACATCTCCATATAGTCTCTCACACAGGGAATGTTGAGTGGCGTGAAAAACATGTATCTTTATATCTCTCACAGCCTTGTTCCTCGTGCCAACAGCGACAAGCCACGCCTTCCCGTCGTCCCCCAATTCCACCTTGGACACTAGGTAAACAACATCGTCGCATCCATGACCAGGGTGGGGAGCAGCTGTCGTCAAGTCCTCATGCCAATTTTCCTGCATTGCCATCGCCCAGCTCAGGCAACAGGACAGTTCCAAGGTCATCTAATACGGATTGAATAATACTTAAACTATATCCATAGCTATATTTTTTTTTTCAAATTTAAATACGAATCGAATAAACATCAGATACGTATACGAACCGAATAAATACCGGATATGAATTCGAATCGAATATCTACTCAATTCGTATTCGATCGGATACGTATACGAACCGAACAAATACCGGATATGAATTCCAATCGAATATCTACTCAATTCGATCGGATCAAGATATTCTCATAACTTATGTAGTATAAAGACATTAATGCCATTTTATCCTTATATAATTATATTTAATCATTCTAATTCATTTACTTCACTTAAAGAAACACGATTCAATTAAAAAAACTTGTCCAACAAATTAGTCATATTGTAATAAAATATGCATATTACTTCGTCGAATATGAATATGCATACGGATAGTCCAGATAAAATAACATTTTGGATGGTAAAAATTCATACCATATTCGCATCCATATTTTTTATATGAATTCGAATTCGAATACGAATAGGATGAAGATTGTTAATCGGATGAAAAAAATCTATACAATATTTGCATTCTATCGAATACGGTAACCAAATAATACAAATAATTCGTATCCACTTTCCACCCCTAACTCCCCGCCAACAGTCCCAAGAGCATCCTATTCCATGTGGCGAGCCTCCAACCAAAGCTAATCGCAGGGGTCCTCCTCTGTGTCCACAGTTTCACTTTCAACCAACATCAGGTCCAAACCATAGCGTACGGCACGTGCCTTTTGTATTTTCAGTGGTTTTATCTTTTGATTTTTTTTAACTATCACTATTTATTTAACTAATAAATCGTACTCTAACAGAACAGATCCTACATTTGTGTTTGAGAAATCTGGTATTTTTAGTATTTTCCAAATTCCGGGTCTTTTTCACAAACCATTGGTGCAAATGACGTCACGAATCGTGCGAGACCAGCAGCGCCTGTACTTGAGTTTGTCGGTAGGGCGGAAGATCGGAAGGAGGCGGGGGAGATGCAGCAGGGATGCGAGACATGGGTACTGTTCTTTTTAGTTTTTAAAAGTTATTTTTCGGTTTTTTATATAATAATTAGCTTTTAAACAAAGTATCTTTTTAAAATAGGGTCTACTAGTTAATTGTAGTACATACTGTACCGACTTTATTTATATCGGCAAAAACCACATGTGAGTTCCTGTTACTTTGTAATCTCTCGTACGAACAGTCTAAAAGCAATAAATCGCAGTTAAAAACCACAAACCACGACAAAAAAGAACATACCCATGGTGTTTAGTTGTGTGCTTGGCGGTAAGCAATATTTACGGAGATGTTGTTTGGTTAGGTGCAATAGTACGTCAACAGTATGTGTAGGTGCAAGAGAGGGAGGAAAGAAAATGTTGTCATGACTTTAATTTTGTCTTTAGCATATTCTAATAGCCCTCATTTTACCTTAATCTACTCTAATACTACCTACCATTAGGGGTGCAAATGGAGCGGATAATTTTTGTCCATCCGACCGACCGAAGGCATACGGAATAGATACGGAAAGGATAGATGGGTATCCGGTACTATCCGTGTTCGACTCCGACTCTGAGGAAAAATTTAGAATAAGATACGGGATAAGTGATATCCGTATGTCAAATGATATGAGAAAGTCTGTTGTGACTTTACCTAGGAACAAAATAACATATATGCAGATTGTCATATCTAAATAAGCGGGAGTACTGAGTGTTCTTCCTTCAACATCTTAGTAATTAGCCTCTCTATGTTCGTTCTGATTGTATCATACTGTTCAATATCCTATGCAGAGAAGCGGATAATTTCTGTCCAACCGACCGTCCGAAAGAATATGGAACGGATACGGTATGGATAAATAGATATCCGATAGTATTCGTGTCCGACTCCGACTCCGAGAAAAAAATATAAAATATAATATAAAATAAATAATATTTGTCCATATCCACTCCGATTGCACCGCTACCTACCGTGCACTAATCACCACTTCATAACGTCATTAGCGAAGCCTGCATCCAGAGAAACGGAGAAATTGGGCGTTCCTGATGAGCCTGCCCCAAAAACACTTTTTACATCTGCTCGGCCAGATTGTTTTTTGCGTGCAACCATCCAAACATGCCATACTAAGCCCCGCTTATTTGAGCTTCTGACTTTCGGTTTATTTTTTACTATTCCTAAATTTCATTTTTTTCTGATTTTTTAAATTTTTTTGAATTTTTTTGCCGATTCCTTTTTTCGTATTCATTTGTATTATACACGGGCTAATCTTTTTTTTGTATTCGTTTGCATTATACGTGGGCTAACCCGTTTTTTCTATTTTTAATTTTTTAAATTTAATTATACCAAATAAGCCACCATCGGGTATAGTATAATTTCAACCAACTACAGTAAAAATTCAGTCATAAGCCACAAAAATTCAACCCAACCCAAAGCAAAGCCTGTGCATCCTACCGCTCACGCCCCTAGGGGCACGGCCGGGCAACCAGCCTGGTACAGCCAGCACGGTGGCTCACGCAGCCGCGACTCGGCCACCAAATCATTCGTATCGCACGATGATGTTGCATGCAATTGCCAAGGTTCGGCCCGTGGGATGCTGCTGATTTGGGACCGAACGGTCCAAAGAAACAAGCAAATGCGCGAACAGCAACGTCTGATCAGTCCATGCAACATAAATCTTGGAGTTCGATGGAGCAGACTGAACCTTAACGAAACCGCATATACAAAAGCCATCACATTGCATCGAACCTTAGATTATAACCACTACAAAATAAAATGGCCAACGAGTTGAACAAGCTTATACCAAACATCTTCCCGTGCTCTCTCCCTCATAGCAACGTTGAAAATAGAGACAAACAAAAGTTCAGATAGAAAACCCTAAAACAGAGGCGTTCATAGCATAGCTATAGAAGATCGCTTCCGATTTTAGGTACTCATTCATGCCTCAGAAAATCTTTAAGCTGCAGAAGACATCTCAAAAGTGACAGCCTAGTCTACTCCCAGCCTTGAGCAGCAGGTTGCGCTGCCGGGTCCCAGCCAGCAGGAGCCACCACCGGAGGAACGGCACCTTCCACAGCTACAGGTGCTCCTGCTTGATCCCACCCATCAGCAGCAGCAACTGGAGCTGCCACCAAAAACATAGGAAAAAAAGGAAAAATATGATCAATTCAAGTTACCAAAACAAAGCGATAGGTTATCGATTAACCAGCTGTAACGCAAAATGGACTCGTAAACTTTCAAACAAATATCAGAAACCTCAAAAACAATGCAAAAACAGTATTGGCAACAATCAGTGCTGCTGCAGTTTTCATCTGAATACTCAAATGGGATTTATATGTATCGCTATCACAATATAAGATTCAGAGGTCTGCACTACTTCTATGCAGCATAATAAACTTTTTATTAAAAGGGGATAACAATACGAACCTGGAGCAGTGCCCCACTCGGCACCAGTAGCAGCTGGCGGCGCAACCACTTCAGAGGTCCATTGCTCGCCAGGCCATTGGTCAGCTGCTGGGTAATCAGTGATGGCAGCAAACTCTGGGGCCGCAGCAGCTTCCTCCTCCTGCTCCTTGGCTTCCTCAGGGTCTCTGTAGAAAAACAGATCGACCTGCAAACGGCATACCCATCATATAAGCGCGCAAAGGACGCAAGACTATCTCCACATAATGCACTTGCAAAATATGATTTTGAAAGGTCTGATGAGCTCGCGTACCATGACTTCCCACTTGTGCCCAGGGAGGATAGTGCCCCTCATCTGCAGAACCATCCTGGCCAAGAGCCAGAACAGGCAGCCAATGCTGTTCCTCCCCTTGTTGTTGGCCGGGATGCCAATATCGACATACCGCATGGGGGAGTCAGTGTCACAGAAGGCAATGGTCGGGATGTTCCCCAGAGCAGACTCCTTGATTGGCTGCGCACAATTCACAAGAACACAGTCGGCAACACTGCAACGCCTAACGGCAAAGTATACTGCTCAGTCATGGCAGCTCAATTAACCTGGTGGTCGGTCCTTGGGTCGGTGAGGATGAGCAGGCGGGGCTCGCTGAAGGAGGTCTGGAGCTGGTTGGTGAAGGTACCAGGGGTATGCCTCCCGGCAATGGCGTGCGCGCCAGTGTACTGCGCGAACTTGAGGACGGCGCGCTGGCCGTAGGGGCGGGCGGACTGGACGATGATGTCCTCCGGGTTCTCGATGGCGACGATGACCCTCGCCGCGAGCTGGAGCTTCTCCCATGTCTTGCCAAGATTGATGATGTAGATGCCTAGGAATCGCAGCAACGAAAGGACATGTCACTCTTAAATAACTGAAGCATTACTAGCCACAATTTGCAAGGCAACTAGGCTGCTAATTTAACACACTCCAACCAAGATCGTCGCTAGCTAGTAATACAAAGTTGCCATAATGTGCCTCATGCCGTCATAATTCTGGCGTTCAACGGCAAGTTGGATACCTAGACAAAGCTAGATCACCAAGAACACCTTAGCATAAACAAGGCTAGCACCACGATACGAGCACGCGACCTATCCCATCCATGTTGGAAGCTCCATGGCAAGAAGGTATGAGTAGGTACTTACCGTCGGTGCGGCGCTTGAAGACGTAGCGCTCCATCTGGAAGTCGCAGTTCTTGGTGCCCAGGTGGACGTCGGCGGCGAGCATCATCTGTATGTCCTGCTCCCGCTGCGACAGCGCCCGCGCGGCGCCTCCACCTCCAGCCGCTGCCGCCATGGTGGATGGGGATGCGAGTGTTTGGGTGGTATCGCGAAGGTGACGAGGAGAGAGCGAGAGAGCTCGGTGTCTGGTAGTGGCGGCGCGAAGGGGAAGACGGGGAGGAGAGGGGGTGCTCCTATCTGCGGCGCCTCATAACCCTAATCGGCTTTTGTACCGAGGCAGCAATGCTACTTGGGCCATGTTAAATATGGGCCGGCCCAATTGGGTACGGGCCCGTTTATATTAGCCTCTTGCCTCGGCTTTTGGTTGGCTTATGAACAGTAACAGTTTGTAAATAGGGATATTTGTATGTGATTTTAGTTGATATAAATAAAATCACTATAGTATATGCTACAATTAATTAGTAGACATCGTCTTAAAAAGATATTTCGTTTGAAAGCTATGTACTATAGAAAATCAGCTTTTGAAAGTCCATACAAAGAGCCATAAACATGAATTCCGTTCTCCTTTTTCCAAGACGAATTTGCTTTCTTTTTCTCCAGATGATTTTTGGCAGTTTATCTTGTCAGTGACATTTTGCATAACTGACACTCTTCAAGAAATGCATGTATGATGAGACACGGTGAGACTAGACCATTTTTCTGAAGATTGACTAGACTATACTGTTGATACACGACCACGGGACCAAAGCTGGGTGTACCAGGTTTTGGTGTCTATTGGAACGAACAGGTGGAGCAAAAGGGATTTGATTAAGTTAACGACCAGCAAAATTCGGATGAAATATCAGCGTAACACCAAGGAGGATGCATATATGAATCCTCCTTGCACTCACCATCGCTGAGTCACAGCAGGCATCATCAAATACTAAGCAGTGTTCGTGCCAGTGAGGAATAGTCGTGGACCAGTGGCAACTAGAAGATCAAATTGTGCTGAGACAATACATAGCTGATGTGCAAAATTTTGCGCTGATAAAATTTCTCAGGCAATTGTAACATCTCGACAGGAATGCATAGAAAACATAACTTAGCAATATATGTCGTTCGGATCGGCTCTATACGTTGATAGTACTCGTTCAACTAAAACATGCTTACAGGCATACCCCGATGCTCCCAAAACCTCAAAATGCGGTACACCATAGAACAGAAAATCCAAGTGCCAGATTAGTTTCACTCGTTCAAGTTCTATAGACCACAGAGCTGCTCGATGTCAATTTGATCATGGTTGTTGAATCAGCTCAGGACGGGGAATATGCGAGTTATGTGCTCAAACGGAACAGTGTCAGCTGTGTTCTTCTTGAGGTCAGGGTGACTGAATTCGTTGCGCGGAAGGACAATCAGTTGAGAACGTCCACCCTTCTCAATCACCCAACCTGAGTTTGCAACATGATACTCCAGAAACTTGTCCAATGCAAGACCTTCAATGTTGATGGCCTGAAAACAGAAGTTGTGGGCTGTAACATCAACAAGAAACAATCCATGTGTCATGCAAAAAATGACCCCTATAGGATAAGCAGCATGATTTGGGTAATGATGATGACGCTTTTATTTTGCATTAAGAATATTCACAGCTATCATCTAATATGACGCTTGAATTACCACAATCATCCAAAATGTGTAAGAACAAGCTCATACAAAAGCATTTGCAGCCTGGAGAACTCCCATAATTAATTTACCAGGATACATATTTTACCTCCGCAAGAACAGGCCTAGGAACTTTTTGATATGTCAAGCAGAGCACATGAATCGCATAAGCTTGGATTGCCTGCTCAAAACCTGAAAAAGGACTTGTAGTGTCGGTAAAACTTCATCTTTAGGTCAAAAGAAAAGAATACATATCAATTGGCATAACAATAAGATCACAACTTAGAAAAATTACATAGCAAGTTCCGTTAGGATTAAGAAAATAGTGTTTCTAGCCAGCAGGCATCCTTTTCGGTGGAAAGAAATGGCAATGTAAAACGTGAAGTTAAAAGACACCTAGATCATAAGGTAATACCAGGCACCTATTGACAGGACAGGATTAGTACACATATTATTTCGTTGGGCATGAACATGCTATGTAAATGCATGGTGAACACCGATAATGAAAAGCACAAGGGTAATTAAAAAACGAGTTGTGCACAAACTAAGCTTCTTTAGCAAATGCAGTAAACCAGAAAAGCTGTACTGCATCACTCACACCCAAGTCTGATGACAGAAAATAAAAAGAAAAATACTGTCACTGACATGATTTAAAACTTCTATTAGGAATCCTATATGGGAATTAACATGCTGTTACGTGCACAAGCATTAAAACTGCAATTGCTCGCAACAAGTACACTTTACAATATATGACCAGCGATGGCTTCAATGCCTCAAGAAATATATATACCTGGAACAACTTCCAATATGTTGCGGTTCTTTGCTGCCTCATTCCAAAACTGACAGAACCTAGCAGTCTGTAAGCGAATTAATTGAGGTTAGCAGTGGATGCCACACTAGTTCTTAAACAACTATACATTAGTCACTCAGTCAGACCAAGTATGTACCTCCAGGTAGTGAGAAAGAACTATCAATGTCTTGAATTGCTCCTCCATTTGCTAAAATAAAAGAGCATACAACTCAACCCCACATAATAGCAGAAAATTCCAGGAGACCCAACAACAAAGGAGCAAAAGATGCACAACTAAAAGGCAACAGGGCAAATGAAGTCTGACATCTTATACATCTGTAAGACAAATTTGACTGATGCAAAATTCAAAATTTTCAATAACCACAAGGGATACTTCAAAATGGGAGTACATGTTCCTTTGCATGATATCCTTGAATTCCAAATGAGCATATACTGAATATAAAGTGAATATAACTGAATATGCTTATTCCATCAACTACAAGTCTACAAGTCATTGTGAAATATTGTATATCTCCAGGTCTACAAATCTGATAATATTATTTGAAGGTCAATATAAGTATATAACAATCAACTTCCATCACATATAGATCAATGAGTATCAACACATAATTCTAGACACTCCTAAGTTGCATGTTCAATAACATTTGCTTGCAAAACATAAATATGTAAAGGGTGAAAATAGTTAGATTCCATAGAATACACACAGAAGGGCAGGATATCCTTTTCATACCACATGTTCAGGAATTAAGAATAAGCATAGGCTGAAGTCAGGGGCTGGCATTGCCATGAGAGCCTGTCAATAGAACAACATACACAGAGCTAAACAGTTGGAAGTGAACCAAGTAAGGTGGTATTGATAAAATTGATGTAAACACTAGTTGTTCTGTGACCTTAATCAATATGCGGGCTACAATCTGTACGCCCAACTTTTCTGGCTCAAACTGCAAAGGGAAATAAATCATTAAGCAAACATATAAATGGAGTCATAATCTGGATAAAAATGGTTTATGTTGAGATGCATTGTTACCTGGTACAGACGAAGAAGGCTGAGATTCGCGTCCAAGTTATACGTTTGAGAAGAAACCTAAATAGAAACCAAAAGAGAATGTAAATTTGAAAAGGTTGAAACATAATATAACTAATGTTGCAATAAAACTAAAGGGTTAGCACGCATGTGTACAATACCATAGAACCTAAAACCAGTTTTGTCCAAACAGCCGCTGTATCAATAGAACAGGTGCAGTCTACAGGTATCATCTGCACAAAAGATTAATTTTGCTACTTCGTGACCACTGATCACAGATCTTACCAATTACAAATACATCTCTCCATCCATCCACCATTCCTAATGAATTATGAATACATGGTTGATGTTCCCAACAGCAAATATCTCTATTTGCACAAGTGAGATGTACTTAGCATCTTGTAACGGCAAACGCGAACCTAGTCTGCCTATTCTAATATCAACTGATCGCATGATTTCGTTCACACTCACCATAGAACCACCAACTTAGTACCCCTACAAAGTCCATACTCTAGAACTTCCACCGACCATTACTCACAAGCCCATCCACATATCCACCCTCTACGCTTAATACAGCACTGAATTTACCACTCCCCAGCAACTAAATACACTACAATCCACCCGCAAAGATGAAAACACTGTTAATTTCTAGCGTTTGACAACTCCGCACAATTTAGCACTCCACGAGACAGCGCTAATTTTTAGCACAACCAACCACCAAACCTGCGGGCCGAGCCTTCGCCAGTTCCACCAACTACAGGAGCGAAACGAAAAGGGGTGACAGCATCCCAGGGGTCGGGCTTACCTGCTCGTTGACAAAGCCCTCGAGGTCGTTGAGGATGTCGGGGTTGTAGGGGTTCACGTCCACCAGCTCCTCAACCGTGTAACTCTCCGCCGGTTGCTCGTTCGCCATGGCCGCCGGTTTCGGAAACCCTAACGCTGGCTAGATCTCGCGCAAAACCCTGGGGAGAGAACTGGCGGCGCAGAGGAGGGGAAGTAACGGAACTACGGAAGGGGTTAGAGGTGGCCACTAGGCACGGCACGGACCTGGCAAGGACACGGTCTGTTTAGGCATAACCCGTTATAGCCCGTTTAATAAACGGTCTGAAGTTGTGCCGTGTCGGTATAGGCACGGTTACGACTTAACGGGCAGTGCCGGCCTGGTCGGCCTGTTAAGCCGGGAAAAAAGAGCAAAAATTTAAAAAATTGTAGAAAATTAAGAGAAATTGTAAAAATTATAGAAATTTAAGAAAAAATCAAAAATTTATAGAAAATTGTAGACATTGTAAATCATGAAAATAATTATTTTTAGCGACATAATGAGCTTTATTAATATGTTAAATTACATGGGATGACTGCCTCATTAAAAACTTTATCATGTAAAAACTCAACTTGAGAAAATCTTGGTAAAGAAAAAAGAGTACAGGCTATAAAGCTCATTAGTGACTACATGTGAAGAAAAATATTGAAAATCCTATTCATTGATATCTAGATATAAATTTTCAAAAAATCCTTCTAAATCTATATTATCTACAGTATGTTGGAGTCTTGATTCAGTTTTTTCCCAGTCTTTGACGGTCAAAACGACTTCGACCATCTCGTTCGAGAGACTTGTTCGTCGCTCCTCGATTATTTTTCTAGATAGACTGAAGGCTGACTCCGAGGAGACTGTAGAGACAGGAACAGTCAACATATCACGCGCTAATATGGATAGCACTGGATATGTTATTTTCTGGGTTTGCCACTATGAGAGGATGTTCAACTCTTGCTCGAAGCTGACGCTATCACTGTTGAGAAAGTTTGATAGGTCTCTAGTGCTTTGTCGCCTTCCTCCTCTTGACTGATGCGTACCTACACCTGCACGAGAATCTCTAGAGGAAGAACCAAAAATCTTGCCCCATTGCATAGTTCCCCTAGAGCTGCTAGGGGCTACCAGGGGTCTTTCCAAACGCATGGACCTAAACTTATTTTCATATTTATCATATACCTCATATAATTTATCCTTAACTACTCTATAGTATGTACAATAGTCTAAACCTGTAGCATCACTTAAAAATTGTAATACATTTATAAATCCCTGGAGTTTGGCCCTATGATCGAAAATAAAGGCGAATGCATATAAAATAGGAATTTTCCTCCAATATTTTAAAAACTTAGTTTTCATGGCAACTACAGCATCCCGTAGTATAGGATCATTTTCAAAAGCCTTTAGGTGAGTGGCAATTTCAAGAATGTTATGAACAATTAGAGGAGGGGTTGGATAGTATACTCCAGAAAGACAAAGTGTAGCTTTATGAAAAAGTTCTAAAAAGGAAAGTATTTTTCCACCGACAACCCAATCGTCCTCGGTAAGTTCAGGGTCTTCTACTGGAAAACAAATAAAACATTATAGGGGAAAATGCGTTGGGGCACACCTAAAGTTTGGATATTGCATATGCACATGTAAGAGGAAAAAAAGGAGCTCTGCGGGCCTTTAGTTCGTATCAAGAAGGCAGGGAAGAAATGTGTGAGTACCAAGATTCAAAAACCAAACATAGGAATAATATCGGACTCTCTCCGATACCGGTTATAGACTGGTTACCAACAATTATCGGTTTTAAAGGGCCAAATTTTATCAAATAAATTTTAAACTCGAAATTTGAATTTGCATAGTTTTTAGCTGGTTACCACCCGTTTGAACAGTTACCGCTCATAATTATTATTTTAGTCTGGATCTTTATTATTTCAACCCATTAAGTATGACACTGTAGGTTCATGTATATTCAGCCGTGGCCCAACAACCCCTTTTCGGTCCAAAAGTCAGTAGCGGTCGTTAGTAGGATATATCGACTCCTAAATATATATAAAAATCACGTCGAATGAACCTATATAGCGCTCATATACCAATCCCTTTGCCTTACGATATCAGATTGAACTCAAAACGAGAAGTGTGTTATCCTATGATAGCTCTATTCTTCACTCGAACCTGTAGTGCATTACTCAATTGTGATTGACTTCTCAACCATATTTGGCGTAGTCATACACTTTTTTAATCCAACCACTTCAACCATATTTGGCGTAGTCATACACTTTTTTAATCCAACCATTTCAAGAGGCTCAGATATATTTCTCCCGTTATATAGGAGGGGCAAA
This sequence comes from Bonia amplexicaulis, assembly GCA_036346245.1. NCBI lineage: Eukaryota > Viridiplantae > Streptophyta > Magnoliopsida > Poales > Poaceae > Bonia > Bonia amplexicaulis. The sequence goes on from CM070741.1 coordinate 3,164,891, forward strand.
TTTTTATCTTGATCGTTCACATTCTTCTGCATGTTTTATAGTATATCCAAAAGCTACGTTCATGACCACTCAGTTACGGAGTAGTATTTGGCAACTAAGTAAATTATTACACATGTAGAAATTTATCTTGATCGTTCACATTCTTCTGCATGTAAATTATTTCCATGCCCATGATCTATGAAATATGATCATCAATTAATACATGTACTGATTTATAAATCATAATTGTTCCACAGGATGATATAAGATAAAGAATAATTTAAAATAACATAAAAAACAATAATAAAAAATTACACAAACAAGTTATATAATCGTTGATAAATACAAAACATATTTATTCAGAACAAAATAACATAAATCTTTACTATTATAAAAGTAGTATAATTATCTCTATTGCAGTTAGGAGTATCCCTGCCAGAAAGTTCTGCATCTCTAACACAAAGTTCCTTGAAACGGGATGCTGCTCTTCACAAATTATTGTATGACCAACTATTACGAGGAATATGCTAGATGCCTGGGCTCCATGGGTTTCTCCGGGAAGCTTAAGCCCCCTTGCTAGTTTCTACTACTGATAAACTGAAGCACCTTGACATTCGGAGTTGAGCCCGATAATCAATCAAGCAGAAGAGAAACTATCCTAACGAGTTGGCCTTTATGTGCATCCAGCTGCCTCGTGCGGCTCTCAAGGTCCCTCCTCAAGGCAGAAAGTTCTTCCATCTCACGGCTGCATTCGGCGATCAACGCCGCATACCGCAGGACTCCGGACACACTGTATTTGCTCTTGTCTGCTCCGTTCATCAGTTCAGATATGATGCTCACCATCTGCTCGTCGTGAGCACCCTGCACGATCAGCTTCTTGATCGTCTTCATCAGCGTGCTCTCCACCGGCTCATCGCCCGTTTCTGCGACTGCATCGACAGCCATCATGTCGTTGTCACCATCGGAAACGGCGGGCAAGTTCAGGTCGATGCACTCCGGCACGTTTCTCCGGCGAGGAGGACAGCCTTCTTGTGGGAAGTTGAGCCTTGCACTCTTCCCGCGGATACGGCGGGCTTCGCGGTCGTAGGCTCTGGCGGCCGCCTCGGCGTTGCCGTACGTGCCAAGCCACACACGCCGCCCCTGCTGAGGGTCTCTGATCTCCGCCGCCCATTTGCCCGAGGGGCGGTGACGGACGCCTCTGTACTTCTTGCTCTTTGGACCGGCCATGCGAGGCTTGGAGCCCGAAGAAACGGTAACATCTGAAACTGCCGATCGCGGAACAGGAGGAGAACACGTAAGTCGCCGGCGAGCAAAAGATTCTTCAGAAAGAAACCGGATCTGCTCGGCGAGAAAAATGCACTACAGTCCATGGTCTTACTGTACCAGCAAGGGAAGGTGCCATCCACTTGGAGCTGGAGGCTCCGTCTGCAGCCTCCTCCTCCTCCTCCTCCTCGTCATCCTCGAAATGCTGGAACTCCGCCTCGAACTCGTCATCAGTCGAGGCAGCAGCCTTCCTCTTGCCGGTGGCCTTCCTCTCCGCCGAGAACACGTTCGGCCAGAGCACGGCGGCCGTCACCCGCAGCTGCACCCGATCGGGAAAGAGGCTCGAGAGGATCGCAGCCCCGCACATGTCTCGATCTTCTTTGTTCCCTGCTTCTTGTTCTTGCCCGATGTCCCTGTTGTTTGCATGCGGGCCGAGGGCACCGGCAAGTTTGCTCTTGCGTGTGGAATTTGTAAACAGACGAGGTGCTGCTCACCGTGAGGAAAGCTGCGGATTGCGTGGGCTGCTCACCGTCCTCCGGGTTTGCACTGGGTTCCCAATCTTGTGGGCGCCAAGTCTGTGGGCTCCAAGCTGCCCACCGTGAGGAAAGCTGCGTACACTGTATGCTGCTCACCGTCCTCCAGCTTTGCACTGGGTTCCCAATCTTGTGGGCGCCAAGTCTGTGGGCGCCAAGCTGAATGGTCAACGTTGTGAACTTTCCTGACAGAAAAAAATGCAGATATTTTATGAGCTTTTGATGATGGGGTACTATCTGAATTGGGTTGCATTTGAGCTGATCTGCACCTTGAATTAAGGTGGTGATCACTTTGGTTTATTTTTGGTGGCTTATGACTGAAAAGTACTGTAGCTGACTGAAAAAACACTATAGCTGACAGATGCTTATTTAACATAATTAAATTTAAAAAAATTTAAAAATTTAAAAAATATGTTAGCCCATCACAAACAACATAAACGAATACTGACAAAAAAAAAGAACCGCAAAAAGCTCAAAAAGCCAAAAGTTCGAAAAAGACGAAATTATAAATAGTGAAAAATAAGCCGGAAGCGTGTTTTGGCCAAAAAAGCGGGGCCTAAGTAGATTATGGAGCTGATCGGTTACTGAATTAAATTCAGATGCTGTCCTTGAAAAGTAAGTAGTGGTCTTTTTTTACTGTGATGGATAGCTTTTGTCTAGCTCTTTAATAGGATAGCGAACTTTGGAGAATCTGGTTTAAAAAATTGCTCTATTTATTTTAATTTTAGAAAAAACTATAACCTAAAAAAAAGGAGGCCAATATAGCAAAATATTGGATAAGAGGAAAGGTTTTACACCATGGGGCTCTTTTCAGCCCACAGCCTGTCTGGGAGTACCCTGGGTTATAGATATTGCCAAAACCTTTCAAACGAGCATATATAAACCATATAAAACTTTGGCCCTTTCATCTTTGAGACTAGCTGTTGTTTCTACTCAAACTAGAGGATGTTTACATTGCACGTTGTTCCTATCTTTGTACTCTACAACTTGTGAATAATCTTGTGCCCTTAGAATCAAAAGGTTAGCTGACAAACTGAGAACCGAGAGACAGTTTCAAGTAGGGGATATGATGTATTTGAAGATGCAACCTTATCGACAAAATGCTTTTGGTTTGAGAGGGTCACTGAAGTTGAGATCAAAGTATTATGGGCCTTTTCGGTGATCGAACGAATTGGAAGAATGGCATACAAGTTACTGCTACCTGAATCAGCTGCTATCCATCCGGTTTTCCATGTCAGTCAACTGAAGAAACATGTGGGGGCAAATGCTATTCCATTACCAAATGTTCCTTTAGTCAGTGATGATGACAAGATTAAAATCGGACCTCTGCAGGCGCTGGAAAGAAGGATCATCCCAAGAAAATGTTCAGTAGTGGCACAATGGCTAATCTATTGGCAAAATCTATCACCGGAAGAAGCTACTTGGGAAGACATTACTTTCATCCAGAAGGCATTCCCTGACTTTCAACCTTGAGGACAAGGTTTGACACAAGAGGGGGGCAATTGTCAGGCCTCTGAAGGTAGCAGGATGAGAAGAAGGAAGACGGTGCCGGTCGTAACGCTTGGACGACTTCAGTTTCGCGGAATCGACGACCGAGGATGAGCAGAGGGAATGTTAAGTGCCATCGGAGGGAGGAAAAAGACTTTAGTAATCACTGTGCTATAAAACTGTAGCTATCATCAATTAATTTCACAAATTTTCTTCAGTTAGACCTCATTTAACAGCTCAGCTGTAATTCAGTGTTAACCGGGGTATTTAAGCCTAGACTGGCGTGGAATGGAAGTAAGAAAGATTGATGACATATCATTAGTTCTCTCGTAGTTGTAGCATAGAACCCTAGTCCAGCCGCCACTCCTCATTTACATCTCGATCTGTGTCTGGTTTCTTTTATTGTATCTTCAGTTTTGCAATCAGTTTTATATCTAATCGGATTCGATTCACGTCGGATCTGACAAGCGTCGTCGTAGGCGAGCGCGGTGGCCTCGGTGGTGGGGAAGGTGTAGAGACAGACACGGACACCCTTGACGGGGTCGCGGATCTCGACCGCCCACTTGCCCCATGGCCTACGCCGGACGCTGTGGTACCGTGTCGGGCGGCTCGGCGCCGGCTACCTACTTGCGGCGTTCCCATTCTCGCTCGCGCCAAACTCGAACGCCTTACGCTCAAAGTATTCTCGGGGCTTTTCCGAGGGCTTTTGTTTGATGGCGAAGAGCTGGTCCGCATTGACGCGCTCGTCGTAATTTTCTTGAAAGTTGTTGTAGAGGCGGTCGCAGATTTGTTCCCACGCGTAGATGGAGTTCAGCTCTATTGTAAAAAATCAAGAGAGCGCCACTCCCTGCAACGCGAGGGGTAGTCCATTTGCCTTGGTGGAGTCGTCGCTGCCAGCGGCCTCGAAGGCGGTCTCGTACACGCGCACGAACTCACGGGGTCCATGTCGCCTTTGTACGTTTCAATGGTGGTAGGGAACTTGAAGTCCTCGAGCCACGCCGATTGCTGCAGGCCCTGGAGAGGGGGGACTCCGGATCAACACGTCGAATCGATGCGCGACTAGACGTCGGGGCGTCCCGACTGTCCGCCCGAACCGGCGTAGGCTCCATCGCCGACGGGGCTTGCTGGCTCAAAGCTACCGCTCACCGATCGATCACATACGTCTACCAAGTCGTAGTGCCGACCACCAAGTCGAAAGGCACCTACGACTACCAAGTCGTAGTGCCGACCACCAATCGATCGCCTACGACTACCGACCGCAGCGGTCGAAGCTACCGACCACCGACCGCAGCGGTCGATGCTACCGACCACCGACCACAGCGGTCGAAGTTACCGCCCACCGATCGATCACCTACGACTACCAAGTCGTAGGGGCTTCTACGACCACCAAGTCATGAATCCTTTGCTGAACGCCAGGTCGTAAAAGTAGAAATCGCAAAGCCTGCCGACTACTAAGCTGTAAGACCGGCTATGACTACCAAGTCGTAAATGCAACTTTCGACCTCATGGTCGTAAAGACTGACTGCCGACTATTCAACCGAAGAGGCACTGCTAACCACACACAACAGCGATCGAAAGCCAAAGTCGTAGACAGAACAACAAGAGCTCTAGAACTCAGACAGAGAGCCGACAGCTGCTCAAAACCTCAAAAACCAAACCTAAACTCTCTAAACCAAGAGTCAATTACTCATCACAAGTATGAAGTGACTTCCACATGATCTCACAATGAGTTTAAGGCTGGTCTCTGCAAACTTAGAGATGTCGAGCACTTCAGCTTAAGACACAAATCTAATGGAGCAACAAGCCGACAAGCTTGGTGGTGATACGAGAGCGAGCGAGCGAGAGAGATAGCGCAGATGAGGAACGCATGAATTGAGTCACTTTGAGTGCCACATGTTGTTGAACCATCCCACTGTTGAGTTGTTGCGACTGAAAAATGGTGGCAAAGTTAACCTTTGTTTTGCACATTAATCTCGAAAGACAAGCCACAATATCACATAATATCCTGCACAAGCTATTTCTCACAATTCTGTAAACTAGGTACTAGTGCAATAGACGCTCGAAATCTTAGCATCCCCTAAGGCTCTTTCCGATCGTAGAAATTAGACAATAAACAATTAATTCCTACAACATTTCTCGAAAAATTCCCTTAGCCTAAACGGAGGATTATAGAATTACTAGTTGAATGCTGATGCTTAAAAAATTTTATATTATCTCAATACGCCGAGTTGATATTATCGAGATTGGTCTACCTGGTCTACATTGTCAGCTCCGTCTCCATGCTTAGCCGCGTTATGCCTCGATACCCTTGGATCTATCGTGTATCTAGTAAAACTCTATTATTTTTTATTAGAGAACTTTTAAAGTTATGGAATTTAATTTTTGGTAGATTTTTTTGTTTTTATTAGAGATTTTTTAGATAGGTGCAAACGAGGGTTACAAGGCACAGATGAACATACTATTAACCCTATATTTTAAGCTTTATAAATAGTAGAGATAATGGAACGGACAAAGAAAATACAAATTAAAATCTTTCGGAATTTAATTGAGGGGAGTGGGGGTATATTCCACGGGAAGGTAGAGCGCACCAGGTGCCAAATGCCAAAAGGCATCCTCCACCACCACATCTTCCTCACCCCCGGCCGAAATCCCCCAAACAAATCCCGTGCGCCGCCTATGGGAAAAGCTTGAGCCTGGCATTTCTTCTCCCTTCGCCCCCGTGTGCTTCCCTCCTCCCTTCTCTAGCTCCGGCCGCCGGCGAGGTCAGGCCGACTCGCCCGCGCGCCGCCGCGCCTCACCTCCACCGCGCCTCCCTCTTCCTCTCCTCAGACCAGATCGGCGCCGGCAGCCATCACCACTTCCCCTTCAGAGCGGCCGTCAACCACACCGCCCTCTCCTCCCTTCTTCTCCACATCCGGCCACCGCCCTCTACTCCGGTCGCCGCGCCTCCTTTCGTGCGCCGCCGTTTTCCTTCTTCCCTAGCCCCCATTTGCTTCTCTCCCTCGTCCTCAGTCTCCGGTCGCTCCTCTCCGCCATCCACCTCGGCGCCGCCGCTCCTCCTCTTGCCCCACCTCGGCGCCGCCGCTCCAGATCCACCAGCCACCGTCTTCTTCCACATCGCCGACCCCTGCTCCTCCACGGCGCCGACGCTGCTCCCCTTCTACCACCTCGGCGACCCCTGCTTCCACTTCACCGACACCGGCGACCTCCGATTCTTCTTCACCATCCCCGATTGCTGCTACTCCACGGCGCCGCCGACACCTCTCCACTGCTTCCCCTTCAGCGTCGCCGCCGGCCTCCCGTCTTCTTCACCTTCTTCCTCGGTTCTGTCTAATTTCTTTCCCTTTATTTCTTCAAGTTGTTAATTACTGTTCAGGATAATTGCTTATTATTACTCTGTTAACTCGTTTGCACTGTGATGGTGAATTGTGGATTCGGATCTATTGAGCTGTGAATGTTAGGACAGCAATGTGATTTATGTTCAGTGATTATGTGAATCTGTGATGTATGCATGTGTTCAGTGTATTTGTGATCAGTGCTCGTGTAGGTTTCGCCCTGTGTTCAGTGTAGTTGTCATTGTTAGTTTCTGTGATGTTTGTGTGCGCGATTTAGCTAGTCGTCGACCGTTCCCTTCCCCTTGCTGTCTCGACTCTCCCTTGCTTCTAGACTTCCTCTTTTCTTTTTTTCGCGGTCTGCCGATAGTTAGGTCGAGCGATCGTAGTTGCAGTTGTTTGTTGTATTGTCCTGTCGCCATCGTCTAGTTAGCCGTCGACCGTTTCCTCCCTCGTTCTCTCGACTCCCTTCGTGTTTCTAGACTTCCCCAGTGCTTCTCGACTTCCTCATTCTGTCTCGTGGTCGGTGGTTAGTTAGGTCGTCGGTCGGTAGTCGTGGTCGTTCGTATAGTCGTTGTTGTCATTCGTGCGTCATTCGTGAAGTCAGTCGTCGTGTAGTTCGTTCGGTCGTACGACGTACATTCGTACGGTCGTTCGTTCCGTCGTTTTTTTCGATTGTTTAGTTCGTTCGTCATTTCTTTCGTGCAATTTAGAGTTCGTTTGGTAGTTCGTACGTTCAGCTGCTTTGGTAGTCGTTTTAGGTTTAGTTTTCTCCCGTTTCGTTTGATCTAGTTTTAGCTAAGCATCAGTAGCCTCAGTCTAGTCCCTGTGGAGAACACAACACTCGTCGCTATTTCAGTGGCAACCCGTGCACTTGCGGGTGTGCTATTTTTTGCACGATCAAGCATTTAGCGCCGTTGCCAGGGATTAGCTTAGAGCGACAGTGTTATGCTATAGACTAGGTCGTTGTTTGATTTCTTTTGTTTGTTTTGTGTTTGTGCTGACATGTCTTTCATTTTGTCATTGTTCATATGCTTAAAGAATGTCGCATCACGAGATTCCATCACTATATTGGTAGCGATGTCACTCACCTCGGATTTGACCACTAGAAATCTATAAGCTGTGCTATTTATAGCATATCCTAGAAAGACAATCGACGGGCTTTGGACCAAGCCTCCTTTTCTTCGGTAGCAACACATGCACTTTTGCAAAGTATTCCCACGTTTGAAGAAATGATAAATTGGGTTTTCTTCCCTTCCATCCTTCATAAGGTGTTTCCTCCTGATTGCGAGGTGGAACCCTGTTCAGGACATAATTAGCTGTGAGAATTGCTTCACCCCACCAATAGTCCGGCATACCTAAACTTTGAAGCATGGCGTTAACCAAGTCACAAAGAGTTCGGTTCTTTCTTTCGGCTATTCCATTAGACGGGTGAGTATGGTGGAGTAATTTCATGAATTATTCCACTTTCTTCACAGAATTGAGAAAACTCATGTGCGACGTATTCACCGCTTCGGTCCGATCTTAACTGTTTGATTTTCTTTTCTAGTTGATTTTTAACTTCAGCTTTATAGATTTTAAAATGTTCAAGTGCTTTATCTTTGGACTTAAGTAGATAAATGTAACAATACTTAGTCGCATCATCTATGAGAGTTAAGAAGTATCGTTTGCCACCTTTAGTTAATATCCCATTCATCTCACAAAGATCAGAATGTATTAGTTCAAGTGGAGAAGTGCTCCGTCCTTCAATGCTATGAAAAGGTTTTCGAAACTGCTTTGCTTGCACACACACTTTGCACTTTGAACCCTTCTCATAATTATAGCTTGGAATATCCCAATATGCCGAGTTGGCATTATCGAGATTGGCCTACCCGGTCCATGCCGTCATCTCCGTCTCCATGCTTAGCCGTGTCGTGCCTCAATACCATCGGATCTATCGCGCATCCAATAAAACTCTATTCTTTTTTATTAGAGAATTTTTAAAGGGATGTAATTTAATTTTTGGTAGATTTTTTTTGTTTTTATTAGAGATTTTTTAGATAGGTGCAAACGAGGATTACAAGGCACAGATGAACGATACTATTAACCCTATATTTTAAGTTTTATAAATAGTAGAGATAATGGAACGGACAAAGAAAATACAAATTAAAATCTTTCGGAATTTGATTGAGGGGAGTGGGGGTATATTCCACGGGAAGGTAGAGCGCACCAGGTGCCAAAAGGCATCCTCCACCACCACATCTTCCTCACCCCCGGCCGTCTCAAACCGGCGAGTGCCACGCACCCTTACCCCCACCTTAAAAGCCGCCAACTTCCGAGTTCCTCGCACTCGGGGACCCCCACCGCGTTACGCTCCACTCTCTCTGCCTCGCCTTGTGTCGCCTCTCCCCTCCTCTCCTTCGGTAAGCCTCCTCCTCCACGCCTCGCCCACACAACTGGTTTGAGGTTTCTTCTTCGCGTGATTGCGCGGCGTCTCTGCTAATTCTCTGCGCCGGCGCGATTCAATTCCTAGGAATGGATCGGTTTGGTGACTAATGGATTGGTGCGCTGCTAGGAAGAATCGACGCGATAGGGGGAACGCCGATTGGGAAATCAGCAGTTGCGTGGTAGAATAGACAGCAGTACAGCACTGATTCCGGATGGTGGTGGAGTGGCAGAGATTACAGAGACTTGACCGTGGAAGATTAGGAGGTCAGGTACGATAGAGAATAGAGATGCTGTACACATCAAAATGGCTCCGAACTTTCCCATTGACGTAAAATAGAGGAAGAGACTCTTCGTATGATGGGTGAGGACCCTGTTGGTTCTAAAAGTTGCTTTTCTATACTAAATAACTTAGCTTTTCTATGGTACCTAGCTTTTAAACGGAGTACTTTTTCAAGACGGAGTCTATTAATCGATTGTAGTATACACTGTAGCGATTTTATTTATATTAGCTAAAATTGCACACGAGTTTCTCTCTACAAGCTGTTACTATTTATAAGACCAAGTTAAAAGCTAATATAAACGGACCCTAAATGAGATTAGGGGATGAACCAATATCTCCACTGCCCTTGTTGTTGTGGTATAAATAGATTTTGTAAGCGTCGCATATCCATAGTTGAAATTGAAGGTGTACATCCTTCATTTTTTTTTCTTTTGCATCAGTTTCTTCCTCTTGATGCTACATTTGCTGAAATTGAAGGATCACACTCTTGGAGTGGATAAAATTCTGTTTTCTTTGGCTTGTTGATGATTGTTTTCAGCAAAGAGTGACTTTTTGATCAAGTGATAACAGCCTGCATCAATTTACTTGTGATTCTTGGCTGACATTCATAACAAAGGATCCCATGAGCTTTGAGTTTAATGGTTCCTCTTGATTATGCAGTCTTCCACCTGTGCTTGTCGGTTACATCAGCGTTGACAACAATTTATTAAGTGCTGCTTCAGTATGGATGCTGGCTGCCTGTCATCTATGAACATTACTGGAGCTAACCAAGCAAGATCTTTTGTGGGACAGCTTCCTACACAGAGGTGCTTCACAAGCAGCAGTGTCCAAGCACCGAATAGTAGTAACCGTAGGAGCTTTGGCTTGAGATCTCTTGTCTTAAGGAATAAAGGAAAAAGATTACGCCGTGGACTTGGTGCTCTGCAGGTTCAGCTCTTTTTCTCTGTTTTTACCTTTTTATAGAATTCCTCGTGAAATAATTGATTGGCTTTTCTGCAGGTTGTCTGCCAGGATTTTCCAAGACCTCCACTAGAAAGCACAATAAACTTTTTGGAAGCTGGACAGCTGTCTTCATTTTTTAGAAACAGTGAACGTCCCAGTAGACCGTTACAGGTTGTGATTGCCGGTGCAGGTCTGATGTAATTCTAGGATTTAACAGATTGATAATTTTCACAAATCAGATAACTTTGAGATAAATCACAATCGCCTTGTAGCATTATTACTTTGTGGCGTGACTTTTTGCAGGACTGGCTGGTCTATCAACTGCAAAATATCTGGCAGATGCTGGCCATAAACCCATATTGCTTGAGGCAAGAGATGTTTTGGGTGGAAAGGTCTGATAGTTACACATGCTTGCTTATCACATCTCAAATTTTATTTTGGTTATTTAATCTGAATTTTCATTTATTGTCTTTTCTGACTAGCTCATATTCACTGTTATCTTTATGTGTTGATTATTGTTTCTATGGGTGCATGCCTTGGACAGGTAGCTGCTTGGAAGGATGAAGATGGAGATTGGTATGAGACCGGGCTTCATATTTTTTGTAAGTTATAGTTCTGGTTCTTTGAGGTTCTCTTCATGCTCTGCGTTATTTAGGTTGTTTCCATTAGCAGCGCAGAGGTAGTATTTGAGGTTTTGAACAAATGTTTATATGTTAACAAGATAAAACATACCTTGACAGAATGTGAAGTGACTTCTGAGGAGCCACGCTGAGAGATTCTGAAATTACAACTTTTTTTTGTGCATGTGTCATACTTTTAAGTTTTTATGTTGCTTGAGTTTCTATTAGATGGACTTTCTTTTTTTTTTTTTGAAAGAAACTTTTAGGTAGACTTTCTACATGACCATTATTAAGAAAAGAGCTTCTGGAAGTACGTATCAATGCCAAACTCTTTAAGCCTGAAAATTTGCAGAATGCAAACTACTAGCACATACAATAGTACACATTTAATTATTACATACAACATTGTTGACCTAGTTGTATATATGTTCTCTTGCTCATAAATGCTCTGCTACCGGCCTACCACTCCCTTCCAAAACAGCTTATATACGGTACTTTTCATTATGTGCATGTATGTAACCATGTACCTTTTTGGTTTAAGTTGGAGCTTATCCCAACATACAGAATTTGTTTGGCGAGCTTGGTATTAGTGATCGTTTGCAATGGAAGGAACACTCCATGATATTTGCCATGCCGAACAAGCCAGGAGAATTCAGCCGATTTGATTTCCCAGAAACTTTGCCAGCGCCTTTAAATGGTAAGATCATACATAACACTGTAGTTGTTTAATAGAAGAAAGATTCCAAGAGAACTCAGAACTCATAAGTGCATCCTACTGTTAGTACTTTATTTTTTCCCCTAATATATGAATGTAATTAGTGGGTATGGTTGTAACAGCAACAACATTGGTAAATCAAATCATGACAGTTAAGCTTTACTCTGCCAATTGTTGTCAGGTTATCATTGACTATGCTTGTATTTAACAGGCATATGGGCCATACTGAGAAACAATGAAATGCTTACTTGGCCGGAGAAAGTGAAGTTTGCTATTGGACTTTTGCCAGCAATGGTTGGTGGCCAACCTTACGTGGAAGCTCAAGATGGCTTAACTGTTTCAGAGTGGATGAAAAAGCAGGTATGGTCTCATTGTGCGCCAGTTAGACTCATCTCTGTGTACAAGACACACTGCCACCTCATCAATTTACACTGGATCTATGGGGACATGTTGTAAATAGTTTTTTTTTGTTTGCTAATAACTTGGTGCCTTTTATTGTCATATTCTTTGGGAAGAAGCATGCTAGGTCCACAGATGAAATTCTTAATGTGCTCAAGTTTCTATCTGTTATTTTGCCCCAATCCCTTCTGTGCAAATTTAGGCTTGAGCAGTGCTTATAGATATACTAACTGTTTCAGTTAAAGGACCATAATGCTCCATGATTTCTTTCCCCAGCTGAGAAAACGTGTTGCACAGTTTGATCTGAAAATGAACAGAATGCACAAGACTACCGAGGAATTTCTTTGTTAACTAATATATAAAACAGGCACTCTTCAAATTTGGTTTTGCGTCTCTTATTTGGAATACAGATGTATATATAACTGCCAAATTTCTTTGTTTTTTTTTTGAGGAGAAACTGCAGGGAGGCCCCTACAGTATATAAATTATATTAAATAAGGAGAAATATTTACAGAAAAAAGAGGGACAGAGAATGTACAACCCAAGAGGGACAGAGAAATTTCTTTGTTTTGTTGTTTTGGGTAATGAAGTCATATGGTGCATGATACAATTATTTGATCAGCACAGGGTGTTCCTGATCGAGTGAACGATGAGGTTTTTATTGCAATGTCCAAGGCACTCAATTTCATAAATCCTGATGAATTATCCATGCAGTGCATTCTAATTGCTTTAAACCGATTTCTCCAGGTACAGCTTTTGTTGCTCTATTGAGGTGTGTAATTTTGTAATTCTTCTATTCTGTCTAGAAAAATAGCTTACATTTTTAGATCCTTTCTAGTCTTTCTTGTCTCTGTTCTCTGCTACCTTGAGAAAATGCTAATGTGTCTTCGCACCATAAAGATAACATGGGGTTCTAAAAAAAATTACTTTGTGTAAATGTGTAGGAGAAACATGGTTCCAAAATGGCATTCTTGGATGGTAATCCTCCTGAAAGGCTATGCATGCCTATTGTTGACCACATTCAGTCTTTGGGTGGTGAGGTCCACCTGAATTCTCGTATTCAAAAAATAGAACTGAACCCTGATGGAACTGTTAAACATTTTGCGCTTAGAGACGGAACTCAAATAACTGGAGATGCTTATGTTTTTGCAACACCAGGTGTGTGTGTTTGTTTCAAGAATCTTGTATCCTGTGCAGCTATTCAATTTAACTGACTAGCCTGTGATTTAGTTGATATCTTGAAGCTTGTTGTACCTCAAGAGTGGAGAGAAATCTCTTATTTCAAGAAGCTGGAGAAGTTGGTGGGAGTTCCTGTCATCAATGTTCATATATGGTCAGTTGATTGAAATATTTGGTTCTAAGTTAGAAATAAGACATCTTCGTGTTTTGTTGTTCTACTTCTACCTCATGTGTTTTTGAAATACCTCTTAGTATTTCTGTTGGTTCGAATATTTCAGGTTTGACAGGAAACTGAAGAACACATCTGACCACCTTCTTTTCAGCAGGTCTGTCATTTGATCGTACTAACCTTCCTGTTGTTGCCTCATGCATTTTGTTTCTAGTATAACTAATTTATCTATTGAAATCTTTCATATCCTATTCAAACTGGGCACATTCTATGCCCATGTTTGGACGTGTTCTTATCTGATACCAAATACCATATGTCCCTTATATTGAACTTGTTCACTTTTCTTTTCAGGAGTTCACTTTTAAGTGTTTATGCAGACATGTCAGTAACTTGCAAGGTAACTTGAGGTCCTTATTAGTATTGCATAGATATTAATGTATGAGTCATGTAATCCTGTATTACTTCCAGGGGCTCCACCATCTTTAACTATCATATATGTGGGTTTGCCTGAATTTTATTTTATTGACTATGACAGAAGGCACAAAAGTGCATATGCTACAGAAAGAATTCATTATCAAGCTTAAAAAATAGATATTTTTGACATTACAAATTTCAGTTATGTGCCTAAGTATTGAAGTGTAGCATTTGTCATTGCTAACATGTCAGTTGCCAGAAGATTTCATGAATCGTAATAGCTCAGCAGAAAACTGAGGGCATGAATGTATACTCATTTTTCTTTCCTTTTGTTTTCTGACTGTTTACAGGAATACTATGATCCAAACCGTTCAATGCTGGAATTGGTTTTTGCTCCGGCAGAGGAATGGATCGGACGGAGTGACACTGAAATCATTGATGCAACTATGCAAGAGCTAGCCAAGTTATTTCCTGATGAAATTGCTGCCGATCAGAGTAAAGCAAAGATTCTTAAATATCATGTTGTGAAGACACCGAGGTGAGGGCAAAGGTCCTTTCTGGTAGTTAATCATAGGTAGGTCTGAGTTTGATGTGCCCTTTCCTTACATTACCGTGCTTTCCTGGCTCGCTGTTACAGATCTGTTTACAAAACTATCCCAAATTGTGAACCTTGCCGACCTCCACAAAGATCACCAATTGAAGGGTTCTATCTGGCCGGCGATTACACAAAGCAGAAATACTTGGCTTCCATGGAGGGTGCTGTTTTATCTGGAAAGCTTTGTGCTCAGTCTATAGTGCAGGTAAATGCTCTCCATGGTTCTGGTTCTTGGTTGTGCATAGAAGTATCAAACTTCTACTGGTGTTTTGGAGCATTTTAACATTTTACGTTTTTGTAGTCTAATGCTTTTATCATCTGCCGCTTTCAGGACTGTAATGTGCTATCTCGTAGGAGCCAGAAAAGCCTGCAGTCCGAAGTTCCTGTTACTTCCTAGTTGTAGTTAGTTAGCACTATTCCCAGTGAACTGTATCATCACCCAGTCATTTTTCTATTCAGCGGCGCCCACCTGCTACTCATGATGGATGGACCTATCATGTTCTTTTCACATTTCTGTAGAGTTGAATTGTGACTGAGCTGATACCATATTGGAAAAAAGGAAATTTGTAAAACGACCTGCAAAGCAATTCTTAGACCTTTGCAAAAGGCAAAAGGGATAAAGGGATTTTAGATATCTTCCTTGTACTTTTAGCTGACGTCTGCCACACGTGATGGGAACCGCCCATTTTGTTTCAGACTTTCAGTTGAACTGCACAAGCAATCCCTGAACTTCTATGCTATAGCGGAACTGATATGCCATCCACTAAGCATATTTATGGTTTGTGTCCGGAAAGGAAAAAAAAGAAAGAAAGCATGGGTATTATATAAGTTGTTGTCTGCCCTTTGTCTGCATGGGATATTATATTTACCAAGTTGCAATTACAAAAAAGAAGCATAGACTGGATTAGGCCCTCAGATATTTTCCCTTGGATATTTCTTGGGGTCTCAATAATTGTACTTTTGAGTCCATAGGTCATATCTTCTGGTTGTGTCTATGTTGGATGGGTGTGTGGATATTCCATCTATCTGAATGCTTACTGTGGATAATTGAACAAAGCATCCCAAAAACAAAACAATCTTGCAGATTTGGATTACTA
Source organism: Bonia amplexicaulis (assembly GCA_036346245.1). Classification (NCBI taxonomy): domain Eukaryota; kingdom Viridiplantae; phylum Streptophyta; class Magnoliopsida; order Poales; family Poaceae; genus Bonia; species Bonia amplexicaulis. The sequence continues at coordinate 3,180,323 of CM070741.1, forward strand.
CAACAGAATGGATCATCTGAAGACTTTCTTTGGATAATACTAGCTGAATAAAGCATGACAGATTACAGAATCATATGACAGCAAAAGAGAGAAAGGTATTTGAGGATAATTGTGTCAATTCATATAAACCCCGCTCAACTCAGCTGCGAGCTGTGGGCTTTTTTACTGTATGGTACTGTTCTAAACTTATTTTTTGCACTGTAAGTGTTGTTAGCATTTTCAGCATAAATAAATTTTAAAAATAGAAAAAAAAAGAAAGGTTACCTTATCTTAGATATTGCAAAAGGAATAAGAAGATGGCAATGCAAAATATAAGGAAAAAAAGATAAAAAAAGCTTTTAAAAAGCTAAAAATCTAGAAAAGATTAAATTAAAAAGCTAGAAGGTAAAACTTGAAGTCCAGTGGAGTGGAGCAAAATTGATTGAAAATGGATAATAATGCTTAAAACAAATGGCTTCAAGAAGGAGGATGAGTGGTGAAGAAAGTGAGAAAGAGATACATATCTTTACTATTATAAAAGAAGGAGTTGGTGGTTGGTCCGTCCTCACTCCTCTCTTCTCAGCCATATGATTTGATCTGGATCATTCGTCTCTCTCATCCTCTCTCAGGACACAACCGCCTACACCTTCATTTTTCCTATCTCTTTGCGTATTCTAACCACCCTTATCTCTCTGTCGCTTGCCCTCCAATGTTCGATGTGTGAAGTTGGCTAGACAATAAGTTCCATCTCATTATTTTTATGACTCTATTGTAACGCACGGGTCTCTAACTAGTATAATATAAAAGTGAGAGAAGTAGGATAGACGATACGATGATGATCTTTTATCTTATTTTTAAAGTAAAATAAAAATGGAGAAACTAAAAAATAGCTTCTCGAAACAAAGTTGAAAACAAAAGCCGATACTATGCATACGAGCCCTACCGGCCGGTGTTTACCGAGGAAGGCGCGGGGCGGCAGGCGGATTCTTCCTCCAGTCCTCTTCTTCCGGAGCCGCGCGCACACAGAGCGGCGGCGGGTCCCAGCGATCTCCTTGGCGGCGAGAGAGAGAGAGGAGCCAATAATATCTGCGGCGAGATATTTTCCTGGCCATGCAACGTGTCATCCAACACGTGTAAAAGCGCCGGCACGTAGGCGGAAAGGATCAGGGGCAGGGCCACCACGGCTCCGCTCGCGTTAATGCCGCGTTTATCTGTTCCCTACGGGTGTGTTCGTTAGTTTCTCGTTCTTTCGCTGCTTCTGTTCTACTATTTCTCCCCTTCCCTTTCGTTCTTCGACTGAGCCAAATTCCATGGCTTTCTTGTTCTTGCTGTGAGAGGTTGTTTGATTCGTAGGCTTCTGTTAAACGCTCGTCTAAATCCAGCGAAAATTCGCGTCTTTCTTGACCTAGGTGCGTTTTTTTATTTCTGATTGTTGAGATTTATTGGTTGTTGGGGTTCAAATCATTTCCACCTTTTCCCCCCTCCATAATCATCGAATCTCAGGGAATTCCTTTGCTTCTTTCTTGATCTCCTTCCTTTCTGTAGGTTCACCAAAAATTCAAAAGAAAAAATTGTGCCATCTTTTGTAGTTTTACTCTTTCAAGACAAAAAAGCAAATCTTTGGAATTTTCCTCCCCTTGTTTGTCCCTTCTTTCGTTGAGAAGTATCAAATGGGTGATGTGTCACTGAATCGACCGATTAAGGCAGAGCTAGCTGCCGGCCGCATTGCCCAGGTAGCAAACCACGAAGTGTTTTTGTTGGCACATCCTGTTTATTCTCAACTTTTTATAGTGATTACTGAACTGCTGTATACGTAGTTTCATGTTTTCTTTTGTCATAATAACTAGAGAATGCATGCTTGTTTGAATCATTGCGAACTATTCAATAAATTCATGAACTATTGTTGCTTGTCACGCCTTTTTCCAAGTGAAAAATTATGTTCATGAAGTGCTTGAACACTTGTTGTTTGTCTGAATCGTCATGCCATTGTTCAGGAAAAGATCTTTTCAATTTATAATGTTCCTGCTCGTGATGCACACATAATTTAAGTCACGGAAATAGTACTATATACTGTGCTCTTTGAACATGAATTTCGGATCCCTTTTTTATTTCATGTTGTTACTAATTCCTAGACCCTGAAAATAACATGATTATTGTGTTGTTGTTCTTCGACAGGGTAATCAAATTCTGGACATGATGTCGGCAGGGTGGACAGATGAGAGGCACATGCTTTATATAAGCTCCATGGAGGCTTCTTTTGTCGAGCAACTCAGCAATCACGAACACAATGCGAATCAGATCGATTCAAATGGCAATGGGTTCAAGGTTCTCCACGGTGGAGTGTGGGAGAAACGCAAATTTGGGAGGACCAATGCTTGTGCTCGAATTGGGGACAAATACTGCCTTCCTGCAGGCCCCTGGATTCAGCATTTTAGGCCGTGTGATTGCAGTAGCAATGCACGAGGTGATGGGACTGAAGCCTTAGTAGGTGATCACGAATCAGGTATTCAGACTATCCGAGGGAGGAGCCCGGTGTCGCATGGAAGGGAATGGGAGGCTTGCAAGGGAGAAAACCTTCTTGATGAAAGTACAGGTGGCTAACTCAATTACTTCATTAGTTTATTCTGACAAATGATCAAAATTCCGCAGTCGTTGTTTCATCATCTTTACTGAATATCACTGCTCAGATATACGGTGTTCCAAATAGCCATGCAGTTCATAGGTTATACTTTGATGCATTTTATCTAAAGTAGCTTTCCGTGGCTCTTCCTGGGATTCAATACCGGGTGCATCATAATACATACATATGTTTTTTTTAACACTTAACTGATTTTATGGAACAGGCATGAACATTAACAAATTAATTGTGCTTAAGCTCCAAGATCTTGTATGGTTCTTCTTTTCTGGATATATCTATATGGATGCTGTTGAATTCTGCTAACGAGTTCCAAAGCAACATCCTGTGATGAACTTAATTTCTGATGCCCTTTTCTCTCTCCAGAGGTCTCTGATCAGAATTTTGCTGACGATGAGGTGGAAGTTGATGCAGAATCAAGTCAAGCATACAAGAAAAAGAGATTAAGCAGTATTTCCACTACTGTACCGAATGATCAAGTATATTCACAGGGTTAATCAGGTTAGTCTGTTGCAAGTGTTGAGATGAAGGGCAACACACAAAAGAATCAGAATATCAATGGAATTGACCCTAGTGTTCTATATTTGTAGGTTGTTCCATCTGAAAATTTGTTTGCTGCCACAAAAGCTGTTGGAAGCAAATATGCTTTGAAGTAAAGCATGGAAGAGTAGTTCTTGGTGAATGTGCAATCAGTGAGCACAGGAGGAGTTAGTGTTGGCGATTTAGCAGATTAGGTTCTAGTTATGTATCTGTCTATTTTGCAGTTTCCGTCAGTAGCGTAGTTCACTCTCTAGTGTCTCACTGACCTTCAGAAGAATTATTAGGCTCACGCACTACTTGGTAGATATACTGTTTCATCGTATGGGTGTAATCTTGTAATGCTTTTTGATGTTGCTGTGTTCCGGCAACTGTTGTTTGCAATGTGAATAAAAATGTTCATGTTTGCCAGTGAATGATCCTAAATTATCCCTTTTTGCCACAACTCCAGGGATGTTACACACATGTACCAGGGCACTAAAAGACCAATCGTTTACGCAGAATGACCTTAAAATTGCAGAATGATCATGTGTAATTTGTGATCATGTCAAATTTCAAACTACTTCTAATGTATAAACACGGAAAATATTTGAAAGTTTCTAACATATATATACAAGAGTACTTACCTTAGGTCCTTAATTTCTCAACCACTTCAGTCTTGCTTTCGTAATTTTTATAACAGATCCACTTGTTGCTGAGAGGATGGTACGGTTACTAGGTAGAAATCCATCTACCGCTGTTTGGAACATATGAATTTCACAGGTAATTTGTACGGACTTTTTTGGAACGACATATTGGTATCCTACCAGAATCCGGATAATTTCACGCGTTCGAACTTGGAAATAAGGTTTTAACTTGGGAAAATCCCCTCTTTCGCTGTCTACTCCCTCTCCCGTTCCTCTTTTATATAAGACGGCGACCCCAAAGCGACGGTTGAACAGGTGGTTCCCGCCTCTGAAAGAGCATGTTACCCTCCCTGTAGGATGACCCCGCGCTACAAAAATCTCCCCAAATTCTTCGAAATACCAGGCTTTCTATCCAAATCCAAGCAAACCCTCACCAAATCCTTCGCCTCCTCGGCTCCACCAAGAGCAACTCCGCGCCACGACGCCCTCGCGGGGTTCTTGCACGACACCCGTTCGCTGAAATGCCTCAGCAAGCTCCACGCGCTGCTCGCCGTCACCGGCGCGATCCGGGACACCCCCGTCGTCACTGGCGTCGTCGATAGGTATCTTTCCTTTGGTAGGCCCGCGTTCGCGGCGTCGGTGTTCGCTGGTGTCTACCGCAGCCGGGCCGCGGTGTATTCTCTGAATCTTGTCGTCCGGTGCTTCTCGGATCATGGGTTCCACAGAGAGCTTCTTGATCTTTACCGGGGGCTGTGTGCCTTCGGCTCGGACAACTTCACGTTCCCGCCGGTTATCAAGGCGTGCACAGCTGTTTCTTGCCTTCGGCTGGGGAGGGAGGTGCACTGCAGAGTCGTGCGGACAGGGCATGGGGGCAATGTTGGGGTGCAGACTGCTCTCCTTGACATGTATGCTAAGGCTGGATGGATTGATTTGTCAAGAAGAGTCTTTAACGGCATGACACGGAGAGACTTGATTTCTTGGAATGCAATGATCTCAGGGAATTCTCTGAATGGGTGTTTCCGAGAAGCTGTTGAGGCTATGCAGGAGATGCAGCAGGATGGTATGAGGGCAAATGCTAGCACTCTTGTTGGCATTGTCGGTATGTGCAGTTCAGTCGGAGATCGGGATGCTGGTGATTCGCTGCACACATTTGCACTGAAATGTGGGGTGCTTGATGATGAGTCCCTTATACCTGCATTCATCTCAATGTATGCTGCGTTTGATGATATTTCCTCATCTCGATTGCTGTTTGATCTGCATCCCGTGAAAGATTTGGTATCTTGCAATTCCATGATCTCGGCATACATGCAGCATGGCAAATGGAAGGAAGCATTTGAGGTCCTCAGACTGATGCGCTGCGCAGGACTAGGGCCTAATCTGGTCACAGTGGTATCTTTCCTTCCATCTTGCAGTGATTTCTTTGGTATAAACCACGGTGATTCTGTGCATGGTATGATTATCAAGTTTGGCCTTGACGAGAAGGTTTCTGTTGTTAGTGCTCTTGTTTCCATGTATTCGAAGCTTGGGGAATTGGATTCAGCTGTGTTCCTTTTCTGTAGTTTTACTGAGAAGAACCTTCTCTTGTGGAATTCCATGATTTCTGGGTACCTTGTGAACAACAAGTGGAGCATGGCTCTTGATACATTCTGCAAGATGCAAATTGAAGGTATTGTTCCAGATGCAACAACTGTCATTAATGTGATATCGGGATGCAGACACACAAAAGATTTACATGTGGCAAAGTCTATCCATGCATATGCTGTTAGAAACAGACTTGAATCAAACCAGAGCGTGATGAATGCACTCCTGGCTATGTATGCTGACTGTGGAGAGCTCTCAAATTCCTATAAGTTATTTCAAAAAATGGAAGGACGAGCATTAATATCTTGGAACACTATAATATCTAGGTTTGCTGAAATTGGAGATTCGGAGGCTTCTGTAAGACTCTTCTCCCAGATGCGGCAAGAAGACTTGCAGTTTGATCTAGTGACCCTGATTGGCCTTATCAGCAGCCTTTCTGTAGCTGAGGACACCAAAATTGGTGAATCAGTTCATTCTTTGGCAGTCAAAAGTGGATGCAATTCAGACGTGTCTCTTACAAATGCCCTCATTACTATGTACACCAACTGTGGTATTGTTGAGGCAGGTCAGCTTCTCTTTGACAGCTTGTCTTCTAGGAACGCAATCTCTTACAATGCTCTGATGACTGGATACCGCAAAAACAGCCTATCTGAAGAGATCCTACCTCTGTTTTATCAAATGGTCAAGAATGACCAGAAGCCAAATCTTGTTACTTTGTTGAATTTATTGCCTATTTGTCAGAGCCAGTTGCAAGGGAAGTCTGTTCACAGCTATGCAATTCGAAATTTCTTCAGGCTAGAAACATCTCTCTTCACATCAGCCATTTGTATGTATAGTAGGTTCAACAATATAGACTACAGCTGCAAACTTTTTAATTTGGTTGGTGAAAGAAACATCATAGTATGGAATGCCATATTATCTGCCTGTGTTCAATGCAAGCAGGCTGATATTGCATTTGATTTCTTCAGGAAAATGCACTTCGTTAATGTTAAACCTGATGCAGTAACCATGTTGGCACTCATCTCAGCATGTTCACAGCTTGGAAAAGCAGATTTGGCAGAATGCCTTATGGCTCTCATACTGCAGAAGGGCTTCGATGGAACACTTCTGGTTGTCAATGCTCTTATTGACATGATTTCAAGGTGTGGAAGCATATCAATTGCAAGGGAGCTCTTTGATAACTCAGTGGCAAAAGATTCTGTCACTTGGAGTGCAATGATCAACTCATACAGTATGCATGGGGATGGTGTTTCTGCCCTTGACCTTTTCTCGATGATGATAGACTCAGGAGTGGAGCCAGATGATATAACTTTTGTTAGTATCTTGTCAGCTTGCAGCCATAGTGGTTTTGTAGAGCAAGGAAGAGCATTGTTCAAATCACTACAGATAGACTATGGCATCACACCAAGAATGGAGCATTATTCATGCATGGTGGATCTATTGGGCCGGACCGGCCACTTGGATGAAGCATATGACATTGTTAGGTCAATGCCGCTCAGGCCATCAGAAAGTTTGCTCGAGTCATTGCTTGGAGCTTGTAGATTCCATGGAAATTCTAAAATTGGTGAGGCTGTAGGGAAATTGCTCGTTGAATCTGAGCATGGTAATCCAAGATGGTACGTCATGCTCTCTAACATCTATGCTTTGGCTGGCAAATGGAGTGACTATGAGTGGCTGCGATTAGATATGGAAGCAAAGGGATTGAGAAAAGATGTGGGAGTCAGCTTAATTGGGGTGACATAGTGGGCCTGATGCAACAAACATTAGACATTACAATTTTGGTGAATGTGTGGAAACTATGCTCTAGTCTAGTTGATGTTTGTTACAGACAGTCGACAGAGCATTTAATTTGTTAAAGCACAAGAAAATATTCAATCGTTCTTCTGCAACTTAATCTTTTGGAGTAGCTGGTTATTGTACAAAACCCATCTTGGTGCAACCAGGACTGTTGCTTTTAAAACGCATTATAATCTTAAAGGAAGACTGTGGTTATTTAAATGGTAAGATGCCCCACAGTTGTTGCATTGCTGTTGTGTTATGGTGATACCTATAAAGAATTGTTTGGTCTGATTTGGAAAAGATCATGGACAACCTAGTCAACAGACTAACTCAATGAAATCTATGTTCTATCAAATTCGAGTATCAGTTACATGGACACAGGAAGATATCCAGAGAGTTGAGCAGCCAGTTGCATATTTTATACTGCGGACACCTGCAATTCTGGATTTTTTTATCTTGGAGGTGAAACTAAATTTGATGCTAATGGTGCTATGTAGGGTATGGTTTTGCCACTTTCTTGTTACTCTTACAGTTATGCTTCAGCTTAGCAGTTCATTGTTTTTGTGGTGCAGGTGGCCATGCTATGATGAAGACTCCACTACACCAAACACGCATCTTTCTTCCTGCAAAGTATCTCACTTTATAAGGAAAAGAGGTCACGCACTAAATATTTCTGTAGCACTCTTCTATTAAAAAGGGGCTACAGTTCCTCGAATCAGTTGTAGTATCTGTTTTTGTTTTCCAAAAGAAAAATAAAAGAACGTTCGGGTCATGGCACTGACAGGTAGGATAGAGACATAGAGGCAGGATAGAAACGTCCAGAGTATACTTTCAGACACTTCTCCACATTTGTCGCTAGTAAAGACTGTTCTCGACTAGCCATTCCCAACAATGCTTGACTTATTGCCTTTCGCATATTGTAACTTCCCTGTTTTTCATTGACTAGGTACACAGTAATTTGTTCCTGTGGAATTCAAGACAGCAAAAACTGACATGATCTGCTCCCACTTGAAATATACAAGGTAATATAGAGGTATGAGTAATTGTTTCTGTATTTGCTTCCTGGTTGACTTCTTCAAAGTTCTTAAGAAAATGCTGGCTTACATAAATATGCTTCCGTTTTGCACAAAATTTCTTTGACTTTAACCATATACGCACACTGAATGACATATGAAGTACAATTCAACCAACGAAATGTCAATCTTAACAAACTACAATGGGAGAAACTTGAACCGTAGAGCTTTTCTGCCATTTCCAACTATCATGAGGTTCTATGTGAATATTTGCCAATACAGCTGTTCCTACTTCATGGTGGCACACAATTTCCCTAAGCATCCAGCTTGTGCCAATAGCAACGATACAAAGAACTAAAAAAAATGTACAAATACTACAGAAACAAATCAAAACAAATATTGCATTAAGGGAGTAGGTCCAAGTCTTCCCCTATGATTATTAAATTGGCCTTTCCCCCCTCCCACGTGGCTCTCCACTGCTTCAATTCTTTCAATCCTGCCTCCAGTCTTCTCCCTCCAATACCTGCAAAAACTTCCAAAACCTCTTTGTCCTAGCTCCAGTCTTCTCCCTCCAATAACAAAGCACACAGGCACGAGTGTCTTGAGTAGGTTTCAGCTCATGCTTATGTCTTTAGATTTTGGTTTACTTTCTGATTCGTGTATATGGCTTTCAGATACTGTTCTACCTGTGGTTTTCTGTTGTATTGATTCTGTTTTATTTTTAGATTGATCTTTATTTATCTTCATGAGTTCTTGAGTTTTTGTTTTGATGTTGTTGGGATATTTCTTAGCATGAAGCTGGGTTCTTGTGTTTGACCATGGATTTTGCTTACATGTCAAGATCTCACTTCTGTTTTTTTTGAAATGTTTGAGAATGACGTTTTTAATCTGATCCAATAAATTTTTTGTGGAGTAATAATATGTTTCCATAATCGAATACTCATTGTTCAGCCAAAACAGTTAGCTAGAAGGAGCTTTGGCCTGACAAACAGTTAGGTCAATGACCTGTGGCTTATCAAGATGATTATGCACTGAGAAAATATATTTGTTTGCTCCAATTACCCTGGATAAAATGTTATCAAGTTCTGAGTCCTAAGTCCTGACCATTCCTGAATGTTCTTGGATGAGTAACATCATAGATGAAGGCTCCTTTGATAAAACAATATTGCATTTCCAGATCTCCATTGATTCAATCAACAATCTGACATTTCAAAACTTTCCTTCATGATGCCAGTTTATTATTAGCTTGTGTATGCGCTCATATGTATTATTTTATTTGGCAAAATCAACTGTAACTCAAATTTAGGTTTTGACTGTTTTATTATCCATTCTAATTATCATCCTCAATGTTTTCTTCCACAGTTAATATAAAATTAGTTGAACCGTGACTTGGAAGAATGGTAGAGAAGAATCTTGAAGATGGGGACTCAACTCAAATTGCTTCTTTCTCTTCACCAAAATCTGTGCAAAATTCTGTAGAGCCTAAACCAGCTGAAGATACTAATGAAGGCGACAACAATTACCTTCAGAAGACGGCAAGTGCTAATTTTGAGGCAGCAATGCAGCAAGAATTTCCTGCAAGCTTGATATTGATTGACAACAAAAGCAATCTGCAAGAAATTTCAGTTGAACAAAAGGCTCCCGTTGGTGATTCTGTAACTGTTTCATCAGAAGTAGACAACAGTGAGTTGCCATCAATCAAAGAAGATCCTTGTGGTTTTCCATCTGCCTCTAACGAAGTTGATGAATCAAGGGAGCCCATCAGTGACTTGATTGCAATGCAACCTTCAGAAGAAAACACACATGCAGCGTCACAGACTTTGGTTAGGTTAAGAGAAGAGGTCCAATGTACACCCTTGCATAACGTTCAAGATGGTGCTTCTTGTTCTGATTCTGAGAAGGTTGCTTGTGAAACTCCACCTGCCATCCTAACAAAAGTAAAAGAAGATAAACCACGGGTCGTGCATAGACTGCCTGAGCACCAAATAAACCTAGGAGACACACGACAGAAGGTGCCCGCACCTGTGAGCAGATCAAACAGCGGGAAGTTCTTGAGAACAGATAAAACCTTTGTGGATACTACGACCCACATTGAATCAGTAAAGGTGGCTGCCTCAAGATTTGGTGGCAGCATCAACTGGAAAACACGTAGAACACAGCCAATGCAGGTAACTCACAACACACCTCTTATTTGTTACATTAATTCTCCCAGGTACAACTTTATGAATTATGCTTTCATTTGTGTCAATAACCAGTCTATTTTTGTATTTTTTTGAACCGTGCTTGACCTCTTGGTATATCCAGGGGAGTGAACATGTCATACTCGAGCTCGATGGGCTGAAGAAGGAAATTTCAGAGTGTAGACGGCAAGCAGAAGCTTCGGAGAACACAAAGGTGACAGTATTCAATGAGCTAGAGACAAAAAAGAAGCTTATGGAAGAGCTGAAACATGATCTGGAGAGGGCACAAACTGAAGAGGCACATGCCAAGGAGTATCTGGAGTTCTTTCAATTTATTGTACAAGAGATGGAGGAAGGAGTTGCCAGTGATGATAGTGCCATGGGCAGGGAGAGATTGAAGATTATCCAAGAACGATACAAAGTAGTGGTGTCCAAACTGAAATTGGTGAAGGATGAGTTGAAAAAAGTGCAGGAGGATTACAATTCATTATTGATCGAATGCGATATTTCCACCAGAAAATCTCAGGCAGCCCTCACAGTGTCCAAAGAGGCTGAGAGGCAACTAGAGGAGCTCACTGGAGAGAACATCAAACTGAAGAGGGTGTTGGATTTGGCTCATGCTACGTGCCATGATGCTGAAGAACACAGGATAGATACATCCTTGGCTCGAGATGAGGATTGTCTTACACGGGAGAAGGATCTGAGGCAAGCAGAAGAGGAGCTGAATCAACTCGACAATAAGCTTTCTTCTGTTGAAGACCTGAAATTAAAGCTTGAGACATCATCCAACTTGCTACTCAAGCTCAACAATGAGCTAACTGCATATATGGAGGCAAAGCAAACTGAGGAAGCACAAGGACAAGGAAAGAAAACTCGTAAGTCCATGCAAGAAGAAACCACTTTATCAAGAAATGAGCTCGAGGAGCACAGGACGAGCATATATAAGGTGCGAGATGAAGTCTGTGCTCTGAAAGTTGCTGCCGCAACGCTCAAACCGGAGTTGAGCAAAGAGAAAGCGGCACTTGCCACTATGCAGCAGACGGAAGCGATGGCATCCATCACCGTTTCATCTCTCAAGGTGGAGATTCAGCTGGCACAACAGGAACTGGAAGCAGTTCAGGCCAAGGAGAAGGAATCGCGATATAGAATGGTCGAGTTGCCCAAGATTATGCAATATGCAGCCGATGAAGCTGACGAGGCTAAGCCTGTCGCCACAAAGGCACAGGAGAAGCTAAGAAAGACTAAGGAGGAAGTGGAGCAAGCGAAGGCTGGTCTGAGCACTATGGAATTCAGGCTCCAAGCAGTTCTGAAGGAGATAGAAGTAGCGAAAGAGTCTGAAAGGCTGGCTCTCGATGCTCTTAGAGCATTGGAGGAGAGCGAGCTCGCTGTAAACATCGAAGAACAAGGCTCTCCTCGAATTATCACGCTTGACTTGGATGAATACTCATCTCTTGTTGCTAAGTCCCATCAGGCAGAAGATCTTGTGCACGAGAGGACAGCTGCTGCAAATGCACAGGTCGAGGTGGCCAAGGAGTCTGAGTCGCGCAGCTTATCAAGACTGAGCGAAATTTACAAGGTTTTGGACGAACGAAAGCGAGCATTTCACACTGCGACAGAGCAGGCCGACAGGGCTACCAAAGGCAAGCTGGCCATGGAGCAAGAGTTGAGGCAATGGAGAGAGAAGAATGGGCAGCATCGCAAGGCCGGTGAAGATTCAAGATCCGAGGCTAAACCTTCAAACACTGCAGCGATCATCGTTGAGCGCAACGGAGACACTAAGGGCACAAGCAAAGAAGATAGTTATGCCTCGGTTCATCCACTGTCGGATGTGTCCGCGAGGAACAGCCCTGATGATTCAGCATTGCTTGTGAAGACGAAGAAAAGAAAGAGGCTGTCGTTCTTCCCGCGCATCATCACGTTCTTCGCCAGGAGGAGGCTTAGAGCTGTCAAATAACACAATACATTTTCTTTTTGGTGAAACGCTAGTACTCTGAGATGTGTGTATGTTTGCAATAAGGTGAGTCCCCATTAACCTGTAATTTATCCGACGATGTGTTGTACACTTGCCGGCCGGTGTGCTGTCAAGTTTTCGATTTCCTGTAATATGGTGGTGCTCTGTTGGGCCGATTTTTTTGTGACTTATGATTAAATTTTCATTGTAGTTGATAGTAGCTTATTTGGCATAATTAAAATTTAAAAATTTTAAAATAAAAAATAGGTTAGCCCAGTACGTATAATGCAAACGAATACGGAAAAAAAGAACAGGCAAAAAAGCTCAAAAAATCCAAAAAAGTTAGAAAAAACAAAATTTAGAAATAGCAAAAAATAAGCTAGAAGCCTAAGCCCAAACAGCGGGGCCATATATCCGATGATGTGTTGTATGTTTGCATGGAAGACAGTGTTGATATATAATTGTCAATGCATTTGGTTTTCCTAGACAAGATGGTTTTATAAGACGGTTGGATCTAGTTTCTGTGAGACCATGTGGAAGTCACTCGATGGTTGTGATGAGTAATTGATTTTTGGATTAGAGTTTGTGTAGAGGTTGAGTTTGGTTTTTGAGGTTTTTGCAGAGGTTTGCTTTCTGGCTGGCGACTTCATGGCCTACGACTTTTGGTGTCATCTTGTTGTTTATGACTTGGTGGTCGATAGGTTAGTCGGTTCAATCGGCTGTGTATGACTAGGTGATCGGATGGTCCGATCAGCAGAACGACCACGGGGTGGTCGATAGCCTCAGTGCCTAAACGATCATGTGTGATTGATAGTCGTAGCCTGCGATCGATGGTCGTACCTTTGCCTGGTCGTGATCGATGGTCATAGGTTGTGGTGTTTGGTAGTCGTAAAGCGGATAGTCGTAGCGATCGGGTGCAGAAGTCATAGCCTGGTGATTGATGGTCGTACATTACGTCCTGGTCGTGAGTGGTAAGTCGAAACTTGTGTGATCAGTGATCGTGGCTATCGGTTGTGGTAGTCGTAGGTCGTAGTGACCTGGTTTGGTAAGTCGTAGCCTCTGTGAGCGGTGGTCGTAGCGTCTGTTACATGGGCGTAGCGGCTTGCTGTGTGGTTGTAGGCTGCTGGAAGGATCTCATGGGCTACGAGTACTTCTTTTCTTGTGCATCTGAGTACTCGTAAGTCATATCAGACCAGTCATTGTGCTGAGGTTGTTCACTGGAATTATTGGTGTTTTGATCAGGGTTGACCAGGGTGTTTGTTCCTTTGTGCACATGAGGTTATTGCTTGGTTCTAGGATTAGAATCAGTAATTTTGGTGCATGCATTTTGTTTGTGCAAATTGATGATCTTTATGTATAGTGTGATGCTACATGATGGTTTGCTTGTTGGTGTTGGTTGCAGGACTTCGGAGCTAGGTCATGGTGAGACGTAGGAGAACCGAAACTATGTACAAGGAGGTGTTGAGATCTAGAATGGTTAGAGAGACACCGAAGTTGATCGAGGCTAGTGAGGTGGTTGCAAGTCGAGATGACGAGGAACCGGAGCGGGAGCTACCGGAGGTGGATATGATGGGCAACGGTAAGGTGGACTGGGACTAGGCTCAGAGAGGAGTCGAGATCCAGACGGTCAAGGATGCTTGGTGCCATCATGCACGAGGAGAAGCATGTGGTGCCCTAAGTGAATTGGGTCATTTGTAAGCGAGAACGATTCGGTGAGATCCGGACGCGTGAGAGGCTTGACACAAGTTATTGGGCCACATGTAAGTTACTTTGAGAAGCGTGCATGAGTAAAACCCGATGTTAGGTGGGGTTACCGGTTATCCCCGATTTGGACTAATGGTAAGATCCATTAGGTCTATGGTTCATTTGTGAGCTTATAAAAAGGAGAGTGGAGGCCAGAGCTAGGGTTGAGAAGGCAGGCTAAGCCTTGTGGTGGCTAGCTCCTCCTCCCTCCTATGAGAGTTAGGTTAGAGAGTGAGTGTTGGTTCTAGACTTAGAGCTTGGTCCTCCTAAGGGGAATGGCTGTGAAACCAATCATTTGAGCAATACATCAATCTTCGATCTACGTTTTGTGTATTTCTTCTCTGTTTTAGTTTGCTCGGCTTTGATTTGGTTTTTTCTCTGTTCTTCTTCTTCTTCGGTTCTTCGGTTCTATCCATTTCCTTTCTTGATCTAGATGTGTTCTTGGTTTGATCTCGTGGATATTCTGAATCGCAGTGACAGATGGGAATATAACCAAAGCCATCTTGGCTATCCTTGACCCACGAGCGGTTCTGATCAACTATTTCGTTTTAGAACATAGTTGTTGTGTGCTTGATCAATTCACAAAGAGGTCTCAATTTGGTTAATAAGTTTTCAATTCAAGATTGGAGTAGCCTCTTGAGACCTTAATCAATTTACGTACAAAGTTTAATGACCATTTTATCTTTTAATCAAAAGATATGTGGATTTTAGATCTTGCGATCGTGCAGTCGTGTATTGCTCTTTTCTTCCGAATCATTATTGACGGCTTCTAGTTTCGACCACGGTCAAGTCTCAGATCGCATCGCGTCTGGTTTTGACCGTACTTATTTCCGATTGCTCGATGGTCATAGATCGTGTGGTCATGCGCCTCCACTGTTTTTCAAGTTGTTTACGAACGCAGTCAGTTACGAGTGCTCGACGGTCTTCGACCATGTCTCATGGCTGCTCTGTTTTGATATCGCTCTCTTCTCTCTTGATCTTTTCTTTATCCAAGAGTTTTGATTTGATTTCTTCGATGTAGTTGCTTGCTGTGATATGTGGGATTGGACTCAAAGCCATCTTAGCTATTATCTTCCCACGAGCATGGTCGATTTATCTGTTTGATCTCAAGTCTTTGTTCTTATGCGCATTTGATCAAATCTCAAAGAGATCTCAACTTACTTACTAAGTTTTCAATCCAAGATGGGATTAGCATCTTGAGACCTTAAGTTATTTGTATACAAATTTCCGTGGATATTTGATCTCTGAATCAAAAGATTTAATGTTTTCAGATGTGGTGGTCGTGCGCCTCTTCTGTTACTTCTAGTTGCTCACGACTACAACTGATTTCCTCAATGGCCTAAGTAGTGTGGCCGGGCGCCTTTAGTACTTCTAGTTGTTGTCGACCATATCTGATTTTGATCGCTCAATGGTCGTAGATCTCTTAGTCATTCTGAACTGGTACGACCACATATTGGTTTTCAGCTGCACGTATTTTCTGTTCGCACTTTGATCATCGACAAAGTGGTGTCGACCATTCATTCGCCTTCAGCCACGTTGTTTACAATCACGTTGGTCTTTGACAACGCTAGTTTTCGACCACTCATTGGTCTTGAGCGTAACGCTAGCCTGTCGACTGCACATTGGACATTGACAATGTTGGTATCGAGTACGTTGGTCTTCGATAGCGTTGGTGTTCGACCGCGTTTGTTTCAACCATGCTGGTTTCGACCATGTTGGTTACGATCACGTTGGTTTCGACCACGTTGGTTTTGACCTCGTTTGTTTCAACTACAGTGGCTTCGACCACGTTGTCTGCCCCTCGATCACGTTGTGCTCTGATCTGGTCGTACTAAGCTCTGTGTTCCTCTATTTTCAAGTAGACATCATATCATAATCTTTGTAACTTTGTAGCTATTGAAGAAAAGGAATATGTGAATATTTGGAGAAAAAATTTCTAAGCACCATTCACCCCTCTCTGTTGCCTATCCGATCCTATAGTTTCTCCCCTGAAATTGTGGACACTAGTCTCTAGGTTGTTCTGTAATTTTCGACCGAAAGATTTTCCGTGTACATTCTCAACGACAAAGATTATTAAATGGTCTTATGCGATACCGTCCTGTTAAGCTTCTGAAACTGAGAACAGTGGCACTGTAAAAAAAGAAGTCTGTAACAACCTGTACACAGTCCAGCTTTGGGGAGAGAGGCACTGGAACAGCGCTTGCGTGGTCAGTCTCTGACTCCCTGTACGTGCTGGGATTGAATTTGGCTCTCTGTGCTGTGACTGAATTCTGTGGGCTGGAACTGCAATTTGCCGCCGATTGCTTCGCTTGGTTTGTGTCCGCGCGAGGCGAGGGTCGGGACGGTCAGGGCTTGTGTTGGCAAGGCTGCTGCGGCTTTGGTTTCGGAAGCGAGGAGGGGCGAGGGCGTGGCCGCGTGATGCTGTGGATACGGGGACGGCACTCGCCGGAGTGTCCACGGCGAGTAGCTGCGTGGTCGTTGCGGGCGTGGGCAGCGCCAGCGGGAAGCAGGAGGTGGCAGCTCGGCCTGGTTGGGGAAGGAGGCGAGCGAGGGGTGGAGCGTGAAAGAGCTTGCATATGGATGAAGCGTGACTGCCTCCGAAGAGGCCGCATATTGCATGTTATATCTGGGCTAAACCAGGATACAAGACGGAGTCGGAAACCGATCCGGAATACAATCTTTAGAAGGTAAACAAGGAAGTTAGAATATAGCTTCCTTTCTATAAGAACCGGACTCTAACTTCCTATTCTATAGGATTACAGATCAGGGTTACAACTCATTCTAACAGAGCGCGCGCTCTGCTGATGTGATGGGATGCTGGGATACCACGTTCGTAGGCTTTTAATGCCAGAAGGTCCACGATCCTATCGTACTCCAGTGGTCGTCGCCACTACTCCGACCGTGGTCATTCCCGCCGCGCGGTGGCGCTCGGGCGTACCATGTCCAAGACCATGATGTGGAGCACTACGGTGGCCCGAGTGGCCGGGGACTGGCAGACAGACTACGGCAAGCTGGACGCCCATCAAACCAGAAAGGTGATGGCGCTCGGAGGCGGCTCCCTGGATTGGGTCGATCTCCGGCAGGGCGTTCTGCTCTGCAACTGCAACGTGCTCAGCTCGACGACAACCCCGTGATGCGTCCGATCCAACTGCCCAG
Organism: Bonia amplexicaulis; assembly: GCA_036346245.1. Lineage (NCBI taxonomy): Eukaryota > Viridiplantae > Streptophyta > Magnoliopsida > Poales > Poaceae > Bonia > Bonia amplexicaulis. Next base: position 3,197,503 of record CM070741.1, read on the forward strand.
CAACACGATGGACTTCCGGATGATCTGCCCGCGAGAAGTCAATATGGACATCTGATTTCTCGAAGCGTTTTTTCACTCCTCTCATTTTCATCTCGCTTAGGAGATAAGACAGTGATCACAAAGATATCATGTAACATACTTCTCTCGCTTCCGCTCATGCCTTTATTCTAAAAATCACTTCTTCCAATCACTAATATTTATTTTCAACTAAAGGATGTTCAGTCCCGATTCGAATTACCGTCCCGCACCTTCTCCAGGTACCTCAGTATGACTCTAGGTATAACTTGCAATAGGTTGTAGGCAAGCTATCTGTGTGTTGGTCCGATAGTTGAATTGTTGGGCATAGAGAACTAAAGAAGAATTCTGTGGAATAAAAGGGTTGCAAGTTGCAATTTTGTTGTATAAAGAAAAGGCAATTACACCTTTTTGATTTTCTGTAAAAAAAAAGATCTTGAAGATGCACTTGTGACCAACAAATCACTGAAACACAGATGAAGTGAAATCAGGGACCAAGATTGCAAGCTCGCCTTATGATCAAATTTAGCCCAAATTGAGTCAGACAAAATAAAAGAAAAGGAGCCCAATTTCTTCTCGCAGTGAACCGTTGGGCTGCCTTTGCCTTGATCGTATACTTAGTTCTCCAGGTCGGCCCAAATAAATGGGCCGAACACTGCCAAGGGCCCAAACCTACCATTTGGTCAAAATATGCCCCTTTTGCCATATTTTTTTTTAAAAAGCCTTTTTCTGTAACGGCGCGACGCTAGATTTCTAGACCAACACTTACAGAAGCACAAGGGAAAAAAAGTTACGTGGTGACCAGAGACTTAGGTACAGCTCTAAACAGTTTTTGGTTTACGGCTTCTAGCATTTAGGAACAAAAAATAGTTTGAAACACGTCGGTTTTTTAATGCGATTCTTTCTATAATGATTTTTTTTACTTTTTTCTTTAATTAAATGATTTACAAAACATTAATAGCCACTTCACCGTCATTTCAACTAAAAGCTAATGGCTATGAGAAAAAGTCTAATTAAACAGTGCCATAACGTCGCAACCGCTTGTCCCAAACCAAACCCGACACATGGCCTGACCCGACCGATCAATCAACAGTTGTGGGTGCTCTACCTCGTGTCGGTCGATCTAGCACGGGAAAATTGTTTGTTAATCACATGATTCTTCGTCGGCTCGACGGATCGGTTGCTGCGTCATGGCCTCACATCGATCAATATTCTTCTCGTGGCGTTCTGAATGAGAAGATCAGGAGGAGGCAGCTGATTAAACAGCTCGATTAATGGCTGCACCTTTCTTTGTTGCGCTAATCATCCGTCGGCCCCAGCAGAGCCGCGGAAAGCAACCAGCGAACACACCGACTTCTTCGCCGTCGCCGACGACAAGAGCCATTTAATAATTGGATTTCAAGGGAGAACGAGGGTCTGTCCGTTTTGACTGCGGCTTATAGTTTTTGGTTAAATTTTTTAAATTTTGGCTATTTACGATAGAGATTTCGAAGAGAGATACTCGTTTGCGATTTTAGTTGATATAGATGTTAGACTTTTAACATATATTATAATTAACTTGTAAATTTTGTCTTAAAAAATATTATATTTAAAAGTTAGATACTATAATAAAAATCAAAAATCGTTTTTAGAAGTCATAAAGAACATGTCTGAACTCGGTGTTGGACGCCAGAACCGTACGTACGTTTCCTTTTAGTTCAGGTTTTTCATCTTTGCGTTTCACACAAGAATAGCTTTGCACAGACAGGAAACGAACAGGGTTCCACTAGCAAGATAACTTCATTAGCATTTCAGATTTTTTTTTATGGAACAACACGGTTCCATTAACTTGTGTGCACGGTTAAATCAATGGCCACAACATTTGATACGGCAAAAGCAGCTAAAGCATGTGCTGCTATTACAAGACCGAGGACAATAAGAGATTTCGTATTGATCAAACTCCAGTATCAACTGCCCTTTAGCTTCTTTGTATATGTTGCGCCTACTGATCAAATAATATATAAGAAGACTAGTTAGAGAGAGTCAATGACAGAAGAGAAAATACTCGTGTATGAAATGAGTGGATCCCCTTCCTTATACCCCTCTTGGAGGTTTATATACACAAATGGGTTATAATGGGAAAAAGGTGAGGATATACTGGGATATTTCTCTATGCTATTGGGCCTATTATATATTGGGTCAATTGCAAGGCCCAATCACGGAGGTTAGGCCACCCCTATAACAGCACTCCTTCGACAGCAAGTGCGGAGGCACCCATGGTCGAGTTGACGTGAACAATTGTCCAGGCTAGCCTCATCCCCCGTCCCCCGGCAGTAAGCATGTAGGTGCCGATGGGCGAGCTAATGCAGCTGGTAGCTCCTAATCCCCGGGGGTGTGGATGTTGTAAACCTCCCGGAGCAGAATTGTTTGACCGATCTTGATGTGGTTGTGGCATCTTTCGGCAGAGGCCGAGCCGGCGCACGTAGGTCGTACCCCAGAGTCGGGCGGCTCGTAGACGCGGGCGGCGAAGTCCCATGCCGAAAGCCCGGGTGTCCCGTCGGGTTAGCGCCTCTAACGCAGTCGGAGAAGACCTGACGACTATGTCGCTCATGACATGGTCACTGAAGATGCGACCATGTGGTGGTCATAGGTATCGACAATGTCGCGGCCCCGAAGCGGTCAGACGAAGTGTCAAAGAATTCAAATGCACGAGTGGTCGGACGAAGTCTTGATGACTGTATCTATGACCACGAGGTAGTCGGATGGAGCCTACAATTGCGACGTGGTCGAACGGAGTCTGCGACCGTGAGGTAGTCGTATGCCGACGAGCTGTCGACGAAGTCGGCGCTGAGACTAATCTCCGATGCGCGCGATCCATCCCACATCCTTTGGACTCATCATCAATGAAGGCGGCAGCGCGCGGCCCATCCTACATCCTTCGGACTTGGCGTCGACAAAGTTTGTGGTGAGACCAAGTTCTAAGGCGCGCGTTCCATCCCGCACCCTTCGTACTCACGGTTGACGAAGGTGGCGGTGAGATGAAGCACTGAGGCGCGCGTTCCATCCTACATGCTTCAGACCCGCGGTCGACGAAGTCGGCAGCGAGACGGAGCTGTGATGCGCACGGACCGTTCCTCACCCTTCGGACTTGGTATTGACGAAGTCAGTTGCGAGACAAAACTAACGCACATGACTTGTCCTACACCTTCAGACTCGCAGTCGACGAAGGCGGCAGCGAGACTAAGCTCTAAGGTGCGTGCCGTCCTGCACGCTTCGGACTCCCGATCGATGAAGTCAGCAGCGAGACGGAGCTGTGACACATGTGGACCATCCACTACCCTTCGAACTTAGCATCGACGAAGTCGGCGGCGAGACGAAACTGATGCACGCGACCCGTCCCCCACCCTTCGGACTTGGCGTCGACGAAGGTGGCGAACGGAGTTATGACTGCGAGGTGGTCAGACGAAGCATCTGTGACCACGATGTGGTCAAATGAAGTCACGACCGCGGGGCAGTCGGATGAGGCGTCTACTACTACGCGGTGGTTGGACGAGGCATCTATGACCACACGGTGGTTGGACAAAGTCCTTAACCGTGAGACAAATTTCTAAGCGCGACGAAGCTCTAAGGTGCGCATCCCGTTCCACACCCTTCGGACTTGAGGTTGACGAATTCGGCGGTGAGATAGAACTATGATGTGCGTGCGCCATCCCCTACCCTTTGGACTTGGCATCGACGAAGTCAGCGGCGGGTCGAAGCCTTGTGCGCGTGAGAAAACGTATATGACCACGAGGTGGTCGGATGAAGTGTCGATCATGTGGTGGTCAGACGAAGCGTCTACGACCACGAGGTGGTCGGACGATGTCTCGACCATGAGGCGGTCGGATGAAGCTTCTACGACCACGATATGGACGGAGCGTCTACAACCATGAGGTGGTCGACGAAGTCTCGACCGCGCGGCAGTCAGACAAGGTCACGACCCGGGGAAATCGAACAAAACATCAACAACCATGAGGCGGTCGGAGATGGCGTCTAGGACCATGCAGTGTTCGGTCGTGACTGGTTAGAGAAAGTCTCGACCATGAGACAAATTTCTGAGCACAACGAAGCTCTGAGGCGCGCGTTTCGTCCCGCACCCTTCGGACTCAAGGTCGACGAAGTCAGTGATGAGACAACGACTAGTGCACATGTGGTCCGTCAGACCCCTTCGGGCTCAAGGTCGACGAAGTCGGCGATGAGACGATGACTTGTGCACGCGTGGTTCGTCCTGCCCCCTTCAGACTGGGCGACAACGAAGTCGGCGGTGAGACGAAGCTCTACGTGCGCGAGAAACATCTACGACCACGAGGTGGTTAAACGAAGTCTCGACTGCGAGACAAATTTCTAGGCGCAACAAGGCTCTAAGCCACGCATTTCACCCTTCAAACTCGAGGTCGACGAAGTGGACGGCGAGACGAAGCTCTCAGGCGTGCGTCCCATTCCACACCCTTTGAACTCGGGATCGACGGAGGTGACAGCGAGATGAAGCCGATGTGCGCGGCCTGTCCCCCACCCATCAAACTCATGGTCGATGAAGGTGGCGGCAAGATGAAGCTAATGCGTCGACCCATCCCCTACCCTTTAGACTTGTGGTCGACGAAGGTGGCAGAAAGACTTACGACCGTGGCAGTCAGACAAAGCGTCCATGACCACGATATGGTCAGATGAAGTCACGACCGCAGGGCGATCGGACAAGATCATGACCATGGGGCGGTTGGACAAGGTCACGACCACGGGCTGGTCGGACAAAACGTCAACGACCATGAGATGAACGGATGAGGCATGTACGACCATGAGGTGGTCGGACGAAGTCTCGACTGTGAGGCGGTCAGACAAAGTGTCCATGATCGCTAGGTGGTCAAATGAAGTCTCAACCGCAAGACGGACGGACGAAGTAGCGCAGCGAACTTCCTGGTGAGATGCTATAAATGTGCGACTCACTGGGGTTACTGTCCATGGTAGGGACTCCCTGGTGGGATGGGTGAAGCACGCGATGCACGCACGGCCGTGCAAGTTGTCCCATGCTACCATCTATACTTCGTAGAGTTCATGCGGAGGCTGTGGACTCCACATGGTCATTTATACTCTGTTGAGTAGCCCGGGACGGCTGAGTTCTCGGTGTTTTATACTCCGCAGAGTACGTCAGGGCGCGAGGCCACCGTGCGATTTTTTTACTCCGTAGAGTTGCCCAGGACGGCTAAGTTCCCAACGCTTTATAGTCCGTAGAGTACGCTAGGGCGTGAGACCGCCGTGCGATTTTTTATACTCCATAGAGTTGCTTGGGATAACTAAGTTTCTGATGCTTTATACTACATAGAGTACACTGGGGCACGAGGCCGCCATATGTTTTTTATTATTTTTTATACTTTGTAGAGTTGCCTGGGACGGCTAAGTTCCCGGCGCTTTATACTCCACAGAGTATGCCACGGTACGAGGCTACTACGCGATTTTTATATTTTTTTATATTCCGTAGAGTTGCCCGGGATGGCTAAGTTCCTGACACTTTATACTCCACATAGTACACCAGGGCACGAGGCCGCCGTGCAATTTTTTTATATACTCCGTAGAGTTGCCCGGACGGCTAAGTTCATGGTGCTTTATACTCCATAGAGTACGTCAGGGCGCGAGATCACCGTGTGATTTGCACAAAATTACGGCCCCGAGAAGGTCGGGCGAAGCTACAGCCATGAGGTGGACGAAGCCACGACCACGATGTGGGCGGACGATGTCATGACAGCGAGGCGGTCAGACGAGGTCACGTCTGTGACATGAGCGGACAGTGTCTGGACCGCGAGGTCGGACGAACGTCTAGACGAACATGTACAACCACAAGTCGCTCACCCGGAGGTGCAGAGCCAACGCCGACGAAGGCCGGAGGGCGCGAAGGCTGGTGTAGGCAACGCGAGGTCCGACGGAGACCCGCAGAGGCCATACGAGGTTTGGCGGTGGTGACGACCACGCAGTGTCCTGTGGAGATCGTGCGAAATCCATCAAAAACCGGGCGAAGTGTGGAGATCCGCTAGGGTTTTTCACATAAAATCTTTGTCTTGTATTCTTGATTATTCTTCATTGTTTCATATCTTACCTAGTCGATTCCATAACAAGTCAAGCATCCATGATCACCCTTTATTTCTCTCTCTCTCTCTCCCCTGTGGGGGGATGTTGGAAGAACCGGTGAACTTTTCATCCAAACTTTCTTAACTGAAAGACAGAGAAATCCATCAGGGGTTTGGTGAGAAAAAAGAGAGAACTGATGTTCAAGTGGTCAACCATGGAAGGAGAAGGAATGCCCTTGGCGTAGGTTAGGTTTGAGCATGGAGTTGCCTTCAAGGCTGTGTAACCCTACTACTCTCCTATGTTTGCATTTCAGTCCCACCTTTTTATCTCACTTTTGTTGTTAAATCTTGTGTGCTTTAGAGGGACCTGGACTAGCCAACCAACCATGTTTGATCGCTTTCTCATCGTACATTGTTGCGAAAAAACCATGTAACTGTGGCCTAATAATTCCAAAATGCTTGTACCATGTCTTCAACAACACATGACTAAAGAATGCGACAGCCTTTTGCCTTTCTTCAGCTGCTACTAACAATTAATAAAGCTACCAGTGTAATTGACTTGTTAGATTTGATCAAGCATGCACTATTCTGAAATTCACCTGGTTGCTAGGTTTCTTTTCTTTAAAACTTTTCCAAAAGATATTGTCGGCCATTTACCAAGATCGATTGCTATGCTACCTAGGAACAGTCCTTCGAAACCAAAAGGGAGAGTTAGGGAACAAACAGCATATGGAGTAAGAGGAAAACATGAAGTGCAGGGAAAAAGAAACTAATTTTAACTCAATTGTAGTACTAGTAGTATTTTCTTCGGTGAAAAGATAGGGATTAGTTGGTGTGTAAGCGACTTTTACACGACCTAGCTAACACGTCAGACTTGAGAGTGCCCTTTTTTATGCTCGAGATCACTACTTAAACCTCCCTTTTTAGGTGAGATGAAACATCACTAAGTTCCCAAACGGCTCTCCAACGTTACGTAGATATCTCTCTCACTAAGTGTAGGATCATCCATGTCAATCAAAAGAGATGAATAATTGCACTCCGTACGAACACTTTTTCTTCAAAATCGGATTGTGTTCAAATTTTTTAACCTACAAATATAGCAAAAACACAAAAAATAAGAAGACAGCTAAAAAAACAAAAAGAAATTCACCAGCCGATGCTCTGCCCATGCTCGGCCGCCATGCTTCCTGAATCGATCGCAAAGTACTATTTAAAATCAATCTAGTCAAAATATTGCGCCATGTCATATTTTAGTTCAAATGCAACAAATCAACTATAACCAGTTATGATCAAAGCTACACAGCTCATTTGATTTCTATGGCTTGGACTTGATGAATTATTTGAAAAATATAATAAACAAAGTTTCTGAAAATTTTAAATAAGCTCCCCTCAGCATAATCTCATAAGATGTAACACAACTAACTCACTTCAAAATTGAGCAAAACGTGAATAATCAAGCGGTTTTGAAATAATATCAGCAACCTGAGAACCTAACTCAATAAGGTGTAGGACTATATCATCTTTTTCACATGATCTCTCAGAAAGTGAAATCTCTTAAAAGCTATAAAATAAAGTGGACAACCATCAAGTGTTCCAATCAAGCAAATGCGTAAAAGACCAGAACTCAATCAAGCGCACGTTCTCCATTCCGCGTTAGCTATTCTTATATCACAGAAAACATCGATCTCACAATACTGAGATTAGTGAAATAAGATCTAGGAATCCAGTACTATGACGCACGACGTGGAGAAATAGCAATAAAACTAGAACCAAAATCAAGTACATGTGGCCGATCAGAATGCCACAAAGAATATGAATTATTTGAATTAAATCCAGATCCAGCACATGAAGCAGATTTAAAGTCATCATAAAAATTCTCTATGAACCTAACTTTCACATTAGTTCTAGAAATAAAAGATGTTGCATATTTTTGTCTTAAAACATTCAATATTTCCTTCTTCTCTTTCTTAGCACACATAAAGCAAAAGTCATGCAAGTGTCCATCTCTTCCACAGTAGGTGCAATAAAATTTAATATAACCAGAATCCTTTTAAGATGATGAGTTGGCACCTACAAAATTATTCGATGAACTTTGCATAAAATCGGTATATTTAAAAATAATTTATTTTGGTTTAGATTTTACTTCAAAATTTTCAGGTTCAATGAGCTTAACAAACTTAAGAGGATTATTCTTGGCATGCTCAACAAATTAAATCTTAGACCATGATTTTTCACACTTATTTTTGACTTGTCTAGTATCATATTCAAAATTTTCTTGCCAAAAGAAAATATCTCTAAAGTATACTTAAGGTACTCATTTTCTTTAGCCAATGAGGGATAAATTGTGCATTTAGCATGATCATTGACTAGATACTTAGAAGCACTAGACTAAGCCAATCTATCTTTTTCAGTAAAATCATTAAGTTGTCTAGTTAATGTTTATATTTCAACATTAAGCTTAGGGCAATTAGAGCAAAAAAGCGTCTCGTGATAAAGCATTTGTTGAATTGATTCTTGAGATGAGTTAAGTTTGGCTTCTAGCAATTCACAATTAGAGCAAGTTTTAGATTTATCATTTGAAATACTTGACTCTAAACATGTAGAAAAAATAGATTTAAGCTTTTCAATTTCATCATTTGCAAGTTTTAATTTATAATCACAAAAGTCATGTGCCAATTTTAATTCAAGTTTAGCAGTTACATCACTAAGTTGAACCAAGTTTGATGCATTAATTGATCTTAGCAGTCTCCAACTCAGAATGTAAAACTTGACAAGACTCACATAATTAATTATCAGGAATAAAAGCTCTAAGTCTATCAATATCAGAAGTTAAGCTTTCAACAAGACAATTACTTTCTTTCAATTTTTTTGTCTTTTTAATTCAATAGGAAGCTTAATCAAACTATCTTTAAGCTCATCATACGATGGTCCTACTTTATCGGGATCAATGTAGTCATCGTCGTCGTTGTTGCTTGCCGTGAAGCACATACCCGTGAAATCGCTGTTCTTCTTTTTACCAAGACCAAGAGCTTCACACAGCCGCCTCTCTGATACCATAGCAACACGCTTTGATATCGTTTATAGGATCGTCGATGGTAACAGAGGAGGGTGAATAATTGCACTCCACACAAACGCTTTTTCTACAAAATTAATTGTATTCTAATTTTTCAACCTACAAATATAGTAAAAACACAAAAACAAGTAGACAACCAAAAAATAAAAAGAAATTCACCGGCCGATACTCTGCCCATGCTCGGCCGCCATGCTTCCCGAATCGATCACAGATGCGAACTCCAAATTGCCAATCCAGATACTTACTCTCGTGTAGCAGCCGCCATAAATAATCAAAGCAAAAAGAAACTTAATTAGCACTACCTAATCACACCTCATGATGCACACGCCTAAGGGCATCTGCAATGGTCTGAATCAGCTAGCTATATGCATGTACACATCAGCATATATCCTATGTGGAGGAAAGAGAGTATGCAAAAAAAACCGAGCCAGCTCTTCCTTAAGCACTAGTCTATAACGCCAAACGAGGCAGCATCTATAAATTTTGTGTGTGCATGTAAGTATCAAATAGATATCATTATAGATAGTTCTTTAGAATGCTAGCTTTAGTGTGTATTATATAAATGATGTGGAAGTCTTATAGTTAGTTGTTAGCTATAACCATTGCAGATGGGCATCAGTAATGGTCTGAGTCAGCTAGCTATATGCATGTACACATCAGCATATATCCTATGTGGAGGAAAGAGAGTATGCAAAAAAAACCGAGCCGACTCTTCCTTAAGCACTAGTCTATAACGCCAAACGAGCAAAGATCTATAAATTCTGTGTGTGCATGTAAGCATGAAATAGATATCCTTATAGATAGTTCTTTAGAATACTAGCTTTAGTGTATATTATATAAATGATGTGGAAGTCTTATAACCATTGCAGATGTCCTTAAAAAAAAGCCTCCAAATCATTGATGTGATGGATGGTTATATGTCTCTTCCCACCTTGGAACTTGCTTCTTCTCTCACCTAGAAGGGCAAAGAAACAAACAACCAAACGACTGAGGAAATTCGTGTGGGTGAGCACAGAAAACGACGCCGACGATGGCCTCGGTGCACAGCAACGTGTGGGTGAGCGCAGAAAACGACGCCGACGATGGCCTCGGTGCACAGCAAAGCAAAGCGAGACGCGCCGCTAGAATATTCGCTCGGAACCGATCTATGATTTTATTTTTAAATCATAGTGAATATAAAGTTCTCTTTTAGTACATCTAAACTCTAGTATAAAATTAATATTCTTAAAAGCTATAGGATTAGCATCTAACTCTATCTCTATTTATAATGTAGGCCTAAAATCTAGGATTATCTCAAGACCATGAATTTTAATCTAATTCTAGCAAATAAGGACCTGAAACTCTTTATAATACGGATTTTTTAAAGTTCCAATTTTTCTAACTCATCACGTGTCGAAGCCTCTAGGACCGCACCTCCTGTAGCTTCTTCACGCATCATCTACTTTTGATCTCCACGTGCTCCAACGTAAGCCCGACCACCTCGTGACATCCTCGACCTCCTAGACCTCAGATTTCCCGCTCCTAATCCCGGTTCTCCTCGTCACCGATCATGACCATCTCCACGCCTAACTGCACATGTAAAGACCAAAGAACGTTTTTCCAGCACAAGTTATCTCTAATTTGACTAACATTAATCCACACACATGTCACACATCTCAAATAATATACCCAGCGTTGTCAACTATCCATCAGCTATATTATCAATTATTCGTCACCAAAAATCTTAAGGCTAGTCATATGATCTACACTAATACTCTTACATTACAGCGGAGTAAAGTTATTGAAAGTGTCACCGGATTCCGAAAGGAAAGGGAAAACAGAAAAGAAACCAAAGTGGAAAGGAAAAATCAAAGAAGGCGCTCCCTGAGGCGCTCGTCCCAACTAATAGGTTGCTTTTGCCCATCGCTAAACGCCCACTTCCACCATTGAGCGCGTCGTCGTCTTTCCACGTACGAAAATCACGCGGTACTAGCTTGAGCACGACGTGCATGTACGACCCGAAACAAATCGCCACCGCCTGTAGCGTGGATGGAGGCATCCGATCAGATGACAATTGAACACAAATTCAAATCTTAAACTCCAAAGCAGTGTTCAACACACCTGATCTCTATTTTCTAATCATATATTGCCCATTCATTCATTGCACCAGAAAGAGATCAGTGGGAGATCAAAATCAAAGCTCAAGATAATACTATAAATATCTCTTTAGCTTTTGCTGCGAAGATAAGAAGAGCACAAGAGGTTGACGTCATCAGCAGATCGAATCAGCTGCTAGTAGCTTATGATGATATCAATCTTATATGCGTACGGGGTCCTCGAAAGCCAAGCGGCAGGGCAAATCAGGTTGGTAGTATGTGAGATGAAACGTTCCATGTTGATCATAGCTGGCTTGATGGATGGATGTAGGGTCTGTTTTTTTTTTTTGCTGCGGTTTTTAGCTGTGGCTTGTGATTTTTGGTCTGTTTATGTAAGAGATTACAGAGTAACAGGAACTCACGTGCGATTTTTGGCGATATAAATGAAGTCAGTGAAGTATGTACTACAATTAACTAGTAGACCCTATCTTGAAAAGATACTCCGTTTAAAAGCTAGTTAATGTAGAAAAGCCGAAAATCAGTTTTTAGAAGCTGAAAAGAACAGGACCATAGCGTTAGGGGTATATGTGCATTTGGATGGAACACTTCTGGACCAGTGATTTTTTTTCGCCCTAATTGTGATGGTCACTGCTGCCTGTGCATAGATTCGATCCTTAATGATTTTGCTGTAGGCGCATGCATATCAAGGACAATTAAGAAGTTAAAATCAAGCGCGTCCCACCATTAATTGAGTGGTTAACGATTCGTCGGTTGATCCTCTTCGTTTTCCTGAATGTGCAGAATGTGATTAGTCGGTTGATTTTTCGTCGTTTTCCTGAACGTGCAGAATGTGAAGTACTCTCCGGTCATTGTCAGTTCCATCTTGATCCGCTCGTCCCTGCTTTTCATTTCCCTTGACTGATGGCATTTTCGAGTCGCTACCGTACTGCACAACGATGGATGAGTTTTGCCATATATATAACGTCTTTTCAATATATATTTATAGAAATAGCTATGTATAAATAGTGTTGATAAAAATAGCGCTTCCGTTGTTCAGTCATTAGACAGTAGCGCCCAACAGTCGACATATCATGCCTGTCGTCCAATCAGCACACGGCAGGTGGCCTGCCGTCTACCCACAAAACGACGGGTGATTAAGTTGGCTAATTAGCCGACTTAATTACCTGCCTAGATTTGTAATTTTACGTTATGATTTTTTGAATTTGTAAATATAACAAATGAGCTCAAAAAATTACAATATTTTTGGTGGAGCTTCCCGAAGCCGCACAGTGCCTGGGCAGCAAACCATTAGCTCCCAGCTATTAGTGTTTAATCGCCCGTTTAATCACGTGCAGCTTAAATAATTTTAGAAGTAGCAAACTGATGCAAAAAATTACGTAAAAATTATACAACATAGAAAACTTCATGAGGAAGCTCCATAAACAATTTCATAATTTTTTACAACCATTTACTATCTTTACATGAGGAAACTCCATAAAAACTTTCATAATTTTTTACAACCATTAATTATCTTTAAAAATTCTTAAAGTGGCACATAACTATTTAATCGTCTGTTTAATTATGCGTCGTTTTAAAAAAAATTAGAGGTAGCAAATGGCTGCAAACAATTGCAAAACAATTACACAACTTATCACAATGCCTTGGGAAGCTCCACCAAAAATTTCGTAATTTTTTGAGCTCATGTGCTATATTTACAAATTTAAAAAATTATAGCGTAAAATTACGAATTTACGTAGTTAATTAAGCCGGCTAATTAGCCAGCTTAATCACTGCCATTTTATGGGCAGGCGGCAGGCCACCTGCCTTTTGCTGGCTAGACAACAGGTGTCACATGTCAATCACTTGTATACGGCTATTTCTATAAATACATGTTAAAAAACGCTATATATGGCAAAGACTCACTCAGACTTACACGATCGCCCGTATCTCAGCACTGTCATCTAGTCTTTGGTCTATTACCATTGATCGCTAGCGTTCTTCAAACCATCTACATATCTAAAGACTAAGCAACTATATCGAGCATAAGTTTTATGTACTTATCTCATATTAGTCAAAACAATACATCATGTAACACATCACAAGAAAACACTGACACCCATGCCGTGCACACATTCAAACCATGCTCCTGAACCCTGCCTAGTCAGTTGAACAGCTAACCATTGTCCGGTCTAACAGCGCCAGTCAACTTGATAACAAAGAGCCGGTCTGACCGTGGCAACCATGTCAGTCAAATCGCTCGATACACCTCTAGTCGGACCGCTATCATATAGCCGGTCACACCGCTCTCAAATTCTTCGTACCACAAAATGATGACCTCTAGAATAAATGTACTGTTAACTACGAGCTGGTACAGCCGTTCCCTGGTTAGACCGTTGCCCATGGCCGGTCCGACTGCTCATCGGTTTGACCACCAACCATGGTCCATACAGATCGCGCTCCAGTAAGATCGTCAACCATGGCCGATTAGACCACTTAGAGAAAAAACCAAAAATTGTAATAGACATAAAATCAAACTCAAACTTTGACAATGAAGCACAATAAAACCAAATACTCTTCATATAATATAGAGTGGACTTCTATAGTCTCACACAATTTCATATGAATTTCTTCTGAAATCAATTCCTTTGTTTGAAAACAGACCCTTGAGAGTCACTTGCTAGGTATCGTGTCATTGTGCGCTACAAGTTCACATCCTCGTTGCCAAATCCCGGTTTTGCTGGCCATCTGACAGCATTCGATCTGGTCCGTTGAATCGGGAACGAGGAACCAAGATTGCACCGAGCTCCAACATGGCTCCACTGCAGGGACGGGAAGAGGAAGAGGGATAACGCCATGGCGTCCCTGTCCGGCCTTCCAGGTCCTGATCGACCTCGGGCAACCAAACCGTACCTTGGTGTACATGGGCCAAAAGGGACACAACATCAGCAATCATATCCGAACCCGATTGGTTCCCGTCAAGAACAGCACCAAAAATTGCGATCAAATCATAAATAATCGAAGAAGCGTACGTCCATAGGTCAAATTTGGGACTGTTTGATACGGCAGCGATTTATGATTTTTAGCTAATTTTTTTAAATTTTAGCTGTTTACGATAGAGATTATAGGAAGATACTCGTTTATGATTTTAGTTAATACAGATGTTAGACTTTTAACATATACTATAATTAATTTATAGATTCTATCTTAAAAAATATCTGATTTAAAAGTTAAATATTATAATAAAAATTAAAAGATGTTTCTAAAAGCCGTAAAGAGCAGGACGGCTGGCCATGGCTTCTGGAGGATCGATGCACCAACCTCACCAGACAGATCACATCAATAGCCTGTGTGCGTGTGGCTGTGCCTGGTCGTCTTGACCTAACTGATCTGAAGATTAATTAAATTATATGGGTTACTGTACTTTAATACTAGTACTTGGGTGTGAAGCTTACTGAAGAAATTGAAAATGGCTCCACCACAAGGTACGAAGGGTACGTCATACTTGAAGCTACCACTTACTCACTTAGACCGATTGTGAATTGATTATTGCAACCAAAGCTACCGGTAGCAATGAAACAAACAAAACGTACTCGTGTTTTTCGAATTTTTTGCGATTAACGGAAGACACGCACGTACATACATGCAAATACGCTCTCTTAAGTCTTAACACATCTAGAAAGACGAAAAAATGTATATTTTTTTAAACCTCGCTTACGTTTAACTACCCTTCACTAACCTCAGAGGGTACTACAGGCTTAGACTCAAGATATTCATCACTTCCACGTCCTCATAAAATTGCCGCTAAAATCTACTCGTGTGTATATAAAAACGAACACCAGGATTTAAATTCTGATAGGTGAAGTCATACATCCACAACTCTATTACCTCACCAAGAGATGACTCTCTGTGTTTTCTGAACAATGTAACAGTACTCAATCGTGTAATAGTACTCAAATGTGTGTGTATATATATCTGTGTGTGTAGCCTCTTTTCTACTGGGTGTAATTGTACGCTATGTCGTATCTCACAACATAGAGAGTATCTCGTATAACGGAGGGTATGTACGTGTAGTATATGAGTATTTAAGATCATCTAGGTGGTATGAACAATTTTTCAAATGTGGTATGTATATTTGTTTTGACATACTCCTTTTTATGTGCACATATGAAGGTATTTACAAAATACGTTAAAAACTATAGACTCCCTTGCATTTTTTTCATGTAGTTCATATTATAGTATCTTATAATTAGTATACGGGTATATATAATACGATAAAAGGAATATTTTAAGTTTGTTTAGGTGCGTGTGGGTGTGTGTGTAGGAAAAATATATTTTACTCCTGGGTGTAATTACACCCACCTCTAATATACCACATAAACAAATTTGAGATACCCCTTTATCACTTTAGGTATACTTGTATACTAATTATAATATACTCGTATACTAATTATAAGATACTACAATACGAACCACATGAAAAAATTACAAGGAAGTCCATAATTTTTAGCGTATTTTGTAAATACCTTACATACGTACATAAAAAGAAGTATGTTGAAAAAAAATATACATATCATCTCTGAAAAATTGTTCATACCACCAAAATAGTCTTAAATACTCATATACTGCATGTACATACTCTCCGTTACATGAGATACTCCCTACGTTGTGAGATACAACATAGGGTGTAATTACACCCAGGAGTAGAAAAGAGGCTTCCTATATTAAAGCCTAATATATTATGTATCATTGCACTTGCACGTATCTAAAAGCAATCCAAAACAGTGAAGCTTGGGGCCCAGACACCATGGTGCCCCATTTCAGCGTAAACCATGAGGTCATCAAACAAAAAGTTATCTTTTGAAAAATCCTCAAAAATCAAACTCAACCACGCAGATACTCTAATCCAAAAATTAATTACTCATTACAATCATGGAGTGATCTACACATGATCTCACAATCTCCCCCTTAATGAGTATATTGACAAACAATGAAAAAGCATGAAGATGGGTTTATTTTTGGAATGAAAGCCATACATGGTCCAATAGAAGAAAAGGAGCTCATGACTATGTTGGCAAAGTGTGAAATGGAGCCAGCAACAAAAAAGAACAAGTTTTCTACAAAATCTCCAAATCACACATAAAACCTCACAAAAACCCATTCTTGCTCATGGTCCAAAGAAAAGAGTAATTACTCACCACGGACATTTTTATAGCAAGAAGACGTACCAAAAATGCAAAAGAGAGCAAATGATATGTAATAAAGCTCCCTCTCACTCAAACATCTCATTTGGTATTTTTAGGTTTCAATTAGCAAGCTTTGCAACCCATACCACTATATCACTCAAAATGCATATTCTCCCTCCTTAATGCCTTTTGCACCCCTTAATGCCTTTTTCTCAATCAATCTCCCACTTTTGGCAATAGAGACATCAATATGCATAGAAGAAGATAGAGCATGAATGAAATGGAGTGGCTGCATTTTATTCATTTTAATCATTAAGAGTCATGAAGATTATCCAAAGTGACTTTCCAAATATTTCACTAAGCCATGAAAAGTGAAAGTGTTATCTAGATCATGGCAAATCATATATAGCAAAGCTAAAGCCAAATGAGCCATAATATGAAATTAAATGAATTGTTTAAAATGTCAAATCACTTCAGATCATAGTCTAACTAAAGGTATCCAAAAATGAGTTAAGCCATGTCAATATTCTAAATAGTCAATATTCTAAATGGAACCACGAAGCTATAATTGAGTCAATTTAGAGTGCTAAAAGTTCAAGATTGAAATATTTTGTTCAAGCACTTGATACCACATGTAATTGAGCAAATTTAGCACATTTAGTATTTTGTAAAATTTATTTTGCACTCATTGTCGGTGGCATTTCATTAGGCTACATTTCTTTCCAACCTGAGTTTTAACCATGCACGTGGTCAATCTTAAGCCCATACGTACCAACCAAAAAACGATTGCTCTGTGTCAACTAACTGGTGCCATGCTAGCTAGCTAGGAACCTGTAAATATTGTTACTACAGTGTCACGTACCCTTGACCAGAGTATCGGAGACAGTCTAGCGCAGTTTTATTTAGAGGAGCATCGTGCGAAAGCATTCACTCACCTAGTCACGGTGGATCACGGGGAGGAAGTGTGATTTCGGGTCAGTTTTTTTTTTTGTTACGGTTTGTGACTTTTGGCTGCGGCTTGTGGCTTTTAGACTGTTCGTATGAGAGTTTACAGAGTAACTGAAACTCACGTGCGGTTTTTGCCTGATATAAATGAATCGGTATAATATGTACTACAATTAACTAGTAGACTCTATTTTAAAAAATATTTTATTTAAATGCTATTTACTATAAAAAATTAAAAACTGAAAAAGAAGGTACCCTTCCATGCATTATTACGCACGAAGCACGTCATAACAACTCACAACTCGGGCTGGCTGGCTGGCCGGCCAGGGACTGAAGTGGCAAGTCCAGACCCAAGCTTGACCCGTTGCCCCTTGATTCGTTCCACCCATCCTTTCAAGCGTCTCTTCCACCTCACCGACCCCATCAACTGCTTATTCGCCGGCATTACCATCTTGCCGCTCACCCACACCTCAAACCTGGCCAACAAGTCAGTGAGTGCCACCCTTATACGAGTGGGCTCTTTCAAACTGTGAATGTGGCTTTTGGTTTATAGTTTTTAAATTCTAACTGTTTATGAGATAGTATGTAAAAGAAAACAGTCGTATGTGATTTTGGACGGTATAGCTAAACTCGGTACAGCGTCTACTAAAATCTACCCGTAGATCCCGTCTTAAGAAGACGCACCGTTTAAAAATTAGTTACTGTAACACAAAATCAAAAGGCCAAAGCCTTCCGAACTCACCTTTGGACTGTGGCTTATGCCTATAATATATATTCAGTTTTACTATTGCTAAGGCGACTGAAATTTTTTTGTCTCTCAGTCACTTGAAGTTGCACTCTCAATTAACTAAAATTGCAGCCCCCTAAAAAAACAACTGCAATTTTAGTTGACTGAGAGTGCAACTTCAAGTGACTGAGAGAAAAAAAATTTCAATCACCTTGGCAATAGTCACTTCCATATATATTATAATTGACTCTGTAGATCTTATCTTAAAAAATCATACTATTTAAAAAATAATTATTGTAACAACAACGAAAAGTCATAAGCATAACACGGATGGAACCCACCATATATCCCGCGCATGCAACTCCCCTCGGCTTTGGCTTAGGCAGCTCCGTCGATCAACCTCGCACTCGGCACTCCTCGCGCGCCGCCGGCCGCGGGCCCAGGGACACGACACACCTGTGATCGCCATAGCGCGCGCCATCAGCATGGGGGTGAACACCAACGGCGCCGGAGAGGCGCTCAAGTCCCCGGCCGCCGGGCTGCGGGCCGCTTCCGTTGTCAAGCTCAACGCCGCCTTCCTGGCCTTCTTCCTCCTCGCCTACATGGCGCTCCTCCTCCAACCCAAGTACTCGTACCTCCTCGACCGCGGCGCCGCCTCACTCGTCCGATGCACCTTCCGCGACGCCTGCCCGAACCAGCTCTCACGGAAGGTAAGGTGAGTCCTGTGACTCCTGTCCACGGGTGGTGTTGCATGTATATAATCTTGTTCTTCACGATCCGGCCGGCCGCGTCAGTGAGATTTCTTGATTGATCTGATTATATATTGGAGAGGGTATGCATGGTGATTAACATGCATTCGCGTGCGTGCGCGTGTGCCTGCAGCTGGGAGGAGTGCCGGCGAACAAGGTGGCGACGGAGAGGATCGTGAACGCGGGGCGCGCGCCGACCATGTTCGACGAGCTTCGCGGCCGGCTGCTGATGGGCCTGGTGAACATCGGCCATGACGAGCTGCTGGCGCTCGGCGTGGAGGGCGACGCGGTGGGCGTCGACTTCGAGCGGGTGTCGGACTTGTTCAAGTGGTCGGACCTCTTCCCGGAGTGGATCGACGAGGAGGAGGACGACGAGGGCCCGTCCTGCCCGGAGCTCCCCATGCCCGACTTCTCCCGGTACGGCGACGTGGATGTGGTGGTGGCCGGCCTGCCGTGCAACCGGACGGCAAAAGGGTGGAACCGCGACGTGTTCAGGCTGCAGGTGCACCTGGTGGCGGCGCAGATGGCGACGCGGAAGGGGAGGCGCGCCGGCGGGGGCGGCAGGGTGCGCGTGGTGCTGCGGAGCGAGTGCGAGCCCATGATGGACCTGTTCCGGTGCGACGAGGCGGTGGGGAGGGAGGGCGAGTGGTGGATGTACAGGGTCGACGTCGAGAGGCTGGAGGAGAAGCTCCGGCTGCCTGTCGGATCATGCAACCTCGCGCTGCCGCTCTGGGGACCCGGAGGTACTTCCGTAACCGCAATACTAATTTTTTTCTCCGGCCACCGCGTTCGGTTAGGCCCCGGCCGGCATCGGTCGTGTTGCACTCATACTAACTAACAGACAGCAGTAGTAAGCTGAAAGATAGATATGGATACGGACGGCTGACATATGGCGGTACTTCCTGAAATCCAAAGAAATCTGAGAAGCAACACAAGATACATATATGCAGGAAATTAATAACTAAAGAAGTTTTGAGGTGTAGTTTTATTTTCGACTTCCAAGGGGAGGACTGCACATATTAGGCTTTGGGTAGATAATAAGGTTAAACAAACAAATTAACATTGTTGTGCTAACAATATTAATGTATAGAAAATTCCCAGCAACTATGGATTAGATGGATTTTTGTGTGTGGATTTTCACTTAGTTATCTAAGTTTTGAACCCACGGCCTCTGGTTATGAGTCTTAAGATGACTACACTAGCTAATTGCCCCTACCTTCTAAAAAAACAATATGTATAGAAAATTCCAATGCAATGCGCATAAGAAGAAAAAGAATGAAAATATTTGGAGACAAGATGACACAGAACATTAGCAGCTGTGTTAGAGACATAAACATGGCACCTAATGGAACTGAAGCGTCAATGCAGCACATCATTAAGCTTCTCTGTACCCCCTCCTTAATTTTCTTCTGTAATGCATGCGCGAGGCATATAATCAGTAGGGACGAGCTAATGGGGGTGTGTAGGCCAAGCCATCTAGAAGAACAAGAATCTGGTCAGGACGAGCTGATAATAATGCATCGATTCTCATCATCATTCAACTTTATTTTTGGCAAAAACAATGTTAGTTAGTAGTCCCCCATTTGGACCAAACTTGAAGAATATGATCGATGCTCCAGGCGACGATTAATTGAGGCTAGGAGGAAGGCTTCAAACCAAAGCCTCCGAGTACTATCATGTGTAATTAATCTCACTGATTCATAGCTCGATATGACTAAATCTGTTCATGTACGTCCGGATGATCATGATGATTATATCGGCAGTATCGTATTTTGCTTTTGTTAACCATATAGCACATATATTTACTGTCAGTGTTGCAAAATAATAATAAAAAGATAACTAAACTAATTTCAGCTCTTGGATGAACCTGATAATAGGACGCCAAATACACATATGCAACCGGCCATATATACGTACTCTTAGGATACCATATATACGGTACCAACATATGATTAAGAAGTATATATGGGTGTAAATTGCACATGGAAATGAAGCTTGCAAAACATATAAGCAAGACTAGAGACTGGGTCCTCTTCACCTAAAGTTTCTGGTTGGAAGCCTTTCACCTCCCATATCCGTCTCATCATACAACACACTATAATGGCATATATATACACTCTCTTCTTTTGACTTTTCAGCCATTTTTTAGTTTTAATTTCTATTAGCGGATACTATTTATTATATCTACCATCTATTATTAAAAGTCATCTGTCGTAGAAAAAAAAGGCATATACATTACGATTACGATTGATTAAACTAGATTCGGTTGGTGGGCGGGCGTAGCTGCAAGTTAGCTTGTGCATGCACCAATTAATACTTGCATGCTACTACACATTCTACGCGGTGGATGACCAGCCGACACCAACCGAACGCCGCACCACAGAGTACTGCATTGCTTGTTGATTCCGGTGCTGTTCTTTTGTGACTGTGGTTTATGGTTTTTTGCTGTGTCTTGTGATTTTAGTTATTTGTGTGAGAGATTACGGAGTAACTGAAATTCACGTTCAACTTTTGCCGATATAAATGAAGTCGATATAGTATGTACTGTAATTAACTAGTAGACCCATCTTGAAAAGACACTCTGTTTAAAAGCTAGTTACTATAGAAAAGCCAAAAGCTGAAGCCAAAAGTCACAAAAGAACATGCCCGCCATCTCTTGTTGGCTTTGACTTTCCCAACTCTTTTTATTGCTTTTAGAGTATATTCTTTTGAGCTGCGATTTATAGTTAGCTATGATTTATTGATTTAATAAATAATGATTGTTTACAGAAGCCAAAATCTAAAAATCACTAAAAAGCCAATAAAATATGACCTTAAACTAGGCTTCAGTTTGTAAAATTACATGCATGTTCCAAGAACGAGAGGTCGTGGACTCGTGATTAAGAAATGGACGTACGTACGTACGTAATTTTACATATACTAAACAAATACTACGTACGTACGTACGTGAGCTATGGCGCTGTAATATTCATTAGCTAGGTAGATTGGCATTTGACAACATAGCATGGTTCCCGAGACTAGCACATTCCGCGCGCGACTTATGCACTTTCAAGCACTGACCAGATCAATCTGTACTGTTGCAAATAGAGAACAAAGTGTACAGCACCAATCATATGGATCACCATGGCCAATCTTATCGTAGTAGATCATGCACATGGATGATCTCCTCTCCTATATGTTACTGTTACCGTTTTACCATCTCATGCTAATGTTTTTTCACGTTCTGCAAAGTGGAAATTAACTAACCATGGGTACGTGCGACACGCAGGCATCCACGAGGTGTTCAACGTGTCAGACCTCACGGCGGTGGCGCCCGGCCGCCCGCGGCGCGAGGCGTACGCGACGGTGCTGCACTCGTCGGACACGTACCTCTGCGGCGCCATCGTGCTGGCGCAGAGCATCCGGCGCGCGGGCTCCACCCGCGACCTCGTCCTCCTCCACGACCACACCGTCACCAAGCCCGCCCTGCGCGCGCTGGCCGCGGCGGGCTGGATCCCCCGCAAGATCAAGCGCATCCGCAACCCGCGCGCGGCGCGCGGCACGTACAACGAGTACAACTACAGTAAGTTCCGGCTGTGGCAGCTGTCGGAGTACGAGCGCGTGGTGTTCGTGGACGCCGACATCCTGGTGCTCCGCAACCTGGACGTCCTGTTCCGGTTCCCGCAGCTGACGGCGGTGGGCAACGACGCGTCCCTGTTCAATTCCGGGATCATGGTGATCGAGCCGTCGCAGTGCACGTTCGACGCGCTGATCCGGAACCGGCGCACGATCCGGTCGTACAACGGCGGGGACCAGGGGTTCCTGAACGAGGTGTTCGTGTGGTGGCACCGGCTGCCGCGGCGCGTGAACTACCTGAAGAACTTCTGGGCGAACACGACGGGGGAGCGGGCGCTCAAGGAGCGGCTGTTCCGGGCGGACCCGGCGGAGGTGTGGTCGATCCACTACCTGGGGATGAAGCCGTGGACGTGCTACCGGGACTACGACTGCAACTGGAACGTGGGGGACCGGCGGGTGTACGCCAGCGACGAGGCGAACGCCCGGTGGTGGCAGGTGTACGACGAGATGGGGGAGGTGATGCGAGGGCCGTGCGGGCTGTCGGAGCGGAGGAAGATCGAGATCGCGTGGGACAGGCACCTCGCCGAGGAGGCCGGGTACGCCGACCAGCACTGGAAGATCAACATCACCGACCCGCGCAAGTGGGAGTGACGAGCACGGTCTCGTGGATGGATATGTACGTAGCTAATTGGCCGCGCGGGCCGGAATCGCAGCTGAGCTCGCCACATTTTGAGTGCATGTTGGGCTTCCTTTTCTTTTGTTCATATAAACATAAGTTCATGCTCATTTCGGTTTGAGTTTCTAGTTTTTGACTTATTTTTTATTATTCTTAAATTTCGTCATTTTCTAGCTTTTTGGCTTTTTTGAGCTTTTTTACCGGTTTTTTTCGTATTCGTTTACATTGTCTATGATAGGCTAAATTGCTTTTTCATTTTAAATTTTTAGTCATACCAAATAAGCCACCATCAGCTACAGTGTAATTTTAGCTAACTACAGTACAATTTCAGTCATAAACCAACTTATTTCAGCCCAACCGAGCGGCACCTAAGTAGAGGGAGTGCACAAACCTTGGATGAATAATGAGTAAGTTGACGCTACAATCGAAGCTACTCATATCGTGCATGTTTTGTTTGTTTGGCCAGAAGGTTATGGGGGGTGGCCCAGCTTCAAGCGACTAGGTCTTCTAGTAAGCTCATAGTATAGGCCAAGTAATACAAATGAATGAACCAATATACCTTTGCCTTTTGTAATTATCAAGAGGCAGGATGTGAATTTCTCATCTTACCTTACCTATGTATATAAACCCTAAGAGGGGTATGAGGTGATAGATCCACTCATTTTACACACAAGCTCTCTCTCTACTGTCGTTAGCTCTCTCTAGCTCTACCTCCTATGGAGAAAGGGGTACTATGTACCTACTGTTGTGCTCATGCTACAACAGTTGGCACCATCCGTGGGGACCGTGCAAGAAGCTGCGCAAGGGAGAGCGCTAGAGAAAGCTACCGCCGGAGGGACCGTCCTACGCTGAATAGTTGCTCGCGTCGCGAGCACCTCAGAAAAGTTCACATTGATGTTTACGACTTCATAATGATATACAAATGCTGCTTCCTCTCACCTGTAGAAGTGGAGCGGCGTCGTACTCAGCAACCTCATCTATGGTGTTCTGTTGTGTCTGCTCGCACCTTAGCGGTATCTGCAACACATTCTTCATCATCGGCCATGAGGATGGCTGAGTGTGTGCATAGATGCCGAGCTTTAGCACGATCGACCTCGACATCATCGCCGCCGTAACTGCATGGGGTACGGATGTAACGAGTCATACGTGCGAGCTGCTCCTCATCATTGTTGAGTGCCCTCGCAATCGCCACTACCTTTCACATCGTCCAACTTTGTGTCGAGCCCTAGCGTTGTTATCACGACACCAAGGAGTCAGCCTCCGCGCATGGCAAAGACAGGCTCCGACCTCCACACGCCCTCCCTGTGAGATCTTCGTATGCATGAGTACAATCACCAACCATAGCGCATCAATCAATAGGCATGCAGGCACTGCACCAAGCCTCTGTAAGTCTCCACGCCGGGCCTCCGGGATGGACAAGCCGGCGAACATCGAGCCTCGTTGCCTACATCTTCGGTGGGGATTCCATGTGCGTGTCTGACCCCATCAGCCTCGGCGCCGTGCCTCAGACCTTGTTATTCTCGGTGCCATGCTTCAGACCTCGACAACCTTGGCACTATGCCTCAGACCTCGTTAGCCTTAGCTCTGCATCTCTGTCCTACTACCTCGTGGTCGTAGACTTTGTGCGACCTACTCATGGTCGTAGACTCGTTGGACCACCTCGTGGTTATAGACGTTGAGCGCGCGATTAAGGCTTTCTCTCGCCGCCGCCTTCATCGACGCCAAGTATAAACAGTAGGGGACAGGGCGCACGCTTAAGGCTTCGTCTCACCGCCGCCTTCATCAACACCAATCCGAATCTTGGGGACGAGCTTCAAAGCCTTCATCCCACCGTCGACTTTGTCGACACCTACGACCGCAACGTGGTCAAGACTTCGTCGATGTCTACATCCGCCTCCTGGTCCAGACTTCGCTGACCCTTGTTTGACCGCCTCATGATCGTAGACGCTTATCTGACCGCTTCGTGGTTGAGACTTCGCTGACATTCATCCGACCGCTTTGGGGTTGAGACTCCGTCAACAATCGTCCGACCATCTCGTGGTCAAGGCTTCATCAACACATCGACGCACGACCACCTCGTGCCTGAAACTTTGTCAACATTCATCCGACTGCTTTAGGGTTGAGACTTCGTGAGGGATGAGGCACGCACTTCAAAGCTTCGTCTCGCCGCCGCCTTTGATGACGCCAAGTTCGAACAGTGGGGGATGGGATGCGTGCTTCAAGGCATTGTCTCGTCGCCACCTTCGACGATGCCAAGCTCGAATAGTGGGGGACGGGCGTGCGGCATCTACAACCACATTGTGGTCGAGACTCCGTTGATGCCAGTCCAAAGCATGGGGACAGGGCTTCAAAGCTTTTGTCCCGCTACCAACTTCGTTGACACCTATGACTACGTCGTGGTCGAGACTTCGACAACGTCTATGTCCGCCTCTTGGTCTGGACTTCACAGACCCTTGTCCAATCGTCTCGTGGTCATAGACGTTCGTCCGACCCCTTCGGGGTCGAAACTTCACCGACATTTATCCGACCACTTCAGGGTCGATACTCCATCGACGAGGCTTCGTCGACACTTTAATGCATGACCGCCTCATGCTCAAAACTTCATTGACATTCATCCGCCTGCTTTAGGGTCGAGACTTCGTCGACATTCGTCCGACCGCTTCGGGGTCGAGACTTCGTCGACAATCGTCTGACCACCTCGTGATCGAGACTTCATCGACACTTTTATGCATGACCACCTCGTGGTCGCAAACTTCGTAGACTTTGTTCGACCACCTCGTGGTCTTGACTTTGTCCAACCACTTCCCAGTCGTAGACGTCCTTCCGACCACCTCGCGGTTGTAGACTCATCGGATCCCCTCCCGGTCGTAGACACCCGTCCGACCACCTCGTGGTCATAGACTCATCTGACGACCTTGTGGTCGTACACTCGTCGGACCACCTCATGGTTGCAACTCCATCCAACCACCTCCTGGTCATAGATTTCATCAGACCACCTCGTGGTCATAGACTCGTCGGACCACCTCATGGTTGCAACTCCATCCAACCACCTCCTGGTCATAGATTTCATCAGACCACCTCGTGGTCATAGACTCGTCGGAACACCTCGTGGTCGTGACTCCATCCGACCACCTTGTGGTCGTAGACGCTGAGCGTACCTAAGGCTTCATCTCACCCTTTCTCTCATCGACACTAAGTCCGAACGATGGGGGACAGAGCGTGCGCTTAAGGCTTTATCTCGCCGCCACATTCGTCGATGCCAAGTCCAAACGATGAAGGATGGGGTGCGCACTTTAAGGCTTTGTCTCATCGCTGCCTTCAAAGCCTTCGTCCCGTCGCCAACTTCGTCGACACATACGACCGTGCCATGGTTGAGACTTCATCGACATCTACGTCTGCCTCCTGGTCTGGACTTCGCCGAACCTTGTCCGACCGCCTCGTGGTCGTAGACGCTCATCTGACAGCTTCAGGGTCGAGACTCCATCAACAATCATTCGGCCACCTCGTGGTCGAGGCTTCGTCGACACTTCGACGCACGACCACCTTGTGCTCGAAACTTCGTCAACATTCGTCCGACCACTTCGGGGTCGAGACTTTGCCAACATTCGTCCAACCGCTCCGGGGTCGAGACTTCGTTGATAATCATCCGACCTCGTCGCGGTCGAGACTTTATCGATAGTTCGACGCACGACCACCTCGTGGTCGTAACTTCATCAACATTCGTCCAACCACTCGTGGTCTGAACTTCGTCAATGCTCGTACGACACCTCGTGGTCAGGACTCCGCTGACGCCCACGACCACGTCACGAGTGACGTAGTCATGAGGACTTCATCGACACTCAACCACCTTGTGGTTGAGACTTCGTCGACACTTTGTTGACACATGAACACCTCGTGATCGCAACTTTATCGGCATTCATCCGACTGCCTCATGGTCGGGCCTTCGTCGACACCCACAACCACATCTTCATCGGCGTATTCGTGAGGCACTCTATGACCACCTCTTGGTCGAGACCTCGTCGACGCTCAACCACTTCGGGTATTCATTGACGCTCATAACCCGACTACCTTGTGATGATCGATGCCTACACGCCACCCGAGTTCGGTGCATGACCTCTATGTGCCAGATTAGCCCCTGCCAAGAGATTTCGCGATCACATCAAGATCGGTCAAACAACCTGGCTCTTGGAGGTTGTCAGCGTCCACACCCCTGGGGGCTGGGGCTACCAGCTGCATCAGTTCGCGCATCGGCACCTGCGTGCTTGCTGCCGAGGAACGGGGGCTGGGCCATTGGTCAGGTCAGCTTGCCCCTCGGGACCTACGCGCTTGCTATCAAGAGAGTACCGTTGTAGTTGTGGCCTAGCCCCAACCGACTGAGCCTTGTAGCATGCCCAATAGTATAGACCCAGTAGTATAAAGGAGTATACCAATGTACTTCTGTTTTTTGTAATTATCAAGGGGTAGGATGTGAATTTACTATCCTATCCAGTTCATGTATATAAACCCATAAGAGAGATATGAGGAGACATATCCACTTATTTTACACGCAAGCTCCCTTTCTCATGTTGTTAACTATCTCCTATGAAGAAAGAGTTATCCTGTACTATTGTGCTCATGCCATAACACGGCCGTGGTCGCCGATCGGCATGTGTTACGTACGCAGCCGCAGCCGCGCGCGCTGGCCTTGAGCCTTGGCAGGCACCGCACGTCCTGTCTCGCGGTCCCGCCGCTATTGCGCTACCTCCGCCAATGCGCTGGGAGATCGACTCCGCCGCGCGTCGCCATTCCCCTCGCTACGGGCCGTCCGTCGGACACGAGATACGCTGAACGCCCGACCCGGTCACCCGAGTACGTGGTGCTTTATATCAGGTGTCAAAAGTGTCGACCCATACAAGCACAAATCGCCAAGGTAAGTTTGCCTTCACTCGATCTGGATATGATTCGCATGCCCCGGATCGGGGTTTAAGTATGTTGGTTTTTCCACTAACAGCGCTAGCCAGAATTCTCCATAAGTTAAAAGAAACAGAGCTGCTTATATGTAAGCCCAAATTCATGTCCAAAATATCGAAGGTGGATTGACTAAACAAAAATAAAAAAAAGGCGTACGAGTTATGATTCTTCTCCACCTGATGGCTGCAAGAGGACGCATACATTCTTTGTGTTAAAGAAAATGATGGGTTACAGATGTGCAAAATTAACCAAATGACCATCGAAATCATACTAGGCCGTACGTTCTCCCCCTAAAATTGACCCGTCTTCCCACTGAACCATATGTTCTTCCCCCAAGATTGACCCCTTCAACCTCGCTATATTTAAGCACTAACCAAGAGCAACCAGCCATCCCCCCTCCGTTTGTCGTGCGCGCGTGACTCCAATCCATAAGCATCTCTCTCCTCCCTTCCTGACCCCACTTTCTTCGCCTCTTCTCCTTCGGAGCCTCCCCTTCGCGGGTGCTCCATTGCTCTCCGAATCCTATTATGACAGTGCGATGCCAAGCCCCATTGCCTTCCCCCTCCTCTTCCTCCTCGTCGCCACCTTGCTCTCCTCCGATGCCACCGTCCCACAGCCCAGAGGTACGTACGTATAATTTGTGCACGATCACAACGCCTCGCCTTCTTCTTGCGTGTCCTCTCGTTGGTGGAATGAAACCTTGGATGCATGCAACATAAGTAAGTACGTTGGTTCATGCGTGCACGTACGCGTTTGTGTGATAGGGTTCTACATAAGCTGTGGGTCGGACAAGGAGCAGCAGATAGGGAGCATCAGGTGGATTCAGGATGAGGGCTTCATCGCCGTCGGCAACGTCTCCGCGGTCGACAAGCCCAACATCCTCCCCGTCCTGTCCACCGTGCGCTACTTCCCGGACGCAACCGCCCGCAAGTACTGCTACCTGCTCCCCGTCGTTAAGGGCTCGCGCTACCTGGTCCGCACCACATACTTCTACGGCGGCTTCGACGGCGGCAGCGAGCCCCCCGTGTTCGACCAGATCGTCGACGGCACCCGCTGGAGCGCCGTGAACACCACCGAGAACTTCCGGCGCGGCATGTCGACCTACTTCGAGATGGTGGCGCAGGCGCAGGGGAAGACCATGAGCGTGTGCCTGGCGCGGCGGGCCGACACCGCGTCCAGCCCGTTCATCTCGTCGCTGGAGGTCGTCAACCTCGAGGATTCCATGTACAACACCACCGACTTTGGCAAGTACGTCTTGAGCACCGTGGCTCGCAACCGGTTCGGCGCCAAGGGCGAGATCGTTAGGTACGCACGTCCGTAATGCACCGCATCGGCATGCATGCATGCGTGTGCGCCGTGCCCGCGCGCGCGCGTAAGCGGGGATCCTAACATGACGTGGTTGGCATTCTAGCTATCCAGATGACCAGTACAACCGGTACTGGGCGCCGTTCACGGACGGCAGCCCGACGGTGGAGAGCCACTCGGCGATCTCGCCGGACGACTTCTGGAACCTGCCGCCGGCCAAGGCGCTCAAGAGCGGGATCACGACCAGCCGGGGGAAGAAGCTGTCCGTGCAGTGGCCGCCGGTGGAGCTGCCCGCGGCGAGCTACTACGTGGCGCTCTACTTCCAGGACTCGCGCACGGCGAGCCCGTACAGCTGGCGCGTGTTCGACGTGGCGGTGAACGGGAAGGAGTTCTTCCGGGGGCTCAACGCCTCGGCGGCCGGCGTCATGGTGCACTCGAGCTTGATGCAGCTGTCCGGGAAGACAGAGATCGTGCTCACGCCAAATGAGACGGCCCCCGTAGGGCCGCTGATCAATGCCGGCGAGATCTACCAGATTGTGCCGCTCGGCGGCAGGACGGCCACTAGAGATGGTATGCATTTTCAGGTTGTTCATATGCCAATAGTTTCTGCATTACGGTGGTTGCAAATTTCAGGCAGCAAAAGTTTGTGAGATTTATGTTTGGGCGATGAAAAAGTATAGGCTTTGACTTGTGCAGTGGTTGCAATGGAAGATCTTGCTAGGAGCCTCAAGAACCCACCGCCGGACTGGGCCGGCGACCCTTGCCTGCCGCGGCAGAACTCATGGACTGGGGTTGACTGCTCCGAGGGCTCACCCGTGCGCGTCGTGTCACTGTAAGTTTTCGGATTACCATGATTATCTTAGTTTGCCCAATGCATTGGTGTTCTTGTTTGGCTGAAAGAATGGCATTGCAATTTAGCAAATAAGCTACCAAAATGTTGGCTACTGCTGTGATCATATGACCCCTTTAATTTTCTGTACTACAGGGATCTAAAAAATCATGGTCTTTCAGGATCACTTCCCGACAGCATTGGAAATTTGACTGGGATGAAAACCATGTAAGATAGACAGAATTAAACCTTGTGACTCAAATGAATAAAAGGAAGTGTTTCGTCTAAATTTGCCACTGAAATTTTGTCTGCAGCTATCTCAGTGGCAACAAACTCTCAGGCCCCGTACCTGACTTAAGCAGCATGCACATCTTAACTGCATTGTAAGCTCAATGCATGCATGCCTGACTTGTTCTTGAACCATTATTCATCCTAGGATTATTCTCCTTCATGCTAACTTTCCTAAATTTGAAAAGGCATCTTGATGGCAATCAGTTCAGTGGAGCGATCAAGCCATCACTCGGAAAGCTCAACAATCTAAAGGAGCTGTAAGTGCTAAATTTATCTTTTTTGTGGTGTCTATCAGATAACAAATATCCCTTACTTTCTTTCCCTCGTGTATTTGCTCTGGACAATGCTAGATACCTGAACAACAACAATCTCTCGGGGCAGATACCAGGGAGCCTGAAAATCAAACCAGGACTTGACATGAGGTATGAAGAGTAACAAAATCTTCACTTTGGTTCCATTTTTTCTCCTGATGATGTGGTTTGTGTGAACAATTTATAGGACTGAGGGGAACAAACTTGACTGAGGCTGGCAAGGAGGAATATCGCGATGCTAATTGTCAAATCTAATGCTCACTTATGTATACAGAAGGCACAGTTTGACGATGAAGGGAGAAGAGTGAAGGCTTCACAAAAGTGTAGGATGACATTGATGTATGATGTTGTATGTGAGCTGAAGATTGGTGTGATATTTAGAATTCTTTTGAGCCGCTTGTGGGCCTGTTCTTTTCCTCCGACGCTGGTGGCTTTTGGCTTTTGCTATAGTACCCAACTTTCAAACGGAGTATTTTCTCAAGATGTGATCTACAAGTTAAACGATCTACACGTTAAACGCTCAACATCTGTACCAGTCAAAATTGCAAGTGAGTATTTGCCTCTCCGTAATCTATACCGTAAACAGCCAAAATTCAAAACTTTGAGCCAAAAACCATAAGCCGCAGCCAAACAGGCCCTGTGTCCTTTTCTTAGTTTTTTTTTTCTGTACATGTTGCATCAGACGGTTTTAGTTTAGGGTTAAGTGTTAGGTCAACGAATCACTTCCTAATCTATCTAAAAGTGTACCATGTTCCATTAAAAACTTTATTTAGGACAGTAATACGCAGTAGCCAGACACAGAAATAACTGATTACTCCTAGTTCGTGAGTTCTGAAACTCTGGGATCTCATTAGCAGTACTGGACATACAAACATAAACATAACAACTGCGCAGGCAATCCTGATAGATAAAGCCTAAACCATACCCAAAATCCTACTTGCCATCTCTTGATAGGTTAGTAATGATGTTGCACGGTGTAGTCACTCAGTTACCTCATTGCCATCATCAACAGTTGCTCGGATTATATGCACCTGAGAAGTAATTCAATTACGACAGGTTATTCACATTATTCAGATATAAGCCATGTTGAGTTCACAACTCCACATTATCCAGATATAGTGTTCAATAGATTGTATAACCTTGAAGGTTGTAGGCTTGATCAATTGAAAAACTGTCGCATCTCCATCCAGCAATCCATGACACAAAGCAAAACCAGCCCAGCCACCACTCAATCCATTCTTGTAGGCAAGGTAATTGGTCTCGAATCCTTCGTCTTTCTCGTCCATCAAAGTGACAATGGAATCATGCTTTGGCAGGTAGGTTTCACAGAAACGCCTAGGGAGGCCCTTTTGATCATGTAATCCGAAAAAATTAGTACACACGAGATGAGTTAATAATTTGCTGGGAAGGGCATATAATAGTGTTGTACTCACCAACCAGAATCCTCGCACCACATGTGAATGTAACATTGGTTTCACAAAGGATGGGTATTCAGGGTCAAGTTGTGATTCTAACTCCTCTGCTTTTCTTGCTGCCTCCAACCTAGCTTCCATGGAAATTGATCCACGGCTTGCCAAATAGATTCTCTCATATAGTTTTCTAGGAGACCTACAGGGGGAAAATGGATAAATAGGATGCAGTTTTGTTACTTAATGGGAGAAGTACAGGTTTCGAGCTCCTATGTTATTGGTAGCACAAATTTACGAACCTTTCCATTCTCTCCTTATCTGGTGCTACCTGACAAGTGTCAAGGAACGTTACTTGTCAGAAAAGAAAATATGGATTTCAATTGTGATAACATGTATGCTAAACAGTAGGCACAATGCCTAATGTCATTTAGTTATGTGAGCTAATTTTAAACAAAGATTATAGGCTGCTCCTCAACATAAGCATTTTGCAAGAAAAATTATTGTATCAGAGTACCAGACACTTGTTCTAATTCTTAGTAGTTCCTAATAAATTGGCAAAATATGGGACAGTTGAACAAATAAAAATGTTAAGTAAATAGCTTCTTCGTTGTGCAGCGACTGTGTTTACAGTTTACACTACATGGATTGATATATAGTGCTACGTAGCAAAAACTGAGCAAAGGCAAATTGGTTGCTCGCTATCTCATGGCAAAATGTGGACAGCCTTGCTCTAGAACTAAAATTTCATGCTCAATAATTTACAGGATATATATGTATGCAACAGAATGAAACATATGAACTAGAACAATCACCTATGTAAATCACAAGAACTAGGTGCTTTTATTAAACCTCTTTCCTAAGCCTTAAGAAATTAAGGGGACAGAGAAGAACCAGGAACAGATACCTCTGCATACTTGACCTCAGGGAGGTTAGCGAGGCGCCGTGACCTCCTCCGAGGCGTGGAAGGCACGACCGCCGCCTCGATGATCCTGCGCCTCTTCTGCTTCTGCTCAGCCACAAACAAACAGAAAGAAAGGGAGAAAGGACACAATTAATGAGCGGATTAAGTACGCAGTAGCAACCGGTTCAATAGACGGCCGTAGCAGAGCAAAGACAAGAAGGCAGTGGTATGACCATGGGGGAGGGGGTCTTGGGGGCCTCGCTGATGGCGGCGGAGATGTGGCGCAGGTTGAGCGCCTCCATCTTGCGCTTGTTCTCCTCCACGGTCCTCTCCCGCGCCGCCTCGTACGCCGACATCCCGTTCTCGATCGCCATCTCCTCCTCCTCCTCTCTCTCCTCGCCGCTTCTACTCGACTTGGTCTCGAGTGTGGTGTAGAGAGAAGCTGGAGCAGCAGCGAGTGCGAAGTTGGGGAAGGGTTTAAGCAGAGAGGGGGGCAGCATGGAGGTTTTCTAGGCTAGGGCGCAGCAGAGGAAATCGACCGTTGGACAGGCGGCGGGTAGAATGGTAAATCTCGGGGGACGTGTATGGAACGTGGGAAAATGTTTCGTGTTGTTCGTCGGGAGGAGCACCGTGTTTCTCGGGAAAAAGGCTACGAAAAAAATATATGGGCTGCGCCGGGCCGAGCCAGGATGGCCCGAGGAAGACACGACCTGGGCCAAACATTTGCTCAAGTCGTCGTGTGGTTGGGCTGGGCGTGGGTTGCCTCGAGAGTTGACTGGACTCCTGAGTGAGTGCTTCATCACCTAGCGCCTGGAACTCGTGCTTTGCCGAAGAGGACGGGAGCAAACTGAAAAAAAAGTGTCTATATAATATTTGATTATTTTTTAAGATAAAATTAATTAAATTTTAGTGTGTTAGATGATGATTCAATATTTCAGATCTTTTTTTAAAATGACTTGTATCAGTGGATCCATGGATAAAGATTCAACACTTCAGATCATTTTTTGGATGAAAATTTGTATGAGTGGATCCGTGGATGAAGATTCAACGTTTCAGATCATTTTTTTTAGGAAGTTGTATTGGGATCCGTTGGATTATGATTCAACGTTTTAAAATCTGACTAATTTTATTTTAAAAATAGTAGAACGTACTACAGCATTTATAAAAAAACACACATCTAATTTTAAAATGGGGTAATGTTCCACACCAAATCCCTAAAATCCTCTTAGTCAATCGCTCCTAAGCTCACGCAACGCAGATGGGTTCCACTTGGATCGGCTGATCTGCTGCCACAATAGTCGTCGTCGGCATGAGGGTGGTGGTGACGGGCGCGTCGGGGTACCTCGGCGGCCGCCTGTGCGCGGCGCTGGCCGGCGCCGGCCACGCCGTGCGCGCGTTCGTCCGCCGCTCCAGCGACGTCTCCGGCCTCCCGGAGTCCGTCGAGCTGGCCTACGGCGACGTCAGCGACGCGGAGTCCCTCGCCGCCGCCTTCGATGGGTGCGACGCGGTGTTCCACGTCGCCGCCGCCGTGGAGCCCTGGCTCCCCGACCCCTCCGTTTTCATCACCGTACGTATGCGTGACAGGTGTTCCCTTTTTTTCAGGCCTTCTTCTAGGAATTAGAGGGTGCTGTAGAATACTTGGTAAGGCTAAACCTTATTGCCTTTCGTAGAATCCTGTTTAATAGGGTGATCGGATTTCTGATTTTGTAGTGCCCAGTTCCAAAAATAACAGTAGTTAATGCTGCTTGTTTGTTCGATTCAGCATGGATCTGTTTTATGTGTACACTAAATCTTTTCCCAACTGCCTAAGCGGCCTTGGATTTAAGGGTCTCAGAACCATGGCCAGTAAGAACTAAGAAGGCACCAGGCTGGAAGAAATTAGTTATGTAAATTAAGTGTTGTGCTAACAAGGCAAAGTAGTTTTAAATAATTTGGTTGCAATGTAGTCAGAATCTCCAAACCTCTCGCCAGCAGTTAGGAGATTAGGTTTCTTTATACCATGCCACTAATTCCTCATCTTAGTACTGATCTTTTAGAAAAGAAATTAGGTAATAATTAACTGAGAAGACAGTTGATGAGACTAGAAGGCGTACTAAACAGTTTGGTATAAGAAATGGGCACAGCAAACATGTGCATTTTGTGCTGTCATTAACAGGT
The DNA here is from genome assembly GCA_036346245.1 of Bonia amplexicaulis. Taxonomy (NCBI): domain Eukaryota; kingdom Viridiplantae; phylum Streptophyta; class Magnoliopsida; order Poales; family Poaceae; genus Bonia; species Bonia amplexicaulis. The sequence goes on from CM070741.1 coordinate 3,232,728, forward strand.
TAACGTGGGAGGACTTGAGAATGTGTTAAAGGCTGCCAAGAGAACACCAACAGTAAAGAAGATAATTTATACATCATCGTTCTTCGCAGTTGGCCCAACGGATGGTTATGTCGCAGATGAGACACAGGTAAAATTGTATTGTTGAACTGTGTTAGCTTTTGCCATTTTCAGTTTTGCAAATTTCTGTGAAAATAAAACGATGATGTTTTGTCATGAATGATTTTTGTGCTACAGCCTCCGCCCATAGGTTCTGTTCTGGGCATCTGTATTGTCATATCTCAAATTTTGCTAGAGTTAGCCGGCATTGGTTTGCAGTGGGGCATACAAGATATATAGAATAGATAGGTACTTGTTTTACCTGATTGCCATTGAACTGCAAGGGTAGATTTTCTATAATGGGCAAATCTTGAAACCTAAATGTTCTGGTTACTGAGCCTCTTTCCAAAGCATTCACCCAGCTTTTAGAACAATTCTGCTTGATACAGTAACACCCAGCTGACTGCTAGTAAAATTTCTCACTCAACCCCCTTTTGATGCACTGGAGCTCTAAATGATTTGAGTTATCCACATTTATGCAGGGATTTTACACAAATGCTACAAACTGTATTACAGCTGAATTGTTCTAAATTGCAGATGCATCAAGGGAAAACATTTTGCACAGAGTATGAGAAATCAAAGGTTCTTGCAGATAGAATTGCAATGCAGGCAGCAGCAGAGGGGGTGCCAATCACCATTGTCTACCCAGGAGTTATCTATGGTCCTGGAAAACTTACAACTGGGAATCTTGTTTCCCGCATTGTAAGAGAACTTTCTTACCCATGATTATGTGATTTCTTTATTGTGTATTTGTGCATGAACTATAAAATCTAGTATCCTGAGATTTATTGTGTACTTATTGCTCATGAGCAGAAATTGAACCTCAGTGCTTCTTGCAGTTAATTGAAAGGTTTAATGGCCGTCTACCTGGTTACATAGGAGATGGGTATGACAGAGAATCATTTTGCCATGTAGATGATGTTGTTAGTGGGCACATAGCAGCTATGGAGAAGGGAAGAGTGGGCGAAAGATATCTCCTCACTGGAGAAAACAAATCATTCGTTCAGATTTTCGATATGGCTGCTAATATCACAAACACGAAGGCACCCTCATTCCATGTACCACTCTGGTTGATTGAAATATATGGGTGGATTTCAGTTTTTGTTTCTCGCATCACTGGAAATCTCCCACTTATCAGTTACCCTGTATGTCCAGTATTTAAGTTTATCGTTTGCAGATAGGTCATGCTGTTGTGACGTTGTGTTTAATAGATTCTCCATGCTGTGGATTGCAGACAGTATATGTTCTTAGACATCAATGGGCGTATTCATGTGACAAAGCCAAGAGGGAGCTGGGCTACAGTCCTAGAAACTTAACTGAAGGTCTATCAGAGATGCTCTTATGGCTCAAGAATGACAAACTGATCAAATTTTAGCATTTTACCCGTTGTATTACTCGCGTCTGCTACATTTCACGCTTCATGTACACTGAGATGATGTTTTGGATGTACTAGCGACTTTGAGATGTATATATACTTGCTATGGAATACTGTTTTATCATATCGTTATGAAGTTGAGATGTAATAATGTAATACTGATTCCATGCTATGAAAGAACAAATAATGTTATTTTCAGATGAATGTTGGTTAATTTGATTCTATGTAAGTTGTAATTGCATTAGTAGTTGATCGAGGCATACACTGCATTGAAAACCAGGTAATTTCAAATTTGGGGACAAACGCACCCAACAGTTGAGTACTTAAGAGGTATATGCAGGAGATCTTTAGGCGCACAAAATGCTTTGTCTAAATTATAAAATAATGCCTTCCGAATACAGTTCCCTATTGAAATTGCGCGATACCAAATCACAGTTCATGATCAAAATGTTGGGCCGGAGAAGCTTAGAACAACGTGTGTAGCAGAGCAATTCATGCAACTTGCGGCCGCTTAATAAATCTAAGTGATAAATAATCCATGTACAGTTACAGAATGGAATACTAAACTGAGTTCTTTCCATGGTGATTACATGTACCAGACAAAACTTCTCCGTTGAAAGAGTTCTGCTCGGTCAAATGATCAATCGAAAACGTCCAAATCCAGAAGGTCGGGGCAGTTATTGCAGCAGTTTCTCCAGCGCATCAGAAAACAAGAGGAATGTGGAGGCAATCTTGGCCATCTGAGTGCTTTCTGATCTTCACCAGATCATCATCTTTAAACTCCGTCAGGTGGGAGTTCAGTGTCACTTAGGCTGCTTACAAGAAAGCGCACACGACATTTGGTGTACAAACCACTGACAGGCATACCTGACAAACAAGGCAAATGTGGTTTAGTCTGCAAACCATGGGAAATCTCACAGGAAATAAGTCTACAACGAACTTGCCTTCCTCTTTTTCATTTACCAACTGATATTAGGCAAGAACTCTAAAAACACTTTGTAAATTTGGTGTCAGACTTTGCAGAACAACAAGGGCAGTTTTAGTGATTTGGGCATAACCGCCAGTAGCAAGTATCAATGGGTAGAACACACCTTCGACTTTGTAATCGTGTGTGCACCATCTTCTTGTCCTATACTACAACAATTGCCAGTTTAAAGGTGCATTCACATGATCCACCGATGCGACAACATGGACTTGTGGGCAGCAAGAAACTTGTGCTGGATACTGCTGTGATTCAGCATCACGCAAGGCAGGTCCATCAATATTGTGAATAAGAAGGCACACGTAATCATCTCCGTCATTGGATGTCTGGTTGTTTAGAAATGAGAAGATATCATCTATCGATTGGGAGGCAAAAGGTTGCGGTAGTTGGGACCTTGTTCCTGACTGGCGTTTTCGCTTAAGTATTGTCTGCTCCCAAAATATTTCAGCTATTGTTGCTACGACCTGAAAAGGCAACAGATTAAGGCAGAAGTAACGGGCACTTTTAAGAGCCTAGATGTAGAAATATATTGTCTTCCACAATATAATAGCATGAAATGGCTGGGGGTGGCATCCGAAGTGAGAGCATGGTCTTCGACGTCGTCGATATCCTCTATCAATACAACATGATACTGGGTAGGGCTGCTCTCAACCACTTTAGGGTGGTCTCTCACCATGCCTATCTCTGTGTGAAGCGTCCCGGCACCGAATGGGTCATCACCGTGCGTGGCGACCAAGATCTTTCAAGAAAAATAGATGAAGACATCTAAGTGGTGATCCGATACGTGCACTCTGTCCCCTAGAAGTTGTGGGGGCTGGGCTGGGGTCCAGGCCCCTTCCTCCAGCAAATGGGTCCCCAAGCCGATGCTTGACGGGGAGACTCGAGCCGAACCCCTCTCAGAAGTTGATCCCGCCAAGACCGTGTTGCTTGGCGTGGACCTTGATCCGGCAATGGCAAAGGCTATATTGGCTACCTTGTGGGCGAAGCACAATATCTTCTCTTGGGGCCTGAGGACCTCCCCGGTGTCCCAAGGGAGATCATCGAGCACCAACTCTCCGTGAAGCCTGATGCCAGGCCCATCAAGCAGAGGCTCTGAAAGATGTCAGGAGAGTGCTCGCCCGCGGAGAGACAAGAGGTGGAGAAACTTCAGAAAGCCGGTGTGACCCGGGTCAGGGTTCCCTTGTGTTAGAGCCTTGTACGTATGCTCTAGACTTAGAGCTCTGCTCTCCTGATGAATTTACTGTAAAACATTCCTCTTAAGTGAAATGAATATCCAAAGTTTACCTAAGTGAGTTATGTCATGGATCCTTTCTTGTGTTTTTTATTTTCTTAGCTTTCTTATTCGAATTTCTCTTCTCTTGAACTTTGCTAGTGCCAAGGATATGTATGAGGTGGAGATATCTCCTAGAGATAAGATCTCATTCATCTAGACATGATCTAGAAAAAGTTCTTGAGTTTGCTCAGTTTTTCTCAAGAGCGAGACGATTTTTGGGTTTGGCTCTTATGCGTGATTTGCATAAAATTCGTGTTGTGTTCTAGTTTGCTATAACACATAAGAACCCATCCAAGATCACTTAGATTATTTAGGACTCACGAGCAAGAGTAGATTTAAGTTTTTCTCTTTTATCCGATTTTAGTGCGCCCTTCACTCAAATGGAAAAAAAGGTGATAAGTTTGGTAATGACTCTCTCGATCATTGATTAAAATATGTCATGACATCTTAGATATGGTGCATGCTAAGTTTCAAGTCATTTGGATTATCGGATCAAAAGTTACGTGTATTTTTTTGATTTGAAACAGTACTGAAACTACTATTTATTCGGCTGTTTTTACTGTTTATTCCAATCTGACCGCTATTCGCCAGAGGTCTGACCGCCATTGAATTGGAAGCTTGACCGCTACCATTTTTTCGGTCTGATCGCTAGCTATTTCCGGTCTGATCGCCAACAATTTGAGGTTTGATTCGTGATGGTTTGGATTTTTCGATTTTTGCATTTCTTGGCTTAGGGCTTTTGGTGATGTTATGAAGTTGGTTTTTTACTACATGTTATTGTTGATATTTGAAGGAAGACTTTGAAAGAGTAATTTACCTCCTTTGACTCGTCATACTCGACCCTATAAATAATAAAAGAAAAAGCTCGGAAAACAATGAATCAAGGAGCCGAAGGAGGAGTACGCATGCTCTACTTTTCTAAAACATTTCATTTCATCTTAAGATAATGTCTCGCTTAACCTCAGTTCCATTTTTCTTCTCATTACTTTAAACAAGATTTAGCAAATTTGACTTTGCAATCCTTCTTGATTTACTCATGCACCTCCTATATTGCCTCTCTTTTGCTCCTCCGTCTTGTCGAAGCGATTGCTCCGAGTTGTTACAGTGGCTTTATGCGAACTTCTCATTAAAGAAAATATTCAGGTAGGCTAGCACCCACCGCTGAGTTCAAAAAAAAAATATATACAATGACCTATTAAATAAGTAACTTGGCAACAGATTACGCCTTGTTTGAAGAGGAAAAGCATGTAAATCCTAGAGTAATGTCGTTCTTTCGGTGTGTGCTATGTAACAAATCTTCGTGGCCTTAACTGACTCGTTTTAGCCAAGAATATCATGTTAGGAAAAAATAATTTGCAATTTTCCTTTGTTTTCGCAGGTGATAAAAAATAAAGGGGGAAAAAATAAACAAGTGCAGTGTGATTGTGCTGCAGGAGGTTGCATGATACTTGACGATGGCGGATAAGGTTCGTAAAGAACTCCAACAGTCCTAGCACTAGCCAGGATCCATAATTCCCGATTTTTGGGTATTTTAGTTGACTTTTGATTTTAACTTTTTTCAGTAATTACTATTTATTAGACTAATAAATCATAGTAAAAAGTCACAGCAGTCTAAAAAACATGTTTATAATCTATGATTGGTTAAGCCAACAACAAGCTAAGCACGAGCAAATCTCTAGCTCAATCAATCGAATTTCAACCCTTCAACTCTAAGAATAGGTTCTATTTTTTTAGCTGCAGCTAATGGCTTTTGGCTATACTTGATGGTTTTTGTCTATATTTTTCGAAACGGCAGTGGATAATAGAGACACGGACGCGGACGATACACACGATTTTGAACTCCAGAAGCCATTTGGAGAATCCCCTTTAAAAAACCGCCCTATTTATTTTAATTTTTGGAGAAACCAAAAATCAAAAGCTTAAGGGTTTGTTCTTTTTAGCTTCGGTTTGTGACTTTCGGATTGTTCATGAGAGAGAGTACAGAGTAACAGAAAGTCGCGTATGATTTTAGCTGATATAAATAAAGTCACTATAGTATGTATTAAAATTAACTTGTAGATCTTGTCTTAAAAAGATATTTTGTTTAAAAGTTAGTTCCTATAAAAAAATCAAAAAATAATTTTTAAAAATTTAAAAGAAGAGCCCGTAAAATAACCGGACCTACAACTCCTACCTGGGTCTCACATTTGCGAATCATCGATGATAATAGTGCAAACGCAATTGTTCTTTTTGACGGGTCGCGGCTTTCCGACGCTTTTAGACCGACCCAAATTTAGCCGGCCCATTAAAAGGAACGTGAAGTCCACCACAACACGGGTCTCCTGACTTGTCCCTCGCCGCAGCGCCGGCTCTTTCTCTTTCTCCCTCTTCTCCGGCGAATATTCCCGCGTGCCCTTCCCCAACTCCCTCTTCTTCCTCCCCACGGCAACAGCCGCACCCGTCAAAAACGCGCCATCCAAAAATTTGACCCTCCCGAAGGGAAGTTAGCTGCGAGGGACGCTTCTCCGGAGCCCGGCGATGCTGCGGCGCGGCCTCCTCTATGCGTCCCTCCGCCGTGTCCACCACCGCCACCGCCTCCGCCTCCGCCTGCTCTCCTCCTCCAGCCCCACCCCACCGTCCTCTCCCGCGCCCTCCGTCCCATCCACCTCCACCTCATCCTCCCTTCCGCTCGCTGCCCCTCCCCCGCCGCACCACCTCGCGCCCCACCGCGGCACCCGCCGCCTCAGCCCGCTCCTCGTCCTCTCCACGCTCTCCCTCGCCACCGCCGCCGGAACGCTCTACCTCTCCACCGACAACCTCGAGGAGACCCTGGAGAGGTCCAGGGCTTCCGCGGCGCGCGTCGTCGAGCGGATGCAGCACACGTGGACGGCCGGGCGGGTGCTGTGCAAGTCGCTCCTGTCCGTCCTCTCGTCCGCCAACCAGGAGGTGCGCTCTGGGTTCGAGCTGCGGGTCGCCGCGCTGCTCGCCGATATAGCGGCCGCCAGCGCCGCGCGCCGCGCGGCCATCGTGTCCGCGGGCGGCGGCGCGGTCGTCGACTGGCTGCTCGACAGCGTCGTGCGGGGGGCCACGCAGGCAGAGGCTGCGCGGGCGCTCGCGCACCTGGTGGCCGACCCGTGGGTCGCGCCCGCCGTGCTCGGCCGGCCGCGCGCCGTGCCCTGCCTCCTCCAATTCATCTTCTCTTACCAGCCCACGCGCGGCAAGAAGGTGATAACAGGTGTTAGTTTTGGATTGTTTGCTTTGCCTGATTGCTGCAATGTAGTTCGATCGGAGCTTGCAATTACTGTAATTGTTCAACATATGTGAGTATGTGATGTAGCTGTCTCTAATTTGTGGTTGTTACTGTAACCACATTGTGCAAGATTAAGATAGGAGAACCTACAAATTTTCTTATACACCTTGACCATCAATTGTTATTTGAGTTTACTTTTTAGCTATGCGAATTCTTGATTTCATGTAGCCTGGTTTGTAGCTAGGATAGGGCATTCATATGTTATGTTGTAGGATTCAGATGTTGAGATTTAGTATCCGTATAGCTCGATTATAATGGAAATTAAAATTGCCTTCATAAGTTGCAAGATTAGGTTGTTGATGCCATATCAATGGGCATGGAACCTCTGGTGCTGTAGGGTAAGATATCTGCATGGGGGATGAGTTCTGAAACTACAAACTATCAACTTGCCATTTTTATGGATCATTGAGACCTAGGAATTAAGGGTAAATATAGTGTATTTCATTGATGGCTTGGTGCTCTCCTGTATGTGAAGATTTTTGTTTGCTAACATAGCATTTTCTTCAGCTTATTTCATTTTTTTTTCTAAATATAAAATTGTGTCTTCATGGCCATTTTAATTTCTGGAAAAGCAATCTAAAGTTATCAAACTACCTTGCTTTGCCACTTTTCTTGGACATTATGAGTCATTCGTACCTAATATATTGCTCTCTTGTCGAGACAGAACTCTAGGCACTCTTCATTCGATGGTTCAGATCATTCTAAAGGAAGGAGCATGCTTGTTGCTGCACTTATGGATATCATCACATCCAACTGCGATAATGCAGATTATTCGTCGTTTCACCCATTGTTGCCAGCAGATGCTGATACGAGAGATATCGCAGCAGCCATTGAAGTTATTGAGCAAGGGGAGATGCATTTTGATGACCATGAGGATAATAGCAGTGATGATGGTGACACAGGATTAAAAGGGATAGGGATTAAGGTACTTGGTGGGACTACTATATTGGGATTCTCTAGAGAAAATAACTCATTGGACCTGGGAAACTCAGATGATGATATTCTGGAAGCTGCCCAGAATAGTAGAAGATTGGTGATGCAAGAGACTGCTATTGATTCTCCACAAGTTGAGAAAGTAAGTTCTGCTGCTGTTCCAGGCCTTTGGGATGATCTGCAGAGGGAGCATGTAGCTGTCCCTTTTGCTACTTGGGCTCTTGCTAATTGGGCTATAGCATCAGATCTGAATCGCACTCGTATTCAAGAACTTGGTAGCGACGGGCATGCTGTCACAACTGCACTGAAAGCACCTGAAAGAACTGTTAAGTGGCATGGAACCTTCGTGGCTCGAGCTCTCTTGGAAGACCAGAACTTGACTTTGGCTCCTTCTGTCCCTGATTGGTGCTCAAGTCTTCTTTTGACAGCTTCTCAGGCTACTGAGAATGGTGACATGCCATTGGCCCAGATGTCACTATCAACTTTCCTTTTATCCATGATACGGTGCAATGAGTCAAAATTTGTGATAAGGCAGAAGGGTCTCCATCTGCTTCGTAGTATTGCAAAAAAGATAGAAAATGAGAATGGCCAGAGCAATATGAAGGAATCATTAGCAGTCACACTGAGTTTGCTCTATGCTGGTGAAGTTCCTTTGTCACTTGAAGAAGCTCAAAGATGGTCTGGCATTCTTCTTCGTTGGCTGTTTGACAAATCTGTATCAGACACAACACATCTCACAGCTGTTAAAATCCTTTCATGCATACTTGAAGACTATGGGCCAGCTTCCGTACCAATTTCTCAGGGATGGTTAGCTCTCGTGCTTTCTGAGATTCTTGGAGACAACAAGACCCAAAATTTGAAAGCAACCACCCCGCCTCAACCAGAGCGAGTGAAGGTCAGAATTCGTGTTTTGTTTACTGCAAAATATATTTTGATTGTGTGTGCTGCCCTGTGCAAATATCTTACGCATGTAAGTACACCATTGCATAAAAATAGTTAGGTGCAGGGCTGGATAAATGAGCTGTAAATAAATGAACTACACCCAAATGTTCAAATTGCAAATCAGTAGAATGTCAAGATCATCCATAAAACATAATATAGTATTTCATTCGTTTGGACAGATTTGTCATAAGCATTGGGCATGGAGCAACAATGTTCTAAACAATTTATGTATGTGAATTTTGCTGTGTTCTGTGAGGACTCTATAAAATGCTTCATGGTGGAGAAGTTATTTAGGGTAGACTGGTGTTGTTATCCTGGTGTGTTCATAGAGAAGTTCTATACAACATACATGTTTTGATGGAAAACAATTTCTCTTTTGATTAGATTGTACTTATTTTTGGAATAAAATTCAAATTGATTGCAGCAACGTTTCTTATTCAGACTTCTACCAGCTGTCCTGTTCTGTTTGTCTAATGCTATTTATTTGTATGTTACAATATAACCAAGATTTACATAATGGCACTTTAGCATGTTGCCTGATAGTCCTAATGACTTTTTGACCATTTACCATGATCTTTTTCTTTCAAAATCTTGTTCTTCCTCCTATTATCCTAATACAACTTTTATTATTGGCAGAATCAAGTTGATCATCACAATGCTTCTTCTGCGACTCAGGTCTTGAATCAATTAGCTACTGCTGCTGTTAAATTAGCAAGCATTCAATCAGACTATGATCCTGGGTCTGGTGACGAAGTACCAGTTTCTGATTTTCTCTCTATTGAACCATTTGCTACAACTCTAAAGACCTTGAACAAAAAGAACCCACCCAAGTTTGATGCTGCTGATTCAGCATCAGCTACGCTTAAGGGAATAAAAGCAGTATCAGAGCTTTGTTCTGAGGATGGTGCTTGCCAAAAGAGAATAGCTGATTTAGGAGTTCTTTCCTTGTTGAGACATATCCTCCTGGGTGATGATTATGAGAAACTTGCTGCCATTGAAGCATATGATGCATCACGAATTCGAGAAGTGCAAGACAAGAATGTGTCTGCTTCTACTGATTCCTCCACTGATGCTTCCACTGATCCCTCCAGTGTACGAGTTCCTCCAGCAGCACATATTCGAAGGCATGCTGGGCGGCTGCTTACCATTCTCTCTCTTCTACCCAATTCAAAGAAGGCAATTATTTCTGATGATGTATGGTGCAAGTGGCTTGAGGAATGTGCAAGTGGACGACTTCCTTGCAATGATATAAAATTAAAAAGTTACTGCAGGTTAACTTTGTTAAATGTATTCTGCTCCGAGAATCCAAATACAAGAAGTGCTTCTGATGAATATCCTGATTCAGAAAGTGAGTATAAAAGAAAATGTCCTCAGTTTGGGGATGCACTGTTCTTGCTGAATCCAGAGTTACCAATTGAGGTTCATTTGGACAACAGTGGCTGTGGGATTTCAAGAGATACTTGTAAGGATGTCGGATGCATTGAAGCTAGTGGCTCTGAAATCGGAAGCTCTGTAGATGGTCCAGATGCTGCATCCAAATATGCCTCCCCTTTGATTGATGTCGTGTTTGTCCATGGCCTTCGTGGCGGCCCATTCAACTCATGGCGGATAGCTGATGACAAGTCATCAACTACGAAAGCAGGTCTGGTGGAAAGCATAGATGAAGATGCTGGAAAAGAGGGCACCTGTTGGCCAAGAGAATGGCTTGCAGCTGATATTCCTCAAGCTCGTTTTTTAACGGTCAAATACAAGGTTTGCTCTTTAATGCCCTGGTGTACTTTTCGTGTTGGGAGATTTGTATTGGTCCCTTAAAAAAAGCTTAAGTTATTCTGGTAACATTTGATGCTTCTCTGCTGATACCAATACCATTCTTGTTGCTTTCAAATGTTCTAAGGCCCTTATCAGTTTCAAATGATTTGTGCAGACAAATTTGACACAATGGACTGGAGCCAGCTTGCCCCTTCAGGTTAGTTTTCTAGAGAATTCTTTAAGTGTTGCATGTTGGCGCACATGCTCTCTCTCTCTCTCTCCCAATTTTATTTCATGTCACTAAAATGTTTATTTGTCACTTGCCTTATTTATATGTGGGTCTGGACCAGGGATAGAAAAACCGTCTGTTACCGGCCGGTAACCGGAAAAACCGGTGGATATCGGGATTTAAAAATCGGCCAAAATTCTCCCCTGTGAATTTAAATTCATGACTGCATAATGCACTTGCTAGATTGGTTTAGGTCTTTTTTGTGCTAGATTACCTATTGTATGAACTAAATATGCATTAATTATTGTACTCCTAACTTGGGTTTTCCGGTTTTTAGCGGTTTTTTCATTTTTAGTGGTTTTCTTGGTTTTGTTAGCGGTTTTTCCGGTTACTGTTTTCAAGCCACCCAAATTCAAAATTTAACTCACGAATTTCATCCGGTTTTTTCTGTGTTTTCCGGTAACTGGCCGGTTATCGGTACCGCCCTCCGGCCGGGTTTCCCTCTGGTTCCGAGTTTTCTATCCTTGGTCTGGATCCAACTTATCAGCCCTACAATTCAAAATTTTCTGACTTTGTAGTGGCACAAAAATTTCCCTTTTAGTCATTAGCACAATTTATATATTTCTGGGACCTTCTCATCCATTGCTATGTGATACAAAACTTTACATAATTCTATGTTGCTAGCTTCCATGTCTAATGTGATCTACGATTAGAGCTATTTTTTATGTCTTTGATTGGTATTTTGTTGTTTTTTCTTACTCAAATTTATTCAATCGAGATCATATTTGCTGGATAGGAGGTGAGCTCTATGCTGCTGAGGAAGTTGGTGGCTGCTGGGATTGGTAGCCGGCCTGTTGTTTTTGTGACTCACAGGTAAGGGTGGTTACTTGGTTTATGATTGTCTACGCAATGGCTGAAAGATCTGTAACAGCAGAAAGAACTTACTTTCTCCTCATTATACTTGCAGCATGGGAGGGCTGGTGGTTAAGCAGATGTTGTATCAAGCGAAGCTGAACAATTATGACAAGTTCCTGAATAATACGATTGGATTAGTATGTAGTTCTTAATTCTTGTGATTGGACTATATGTATTTGGTTGTTAATTCTTGTGATCCTCTCTGATATCTAACTATGTTCATATGGCAGGTTTTTTATAGCTGTCCACATTTTGGTAGTAAACTTGCAGACATGCCATGGCGGATGGGCTTGGTGTTCCGTCCAGCTCCTTCGGTATGTTCTTCATATGAAAAACTTGCAACTGATTTTTTTTCATCCCGTGTACATTTTCTGACGATCGCTTCCGTAGATTGGCGAGTTAAGAAGTGGGTCTCCAAGACTGGTCGAGTTAAATGATTTTGTGCGGCAGCGCTACAATAAACGACTTCTTGATGTTCTTAGTTTTAGTGAGGTAAAGGAAAATGTTGCCATACACTCATACCGCGCTTTCACTGCCACAAAACCAAGTTATCTGTGCTAACTGGCTTCATAACAGACTCAAGTCACACCAATTGTTGAAGGTTATGGTGGTTGGGCACTTCGGATGGAGATAGTGCCAATCGAATCTGCATACCCAGGATACGGGGAACTTGTTGTAAGTATTCTCCCAGTTTGCTGCATTATTTGGTCACACCATTATGCAGGGAACTGGTCATGCTTTTGTTATGAGGGACTTGACAACTCATACAATCACAATTGGTGCACTGTCCAATTTTAACATGCATAATTATGTCAGTAGTATATATATGTTCAAAGTCAAATCTAGTTTCAATTTTGCTATATGCAGTGCTAAATAGTATGGAAAAACACAGGGATTTGTATGCAATTTTGTAGGTGTCCCTATGTTCTTGAGACTTTATAGTCAGATCAACCCTTATAACATATCACCCACCTGTTATTTTCTGTTTATCTCGTATTCTTCCATAATTTCCTCCAAATTATAGTAGTGTGGTAAAGTGGTGCCAGTTGATGCAACTTGCAAGTGCTTAATCTCATATTTTTGCAGGTCCTACCGTCCACTGATCATGTAAATTCATGTAAGCCGGTGAACAAGAATGATCCTTCGTACGCAGAGACCTTGGCATTCTTGGAGAAAAACTTGAAATTGCGTCTCCAAAGAGCAGAATCCTAGTTTTTATTTTCCCCCACATGTCGGGCTACAGTGCAGTACTTTACTTCCATGTGAATGGTGCACGGAATTTCCTTGGGCATTATGGAGGCTTCTGTTCTCTCTCAGACATTCCTTTTTATTCCATCAGGTGGTTGATCTGGTGAGGCAATTTGGGCGGGTTGTGTTTTATGAAGCTTGCGCCCAATTACGCAATATACATTATACATTGTACATTTAGCGGATAAGCTGTAAATACTTGCCCTTTACTTTTAGCTGAAATAATTGCCACTTTGTAAGATCAAGTAATATATGACCTCCAAACAGTATGTATTTTCGTTTTGAAATTCAGAAGCACATGCATCAGTAAATCATGTTGAAATGAATCCTGATACCAAATCCTTTTGTGTCTATTGCTTGCTCTGATCAGCAAGAGCAAGCGCATCAAGGTGGGTGCAATATTTCGCTTGCAGTGCCATATTTCGAACGGGCTTCGTATTTGTTGCAAATAACACATAGAAAAATAGCTAAGAGATGAATTTTTACGTGGAAAATACCTGCGGGAAAAAAAATCACGAACGTTTAAAGTCAAATCACTATAATGAGGAAAGATTATAATGGAACGCTTGCTCTTGAGAACTTCTCTTTTTATTGATTACTAGGGTACATATATAGTGCGAAGAAAAAGAGTCCCACACAGAGAGAACTGAATTAGAATTGGTTGCTACAGATTGACACTACGTCTGATACAATATGCACATACATTTGTCATGCCACGTTTGGTATAAGGCGATGAAGTGTTCTACACGGACACGGTACGAATTTGGATCAACTTTAACGATCTCCACCTTGACCTGAATTCACTCCAGTAGTAGAAGTATGTGATAAACTTCTCCCATGAAAATAGCATGAACAACTTATGTGCCAAAAGTCCATCGGACTGATCTTCGAGCAGAAAGACTGGAACAGTCTTGTCGAAACGCTTCTTGCAAAGCAAAATTGAGCAAACCACCAACAGGTATGAATATACAGCTATCAACAAAGAAGACAAATAAATCTGGATCACCAACAATTCATAACCTCAGCAAAGTTTGAGTTGCACTCAACAAAGTCTGAGTCTGTGCAACTGATCTCCTGAAATAAATGCTCAATCGTTGAATGGCATAAGCTAAAACATCACCTGTGGTGCTGGATAGATAGCAAAGAACTCATATCATAGAATCTGATATGTTCCACCTGGAACACAAAACTCGGCAAGCAACACTCATTGTAAGAGCAACTCTTCAATAAGAAAGATTGGAGCAGTCTTATTGCACGTGTCTACCATCACGTACGTCAAACTGCCGACTTCAAAAGTAATTGAATTCCATGATATGGTTGAAACTACTCCTGTAAATCTGTCTGGATGAAAGGAATTCTTGTGTCATCAATGAAGTATAAACTGCAGTAGACCTCTCATATCGAGCTGCGACAACTGAAAGACGTTATAGTATCCACGCAAAAATAAAACTCCTTCTTGCACTTAAATCCTTCATCTCAAATTAAAATTGAAGCAAAACCTTCACTTTCAAACAACAAAACTCTATAGAGTATTATGCTAACTGCCATCAGAGTGTTATCAAACAGTGAATAAAACACCAAATTTAGATGTTCTCACAACTAACATTATTTTTTAAATCTCCTCGATCAAGCATAACCTAACTAACTCATTGTGTTGAAAGACTGTAACTTCACCTTAGACTTCTCATATGTGGATCTTGCCACAGTAACCCGTAGAAGACGATGGATCATCGATGAAATCGCTAATTATTGACGGACCTGGCACTGGAACAGTCGCCGATGTAGAGCGTGGAACAACGCTCAAAATGACGTGGGTCAGCGTCGAATTGGAGTCAAGGCTTGGAATGGAGTCAAGGTGAGTTGAATCATCGAGTTGACGCTGTTGAAAATCCCATGTGCATAACTTGGGTGAACGTAGCAATTTCCGTCGAAAAATAATTCACCCAAGAGTCAACTGACAGCCTCTTGAATTGCTCTATTTTATTTCCTTTGCCTCTATTTCTGTGCACTTTCTTGCTTCTGATCGCTTTCTCTGGTAATTTTGCTCCACTGTGTTTTGCGCGTCTCTGTAGGCTTGTGCTAGACGCGCAATGGAAGCTGGCGATGGTGGCTCGCTGACCAAGGACAAAAAAATGAACGCCGCACAAAAGTGTCTTGACTGACGGACCGAAGGGCGTTGCCGCTGCTACTTGCGCTATTCTTTGCTTTTGTCCGTGGGATTCAAATCCGGCTTGGAGATGAACTCCCGATGCAGCTCTGGATGTGATCAGAATGTTGCTTGATGCTGTGTTACATATGCTGCACGATGGTGTTCTTGGTGACACCATGCGATTGCAGCCCCTGATGTCGACGGACCGGGGAACGAGACGACGCTTGGATCTGATGGATGTTGCACTGTCTCGCTTTTAACGCGCGTTGCGTTGCCTTCTCATGTTGGCTGTGCAATCGACGCTGATGTCGTTCGTTGGACCGAGGCAAAACACGCAAGACTTGCTATTGCTGTGCGCTGTCTCGGTGCGGGCGCTGCTGCTCGGAATTGACGTCGAGTTGTTCACATCGGATTTGATGAAGAAACACGTCGGAAATTTTTCTTCAATCTCGTGTCCTCGCGTGATGCCGCTAGTCCATTATGGCCTCCGTGAGTGCCGCCCTGGGAGTCGCTCCTTCCGTGGCAACGGTTAAGATCTGATACCACTTATTGCAAATAACATATAGAAAAATTGAGATAAAAGATATGAATTTTTACGTGAAAAATCCTTGTGGGAAAAAACCACGGACGCTCAAAGGAAAATCGCTATAATGAGGAGAGATTACAATGGAGCGATTGCTCTTGAGCACGTCTCTTTCTATTGATTACTAGGGTATATATATAGTTTGAAGGAAAAGAATTCTACACGGAGAGGAAATCAAATTAGAATCTATTGTCATAAATTGACACCACGTCTGATATAACATGTGCATACACCTGTCATGGTACGTCTGACATGAGACGATAAAATGTCCTCCATAAATACGGTACGAATTCGCAGTCTGAATTACGATGAGATGGTACCCGTCTGGAGTTTGTGGACAAGCACCGCGACCTTGAGGTGGTGCGCGACCAGGAGCGCATGTTGGCGCTGCTGTTGTACGGGGTGCTGCGGTCGTTCGACGTCGTCGTGAACCGCCTCCAGACCATGCTCGACGCCAAGGACTCCGTGTCCGCTGTGCTGTGCTGGGAGTACGCGGTGGCGGCGGCTCGAGGGCGCTGGCGATGGTGACGCTGTCGGTGCCATGCTGTCCGCAGGCGTCTTCGACTCAGTCCTTCGTGACGCGTTCCGTGTCGCTCACCGCTTTACCCGTGCGCTCGCCGAGCTCCTTCGATGTGCTGGATGGGACCTGGCCACCGCTACAGCAGCTGTCTACCCCGGTGTTGTCTACTCCAAGCATGGCCACTACCGCTACGCTCTCCTCTCCCGTGTCTGTCTATCCATGTTCGATGGCCTCGATTCCTACCAATTCGGTGGCACAAGTGGCATAGAGACGCCTGAAGGAATCGAGCTCGCAATTCGTAGGAATGAATCACTATAGCAATTCATCGAGCACTCAGATGTAGATCCCATGGAGCCTATGAATTCAAGCCCAGACCGCGACTTCGCCCAATTTTGCGATCGAAAGTACAAGCAGCTCATCCATCCCGACATTGAATCCTCACTGTTTGGGAAGGGGGATTTGCTCATGTGCCCTAAAGTTAAATGACGTTTGCTCAAATGCTCCATGATGTCTCATTGACATGTGGGTCCTGGACCCGCATGTCAGTGAGACATTATGAGGCATTTGAACAAACGCCATTTAACTTTAGGGCAAGAGAGCAATTTTTCCGTTTGAGAATTCAGACAGCGGGGCATTGCAGGTGATGGGCGCGGCCGGTCCACTCTATGAGTTGTTCGTTGCAATGGCAAGCTCCATATGGACATGTCACAGGTTGGCTGGTCCACTCTACGAGGCTACGTGGGAAGCCAAACTATAATACCTTTATCATTCAATGATCAGATTTTGTTTCTATTATCATCTTTCTACTAGCAGCATAATATATTATTAAAAAATCTATTTATTAAGCCGACCCCCTTCAATTCTTATCTCAATCCAAAAGATCACTGTCAGCCACAAGTGTTGCCGCATTGTTGACTTCTGAGCTAAGCTTGAGTGTGGTGGTCCCTACTAAACAGTGTGAACTCCCCTGTTCAGCAATTAAAGAAGCCCACAATTGAGTAGTGGTCGTCCGGTACCGGAATGAGCGAAAGCCCGGAATGGCTGCAACTGACCGAAACTGACCGGAATGAACGAAATCAGTCGGTATGGAATAGAGGGTCTACTATGCTATTTTGCTTGTCGGGATAGAGCATTCTGGTCATTTCGGTTGGAACGGAACAGAATTGATAAGGCTGAACTTCACACCCAAAAGGTATTTTAATTCAGGGACGCATCTTCAACGATGAGAAGCTTAAGAAGGTACGGTGGGAAAAGATTGAAGCACTCCAAAAGTGGTCTGACTCTGAGTACTATAGGGCAAGTACTGCTCAAACGACATTGTCTCCAGATCGAAGCACTGCTCGATTGAAGCGACTGGCGGGAGGAATTTGTCAGACACCGAGTCAAGAAGTTTCTTCACAAACGCTAGATCCTCCAATGTTGCACCAAGGGTGTTGTACTTGCTCGCCATCCCGCTCATCCTCCCCACAACTTCGTCAACGGTCTCCCCTTCCTTCATGCGCAATCCTTCGAACTCGCTCTTCAATGTCTACAGACGCGCCTTCTACACTCGATCAGCTCTGAGGTATCTTGTTTTCAGAGATTCCCACACCTACTTGGTTGCTTTCGTCTTGGCAACCTATAAGAGAACATCCTCAGGGATGGCCTAAAAGATGAAAAGCCCGTGCCAACTTTTCCTTCTTCACCTCCACGGCCACTCTGGGCAGCCGGTTCAATAACCATCCTGTGCATCCATCAGCGCCTCCATCTTGATCGCCCACACGGTGTAGTTAGACGATGTCAACATTGGGTAATGAAATGGCATGCCGCCGCTCTCCTTCACCCCCTGCTGACTGGTGATCGCCATCGGCTTGAACCTTGGGCACTTGGGTATGCACCGGACTCTGATACCAAGTGTTGGATTTGAGCCTTGGATCAACACGCCCAAACAATCATAGATTGTATTTTGTCTGACAATGAACAGTAAATTTCAGAGGACAAAGAACAGAGTTCACAGATAGAGTATTGGGGCTATTTTCGGTTGTATTTCTCAAACTGCAACTTGATGCGATAACAATAGAATAAACTGATTTGGCTAGTGCTAGTGAATCAAGGTATTATCCGGTTTTGCCGGCGTCAACTCCTTCGGCGCTTGCACATACCGTGCAGTAACAGAAAACGCACACATGCACTAACTGAACTTGGTTTTTGCTAACAAACCTGACCAAGTCAGGATTACATGCAACAGGGCCATGACGGTGCACGAACCGCTTGATCAATCCAAGGAGTAGCAGATCTGCTCGAACGCCTCGACGTGATCCTCCGCCACGGCCATGAACAGGTCCGCCGCCCTTCGCCGTGCGCGACGGCACGAAGATCATGAGCCCCTCGATGGGCAGGTCTGGTGGCAGGAACGAGGACGGCGGTCCGGTGCCGAGGTCCATCTGGTGGAATGGAACCTGAACCCCAGCCAGCTGTCCGCCTCCAGGTCCGGGCAGAACATCGTGCCCGCAACCGCCGCCGTCGCCACGAGCTCCTCCCCGTTCGTGTCTGCCACCGCCCCGAAGTCGACGAGCGACTGGATGTACTCGTCGTCGATGCGGGCCACGGCGTCGCGGATGGCGCCGGCCACGTTGCCGTAGCTCGAGTTCAGGACGTCTCGGACCTGAAGCCTCCGGAACGCCCATAGCACCATGTTCCCGAAGAAGTCCACGGGCACGGGAGGGTTGGTCCTGCCCCTGCAGTTCACGGCCACCCTCACCTGCGTGAACTCCTCCGGCTTCAGGTCCCGCGCCGCCGTGATCTACTTCCACACGTGCGCGAGCAGGCACTGGAACGTGCTGCACCTGGTGCCGATGCGGGCTTTAAGTTCGGCGACGAACTCCGCCGTGAAGTGCACGGCGAGGTTCTTGATCTTATCAATGGGGACGGCGGCGTAGGACTTGCTGGAGCGGCTGCTGCCTTCTCCTACCTTGAACTCGACGGACCGGTGGTCGAACGCCGTCGTCGGCCTGCTGCGTGGCACAGCGGTGGTCGCACGGTAGAGGAAATGCGACGGGACGGCGAAGTCCTTGCCCTGGCGCACCGCGCTCGCCCATGTGGTGAAGAACATGCTCATGGAGTGCCCGTCGGCGGTGTGGTGGTGGCAGATGAGTTGGTACAGCAAAACCTAGCATAGGTAAAAGAAATCCGGTATAGAACCGGCCGATGAAAAACTAGAATAACTTGATAAGAAATCTAAATTTACTCTGGAAAACCATGGGTCTCTCACCCACTCAACTCCGTTAATAACACACAGAGGAGGGGAGGGGGCCGGTGATGTAGGTCGACGGTGAAGCTCTGGCGACGGCTAGGTTAGGAGACGGAGACGCCTGTTTGCAAGGGGGGCACGGGGGTAGGAGCCACACGATAGCACATTCGACAGCCCATCTCTGTTGCCCCAATTTCGATGTCCAAGGTCGGCCTAACAGGCCCATGTTAGCCCACCGCGCAAAACAACCGTGCGATCGGCGCTCGTTGGGCGGCCCAGATCTACCACTCCAGAGGCCAACACCCCCCACCCAACCCAGCAAGTTCACTCGCAGCTCGGCCTCGGCGTCCGTGCGGGCACGGCCTCTCGCCTCGCCATGGCCTTCTCGTCTTCGCTCGCCCCCTTCTCCCCACCTTCCGGAACCTTCTTCCGGGCCCGCCCCCCCGGAACGTCCCGAGCCGGCGCCCCCGGGAAGTTCCTAGCCTGCTCCTCTCCCCCGCCCGACGTCGTGGTTACGCGCGAGCAGGGCAAGAACGCCAAGCTCATCGCCGCGCTGGTAAGTTCCCAATGGACCGTTCTTGCATTGTTCTTTTGCATTGAACGGGATGGGTTTAAGGACAGCATAGGGGATTATAAATTGGGAGGAAGTCACCCCTTCCACGTTTGTTTCGTGATACCCTGACCAATTTTGGTGAATTTACGCGGACGATTTTACTTGGCCGGCTGTAGAGACACGAAATTTCGTGTTAATTATACCATTTTTGAGCTAGTAGTCATGGATTTGATACCATCTTCGGGAATTGTACTGATTTCGTTCATGCCGAGGGTTGATAATGGAGAAATTTGGCGCCAATTTGTGGAATACGGTGCTGCATGCTAATGGACCTCACTGTTTCTTAATCTTTCTGGAACTGTCATTAGGAGTTTGGAGCTTAGAGTTAGTTGTTCTGCAAATCAAATCCAGTTTTGTCTTAATACAAATGTAATATTCGTTACTAGCAATCTTTCGTCTGAATACGTATTCCTTCTTTCACCCATTTCATATGGAGCTTGGTGCATAAACTGCATTGCTGATTTTGCTTGATTTTGTCTCGGAAAATTTCCCAGGTTGACATGATTTGCGACCTTTTATTTGTATCATGGCCCTTCTTGAAATCTTAAACTGGGAGCTTGTGTTGGATCTAATTTGCAAAATCCTTTCCGTTTTTTCTGAACTTATGTAGCTATCTGTGTTGCGTTGTTAATATGGACCGTGGAGTCAGAATTTGTGTAATCAAACCTAGCCATAATCTGACTCTTTTATGTATTCAAGTGGACCATAGCTGTCTGTTAAACTAATGGCTTAAGACTTCAGAACATTCTGTCTATCTGTGGGACTTGTGAAAATTACTCATTGATATTAGAATAATGCGGTTGTTCATCTATGTGCCCATGTTGGACGCTATGTAATAGGGGACTTGGAGTTGGAATTGATAGGGCATTTGGTGTTTACCGTGTAGTGGAGACAAGCACTGCTCCGGAAAGCATAGTTTCGTATTTGGGTCTTATGCCTATGATAATGTCTTGTTCGATGTTCATCTTAAGATGTTGTAAGTAGGGAGACTAGATGTTAAAGTTAATGGAGGAAGAGTAAATTTTAAGAGGCATCTTCTGAATGGACTGTTGCAGCCGCCTATTATTTTCTTAGAAGATCCCCCCTACATTATGGTTGAGACAGTATAATAAAAAGATCTAATATTTTTCAGTATACTGCATAGTTTCTAGAAGTTCATAAATAAGCATACCCTTTTAGTTATTCAGATTATTGCTATCAAGCATTCACATCAATTTTCTAATTGGATTCTATAGGAAAAGCATAATGTACAGTCTCTGGAGCTCCCGCTTATTAAGCATGTTGAAGGCCCTGATACAGATAGGCTTTCAGCTGTCTTGCGCAGTAGGTGGTCCAGTCTTTCTTTTGCAGCAATATAACATTGCATTATTTATTTCTTGCCTTGTACATCCATTTGCTCCAACAGATACCATAATTGTTCATTTCTTGACACTATCCTCTTTACACTTGCTTTGTGAAAATCGCAACTGCAAAATTCATGGTTTAGTCACTTTAGTATTCTGTATTTACAGATGAAAAGTTTGACTGGATTACTATAACATCTCCTGAGGCAGCTGCAGTGTTCCTTGAGGGATGGAAGTAAGATTCACACATATTGCAGTTATTGTGTGCAATGTTGCTACACAAATAGAAATTATGCATCATTTCACGATTCATTCCTCATAATTTGTGGGCTTGTGGCAGCATAGGTTTGTGCACTTTCTGTCATTCGTTTGTTTGCTAACCAAATATATGATGTGTTTACGTGTCTAAATTTTTTACAAAACTTCATTCCTTCACTCAGATAATTGTTACATGAATACACCAGAACTACTCAAACGTAATCTAAGACTGCCATATTTGATGTACGTTACACAATAATTCAATATCAGGGCTGCTGGAAGTCCTAAGGTCCAAATAGCAGTTGTTGGAGCAGGTACTGCAAGAATTTTTGATGAAGTATTGCAGTCTGATGATAGATCCCTTGAGGTTGCATTTTCTCCTTCCAAAGGTATCTTGCCCCATAATTTATACCATGTAATTACTACCCATGCACTTTAAAGACTTCATATATCTTGAAGACTCGAACTATTTTTCAGTCTATAAGGTACTTATTCCATTTCTTTCTTCATCAGCTATGGGTAAAGTTTTGGCCTCAGAGCTTCCAAGGACCAGTGAGACTACCTGTAAAGTGTTGTATCCTGCATCTGCAAAGGCTGGCCATGAAATTCGTGAGTCATTTTGTGTTCATGCAGTTAGCATTTATTTGTTTGTTATTTTCTTCCCCTTTCAATTAAGCCATATGTTTTCTGGCTTTCTGTTTTCCAGAATGAGTTATGAACTCTTCAGGTTGCAAATCAATCCATACTAATAGCTTTTAGCTTGGGTTTTGCAGTTGAATTTTTATGGCTTTAAGCTTTTAACTACTTGTATTAATTTCGATCTATGGGCTTGGTTCACTCTTTTTATTCCTTGTTCTTGTTGTTTGTATCTCCCTCAACGACTGCATGAAATATTCAGGCTTTTGTTACTTAACTCTGCCGTGCAATGCAGAGAATGGGCTGTCAGATCGAGGGTTTGAGGTGACAAGACTGAACACATATACAACCGTAATTTTTTCACTTATATTGAATTATTGCCCTTATTTAATTCTCATTCTGTGTCTCGCCTTATGTGCACACAAAACAAGTCTTCTGCATCTTTTGAGCTACTTCCGGTGATCTATGGTACCTATCATGTTTGGCTTCATCTTTTGTAAGACCATTTTGCATTAATCTTATTTGTACGTTAGGTATTAAGCTCCATATGAAGTGACCTTTTACAAAGACACATAATTCTGAACTAGAGTTGGATATTTTGTTTTTTTCCCTTGTAGGTTAATTATAATGAGCTCTTGAACTCAATGCTGCTCTTGGTCAACTATACAACAACAATCAAACTTTTTATCCCAAGCAAGTTAGGGCAGATTAGGAATATAATTTCTTCAAAGTCAAAAAAACGAGAGCCTTGTAATAAAATTTACAAGGCAAAAACCCTACACCCTACATCCTACCATATGAACCGAGAGCCTAAAACATCGTCCCTAAATCTTCTTCTTATGTTATGGTTTCAGTATGTGGATTGCTAACTTCCATATGCTCCTTTCCAAAGCCAACTCGTTGGATACATTCCAATCCCTCAAATCTCTTTTAACTGCTTCCTTCCACAGCAGTCTTGGTCGACCTCCGCCTCTTTTTATGTTTTCGGTACGTCTTAAAATTCCACTACACAACGGTGCTGTAGAAGGTCTCCGTTGAAGATGTCCAAATCATTTCAAACGATATTGGGCAAACTTCTCTCAATTGGTGTTGCCCTCACTCTATCACGTATATCATTGTGGATTCGATCCTGTCTTGTGTAACCACAGATCCACCATAGCATCCTCATCTCTACTACACTCATCTCATGTACATGTTATCTTTTAGTCACAAACATTCCTCTCCATACAGCATCGTATGTTTGATCGCCGTCCTGTAGATCAGCTTTTTTATCACACATGACACCCAATGCTTGGCTCTATTTTACCCACCCCGCTTTATCATGTGGCTCACGTCTTCATCAATCTCACCGGTCCCACTGTAGTATCGATCACAAATATTAAAAAATGTCATTCCTAGGCATTACTTATCTGTCTAGACTAACATCTCCATCATCTGCCCTGGCACCGCTGAGATCACATATCATATGCTCAGTTTTAGTCCTACTAAGTATAAAGCCCTTCAATTATAAAGTCTTTCTCCACAACTCCAGTTTCCTATTGACACATATCCTATTCTTATCAACTAGCGCTACATCATCAACGAAAAACATACACCAAGGGATATTTTCTTGTATGTTCCGTGTGACCTCGTCCATCACTAGAGCAAAAATTTATGGGCTCAACATTGACTCTTGATGTAGTCCTATCTTAATAAAAAAGTCATTAGTATCGCTATCACATGCTCTCTTGGTCAACTAGACATAACGCCATTTTCTCTCTGGATGCTCCATCTCATTAGTGTCTGCATAACTGTGGACGACAATTATATTTTAATAATCATTGAACCATACGAATCTTATGTACCTCAGCCTATTTTCCCTTAATTAATGCCATATTTAGTTTTGTAAGGTTGACAGTGACATATCTTACAAGAGTAGAGGTTTTGTGTTGTGAGAACCAAAAAATTATTATCATGAATTTCTCATTATTTTCCACAGTTTATGTGCACATGAATCTTGGACTTCTGTTAATATATGAAGTGGTTGTATATACAACCAGGTACCTGTACAAGATGTAGACCCACAAATTTTAAAGCTTGCTCTTTCAGCTCCAGTTGTTGCGGTAGCTTCTCCTTCCGCACTCCGGTAACTATATTAGCTGTATTTGGCTACTTTTGCATAAAATTTGTTGATATAATAGTATAATAATCCACAATAAGATGGGTCAGGTAAAGCACATGTGCAATAGATCATAAGATACTAGCAATTAACGATGAAATTCTATTTGGAGGAGCTTACTTTTGCTTTATGTAAGGGGAGCTTACTGATCCGCAAGCACATACCAATTTTATTCATATCATGAAAGCTTGAAATATGCTATTTACCTATTGTCTGCCTCCCTGGGTTGACTTAAATTAGTTACATTTTGCCACAATTTCTTTCTACCAGTGCTTTCTTCAGTTTTTTGCGGTATCATGATGATGCAGAGCTTGGCTAAATCTCATTTCACAAGTTGACGATTGGAGCAACTCCATTGCTTGCATAGGCGAGACGACCGCCTCAGCAGCTAAGAATTTTGGCCTGAAGAGCATATATTATCCTACAACCCCTGGAGCTGAAGGGTATGCACACATCATGATGCCTTCTGAATAGCATTATACAACTGTCATGAACACGTCGGAGTGTTGGACATCCAGAACTGGCGTTCACAACATATATTATTATGTAGCCCTTGACTATTGTATCACCCATTTGCATGATATCCATGTTCTTTTGCCAGGTGGGTTGAAAGCATTCTCGAAGCCCTCAGAGCCCATAAGCAATCAAAAGAGGTACCTCTCTTGTCCTTTACACGTCCCTTGAATTTCTTGGTCTCTTTCGTCATAGCCTACAATGCTTCTGCTGTAGGCCCCAAAGTGTTGAAGACGAGCACGCCTTGTACCAGATGCTGGCGGTTCTTGATGCTGCGACGGCTGTAGCCTGTAGGTGCATTCTTTGCTCTTTTGAGGGGAAAACTTTGTTGCCTGCGAATCACACACACCCTTGCTTGTACTGTAAAGAGAGACGAAACCCCATCGCAAGCTACTGTCCATGAAACTTGTAAATTGTGAGCTGTTTAGTGTAGGATCTAAACAAGCTCTGTATCGCAGTTTTCTGTCCCAAATTGTTTTGTGATGTAATAACAAGTATTGCTTGACTTGTAATTTTGCATCAAAACATGAAACTGCACATATATGTACCTCTCCATGGAATTTGCACTCAATGTATTGGGCTTTAAAATCACAAGTGCTTCTGGGGCCGAAGGCCCAGACCTGTACTGGCACTACACTATTCTCCATTAGTCCTTGGAGGAAAGCGTGTGCAGGGATTATTGTTGCATCTTGTCCTCACTCGAAGAAGAGCAGCCGCGCTGTACTTGTGGCGGCGTTGACGCTGTCGAAGAGAATCTATTCTTCTACAGATGAGTTGCGTTGACAATCTGAACACCACGGAAACCTCCGCCCTCAGAAAACTGCGTCAATCGGCGTGGAGCCTGCAAGTCAGTGACAGTTCGCAGCAATAGGCCATGTTATTTTGGGCAGGAACCTGCACGTGGCAGACAGCACTGGCAGCAATAAATCCCGTTAGTCTAGCTGTGGCTTATTTGTCTCTGTTAATAGTTTTTATCTATATTTTTGAGACAGTAGCACATAGTGAAGATGTGATATGAATAATATATACGGTTTTAATCTTAGAAAATTATTTGAAAAATTCACTTTAAAAAATCATCACGTTTATTTTGACTTTCGAAGAAAACAAAAACGAAAAATCTCAAAAAGGACGAAACCACCGCTTATTATGGCCGTCAGCGTCCGAGTTACTACCAAACCAGGAAGGGATACATTTGCTTTGCTCTGGAGAAGAAGATCGACTGGGACGGTTTTTGGCTCCAGTCGACAGCCAGGCCTCCTCGTTGAAAAAACGTCCATGTCCAACAAGCAAAGTGCAAAGTACACGTCGACGTCTCTCTTGCAGGTCTAACCCTCCAGGTTTAATTAACTAAACGTGTTCAGTCAAAAGCAACCTGACGAAGGCGATGCGAAACCGAAAGACTTCTCTTCGCCGGCGTTTGCACAGGCGATGAGCGAGCGAGAGCATCTCTCTAAAAAAACTGCAACTTTGCGGATATGCGCCTCGAAATCTATGGCGAATTCCGCCTTCCCCTTTTCGGCGGACAGATTCGAGCCCGAGGAAAAAGGGAAGACAACAACGTCTTGGCATGAAGGAATGGAGCAGAGATGGATTCCGTGGTTTAATTAGGAATACTGTACTAGTACATGACAAGTAGTACTAAACTAGTACCAAATCAACTCATCAACCTGTGGTAAAAAGTACTACTAGCGTTGTACTGTTAACTGCTACGCGTCACTGTAGGCAAGATGTTGAGAGCCTGACAAAAACACAACACCTGTACAATTTTTTATTCTGTAATAGCATCTTGCAGAACAGTGAGCTGATTATCTATCTCCCCTGATCGCTTTGTAGCTGACGGTGGTTGGGACCTGGAAATGGACATCAGCTGTCGTCTTTATCCGCGTAAACCGAAGATATTCTCTCCTACGAGTGGTTGCTGGCGAGGAAAGGATTAGCATAGAATGAGTCGTTGGAGAAAGGCAGCGATGGGATTACAAGCCAAGTACAGAAATGTACAACTGCGACTGCAGTACTAGTATCTAGGGATGCAAATAGATCGGATTAATTCTAACCGATCTGGCATCGAATCCGATTGGTACCGAATTCGGAGAAAAAATATGGGTTAGGATATGGTATCAGCAATATCCGTCTCGAATCCGATACGTCTTTAAGTTTGATTTCAGGTTAGTGCTACTATTTAACGTTTCATTTTCATTTACAATGGTAAAATAAAATCTTCCACATCAGCTATTAAGTAGTAACATCAAGTTCTTGACAGTACGTCCTCCTACTCCATTTGTTGTACTGCATGCATTCTCTACAAACAAGTAGGGGTGCAAACGGCTCGGGTTAATCCCGACCGATCCGGCACCGAATCCGATTGGTACCGAATTCGAAGAAAAAATATGGGTTAGGATATGGTAACAACAATATCCGTCCGAATCCGATCCGTTTGCACCCCTACTAGTACCACATTGTAGTGCCATGGCTTGGCGCTAATTTGGCGTAATTAAATTTTAAAAATAGAAAAAATATGTTAGCTCATCATGGACAACGCAAACGAATACGGAAAAAAAGAACCAGTAAAAAAACTAAAAAAAAACCAAAAGTTCAAAAAAAGACAAAATTTATAAATAGTAAAAAATAAGTTAGAAGTTAAAAGTTTAAACCGAAATAAGTGGAGCCTTAAACGACACAAGGATGAGTGGGAGATGGAGCAAGGGAGGATGAAAGGTTTGGTGAGTTGGTGTGAGGGCATGTTCCGGTTTCATCACTTCGTTGTGCAACAGGGATGGCCATACTGGGAACGCCCTAATTTCGTAGGACTCAGAGAAGAGAATGTGTTGTTTCGTGCAAAGTCGCTGTAAAATCTCCGTGTTCCAAACATGTCTTATATGGGCATGTTTTAACCTATTGCAAGCGTATGTGCCATAGATTGCTATCTATTCTGTAGATAGGTAGGTTCATGCACAAAGTACTTTTTCTGTGGTAGACAGTAGATGCCTCTTCTTTGTCTGGATAAACTGGTAGCGATGTAACCCACTTTTGGCTGATATTTCTAGTTTTCGACTCTCAGGCTCGCCACGGATCAAATACATCCTGTTGCTTTCCCAACTAGCGTTTCCAAAGTGGAAAACATAGATTATAGACGTATAAATGTTGTGATTTTTGGCTTGCGGTTTATAATTTTACTGTAGTTTATTAGTTTAATAAATGATAATTGTTAAGAGCAATTAAAAGTCAGAAACTATTGAGAAATCAAAATGAACAGGACCCAAACATTGTCGTTTATTGCCGACTAGCCTTTAATTACCTTGGAGACCATCTGCCTAAGCAAAAGAAGCACTCTGTTTTGCCGGCAATGCATGGCATAGATACAATCTAGTAAACAACTAGCTGCGTAACCGCGGCGACACGCCGCGCTAGCTACCATGTGGACCGAAACAAAGAGACGATAATTCATGGAGAGTTTCTTAAAAAATCGAGGACACATGCATAATTTCGAAACACCAAAGGTCTTTTTCAAAAGCGAGGACTGTAAGGACTTATACGTAACTAAACGAGGACCCGTACATAATTTTGGAAAACTGTGGGATGCTATCCAATAAAGAATACACAATTTCGGTGAAGTGGAGAGGGTTTTCGGGAAAAAACCTAATAGGGACCTTTTTGCAAGAACGGAGGACCTTACGCTATTTCGAAAATACAGGACATTTCGCATAAACAATGGCGTGGACACGGTGAGGGCCGGAACTCCCGGCTATAATATAGATATGATATCTCGCTACTTGTCAGTTCTGATCATTCAGATTTTGCATAAAAAGAAGGCCACCGTAGTACGTAGGAACGTTCACATAATTGTTACCGTAGCTACTTTTTTTTAAATTTAACATCCGAACATCCATTCTTATAAATCTAACTCTCTTTGTAGACCTATCAAGCTTGGTAGGTCGTCTACCGCGTCCCTGCACGGCAGCAAGCTGGTCGGCCCTGTAGCTAATCATAAGCGTAAATGCGTAATCAATGCTAATTATTACATTTTATTTTATCGTCTCGAAGCTTCTAAGTGTCAAACCTACAGTTGCCTTGCAATAACAGCATACAGGGAATGTTGGTACTACTAATAATAATGTATTTTAAAAATATTGAAATCATTGGTAGTTTAATATATGCATTAGCTTGCCTCTGAATATTCAGTTAGTAACTTTGTAATAAGTAAGTATTAACCAGCACAACGGTTAAAAACATTTATACTAGGATAAAGTAGCCTATGTCATTGACCAGCTAACTTTGATTCGTGACTAGCGTTAGAAAAAACCTTCTCTACTTGCTGATTTGTTCTAATAAATTACAACTTAGATCACTTTAGCTCTAGTTCTTGCCTATCTAGTTAGTCCCTAGGGGAGAATATACCTTGTATAGTGACAGCTTGATCCAGCCTTCTGTATTGTCTACTCGATGCTTCGCTGATATATGTGTCACAACTCTAATAACTGTAATCTCATGATGATTAGTTTGTTCCTGCAATATTTATGGCATTGACAACTTACCGAAAGACACCTGGAGCTGAATATGTCCAATCTGTCTTATGATTAGCACTAATTAATTGTGATTAGTACTATTTAAATGTGAATTGCACTAATTAAATACAATTGTACAAATTAATTACATTTAGCATTAATTAAGCTCATTATTAGAGCTACAGTGGCCGACCGGCTTGCTGCCGCGCAGGGGGAGCTCGAGCTCCCCTAGCTCGGTAGATTCACGAAGAGGCTAAATTTGTAAAAACGGACATTCAAGGCCTAATTTGAAGAAAAAAGAGCCAAATTTAAAGAAAAATTGACAACAGTTATGCGAACAGTTCGATATGTAGAATGTTGATACTCCCTATTAGATGTTCGACCTTGCACAACAACATGCAAAACGAACAAGAATTAACACTTGCTTTAGGATTTGGCAAGTACATACTAGTACCAATGATAAGCACGGCAGTATGTGTTGGGTTGCGAGTAGGTTACACTAGTGCAAATTAAAATTTATTCCATGTAAACTAGAAAGTTACCTGAGTAATAAATTATGTATTGTTATAAGAAATTATGTATTGTTACCACTAAATGCGCAGTACAGCAGAATAAGAGTTGAAGCAGTCCGTTTCGACGTAGTGCATGTCGATATAGTAGAAGTAGTCGATCGTCAAACGTCTTCAAAAAGCAATCCTTGGAAGCTGATCGTTCTTTAGCGGTAGTCAATCTCCACGAGCCGATTGTCTTCTCCTATGATCATTCTGATCAGTGCCGCAGTCACAATAATATATCTACCAAGTTCACACGTCTAGGGATCGAACGTCTGGCGCTGATGTGTTAGCACCAGCGCAGCGCGATAAAACCTTCAAAAAAGGAGGCGGTTAGGGTTTCGGTGGATGGTGCGATCTCTCTCTTTTCCTATAACCAAATGCACCCCCTTTATATAGAGTTGATCGGATCTTTATCCAATATGAATAGAGATCATATCTCACTCGAAGTCTATCATCCGAATCCTTATTATTTCAACTTTGTTAAGTGTGTAGCCAGCAGATTCATGTATACTTGGTTGTAACCCAGAAACACATTACCAATCATTGGTCGGTAGCGGTCCCTGGCAGGACATATCAACCCCCCCAAATATACATAAATATCAAACTGAACGAACCTTATGCAATATGATTTGCAATCAAGTTCTAATCACTCACGATCAGTTAATAACTTCTTACAACCATTTCGTATCTGGTTACGACCAGGTCGTATTCTCATATGACCATTTTGCAGACTAGTTCGTGATATGTCCGACCAGCTCGCGACCAGTCAGTATACCCACACGACCAGTTCGTATCTGGTCAAACTAAATGACATATTTGTATATTCTCCTTTTTCATCACGATGCCTGATCGAATTCTAGGTGAGATACATGTCATCCATGAACTGTTCAATCTTTTTCCGATGTAGTAATGGATAACTTCATATGGTCAACTTCTCAACCACTCGTGGTATGGCCATGTACTTATTTTATCCGACCACATTAAGTGGTCTAGAGATATATCTCATGTTATATAGAATAGACAAATCTCATATCCAATTAATCACATTTATCCACATGTTTCATAGCATACCCATAAGCTACATTTATAACTATTCAGTTACGAGGTAGCATTTGGCAACCTATAAGTGCACTATTACACATGTAGAAAACTATATTGATCTCAAGTACAAGAATTACACATCATCATTGCTTGAGATCAACTGATGACACATGAAAACATAATAATCTCAACAGTGTAGTGGGTCAATTCAACACTATATTCTCTATCATGTGTCCACATTATTGATTTGATATATATATATATATATATATATATATATATATATATATATATATATATATATATATATATATATATATATAGGAAGCCTCTTTTCTACACGGGTGTAGTTACACCCTATATCGTATCTCGCAATGTAGGGAGTATCTCGCGTAACGGAGGGTATGTACGTGTAGTATACAAGTATTTAAGATCATCTAGGTGGTATGAACAATTTTTCGAAGTGGTATGTACATTTTTGACATACTCCTTTTATGCTGGCGTATATAAGGGTATTTACAAAATACGCTAAAAACTATGAACTCCTTTACAAGTTTTTCGTGTGGTTCACCAGATTCGAGCCCGAGGAAAAGGGAAGACAACAACGTCTTGGCATGAAGGAATGGAGCAGAGATGGATTCCGTGGTTTAATTAGGAATACTGTACTAGTACATGACAAGTAGTACTAAACTAGTACCAAATCAACTCATCAACCTGTGGTAAAAAGTACTACTAGCGTTGTACTGTTAACTGCTACGCGTCACTGTAGGCAAGATGTTGAGAGCCTGACAAAAACACAACACCTGTACAATTTTTTATTCTGTAATAGCATCTTGCAGAACAGTGAGCTGATTATCTATCTCCCCTGATCGCTTTGTAGCTGACGGTGGTTGGGACCTGGAAATGGACATCAGCTGTCGTCTTTATCCGCGTAAACCGAAGATATTCTCTCCTACGAGTGGTTGCTGGCGAGGAAAGGATTAGCATAGAATGAGTCGTTGGAGAAAGGCAGCGATGGGATTACAAGCCAAGTACAGAAATGTACAACTGCGACTGCAGTACTAGTATCTAGGGATGCAAATAGATCGGATTAATTCTAACCGATCTGGCATCGAATCCGATTGGTACCGAATTCGGAGAAAAAATATGGGTTAGGATATGGTATCAGCAATATCCGTCTCGAATCCGATACGTCTTTAAGTTTGATTTCAGGTTAGTGCTACTATTTAACGTTTCATTTTCATTTACAATGGTAAAATAAAATCTTCCACATCGCCTATTAAGTAGTAACATCAAGTTCTTGACGATCGTCCTCCTACTCCATTTGTTGTCTCGCATGCATTCTCTACAAACAAGTAGGGTGCAAACGGCTCGGGTTAATCCCGACCGATCCGCACCGAATCCGATTGGTACCGACCAAGAAAAATATGGGTTAGGATATGGTAACAACAATATCCGTCCGAATCCGATCCGTTGCACCCCTACTAGTACCACATTGTAGTGCCATGGCTTGGCGCTAATTTGGCGTAATTAAATTTTAAAAATAGAAAAAATATGTTAGCTCATCATGGACAACGCAAACGAATACGGAAAAAAAGAACCAGTAAAAAAACTAAAAAAAAACCAAAAGTTCAAAAAGACAAAATTTATAAATAGTAAAAATAAGTTAGAAGTTAAAAGTTTAAACCGAAATAAGTGGAGCCTTAAACGACACAAGGATGAGTGGGAGATGGAGCAAGGGAGGATGAAAGGTTTGGTGAGTTGGTGTGAGGGCATGTTCCGGTTTCATCACTTCGTTGTGCAACAGGGATGGCCATACTGGGAACGCCCTAATTTCGTAGGACTCAGAGAAGAGAATGTGTTGTTTCGTGCAAAGTCGCTGTAAAATCTCCGTGTTCCAAACATGTCTTATATGGGCATGTTTTAACCTATTGCAAGCGTATGTGCCATAGATTGCTATCTATTCTGTAGATAGGTAGGTTCATGCACAAAGTACTTTTTCTGTGGTAGACAGTAGATGCCTCTTCTTTGTCTGGATAAACTGGTAGCGATGTAACCCACTTTTGGCTGATATTTCTAGTTTTCGACTCTCAGGCTCGCCACGGATCAAATACATCCTGTTGCTTTCCCAACTAGCGTTTCCAAAGTGGAAAACATAGATTATAGACGTATAAATGTTGTGATTTTTTGGCTTGCGGTTTATAATTTTTACTGTAGTTTATTAGTTTAATAAATGATAATTGTTAAGAGCAATTAAAAGTCAGAAACTATTGAGAAATCAAAATGAACAGGACCCAAACATTGTCGTTTATTGCCGACTAGCCTTTAATTACCTTGGAGACCATCTGCCTAAGCAAAAGAAGCACTCTGTTTTGCCGGCAATGCATGGCATAGATACAATCTAGTAAACAACTAGCTGCGTAACCGCGGCGACACGCCGCGCTAGCTACCATGTGGACCGAAACAAAAGAGACGATAATTCGCGGAGAGTTTCTTAAAAAAAATCGAGGACACATGCATAATTTCAGAAACACCAAAGGTCTTTTTCGCAAAAAACTGAGGACCTGTAAGGACTTATACGTAACTAAACGAGGACCCGTACATAATTTTGGAAAACTGTGGGATGCTATCCAATAAAGAATACACAATTTCGGTGAAGTGGAGAGGGTTTTCGGGAAAAAACCTAATAGGGACCTTTTTGCAAGAACGGAGGACCTTTACGCTATTTCGGAAAATACAGGGACATTTCGCATAAACAGTGACGTGGACACGGTGAGGAGCCGGGAACTCCCCCGGCTATAATATAGATATGATATACTGCTACTTGTCAGTTCTGATCATTCAGATTTTGCATAAAAAGAAGGCCACCGTAGTACGTAGGAACGTTCACATAATTGTTACCGTAGCTACTTTTTTTTAAATTTAACATCCGAACATCCATTCTTATAAATCTAACTCTCTTTGTAGACCTATCAAGCTTGGTAGGTCGTCTACCGCGTCCCTGCACGGCAGCAAGCTGGTCGGCCCTGTAGCTAATCATAAGCGTAAATGCGTAATCAATGCTAATTATTACATTTTATTTTATCGTCTCGAAGCTTCTAAGTGTCAAACCTACAGTTGCCTTGCAATAACAGCATACAGGGAATGTTGGTACTACTAATAATAATGTATTTTAAAAATATTGAAATCATTGGTAGTTTAATATATGCATTAGCTTGCCTCTGAATATTCAGTTAGTAACTTTGTAATAAGTAAGTATTAACCAGCACAACGGTTAAAAACATTTATACTAGGATAAAGTAGCCTATGTCATTGACCAGCTAACTTTGATTCGTGACTAGCGTTAGAAAAAACCTTCTCTACTTGCTGATTTGTTCTAATAAATTACAACTTAGATCACTTTAGCTCTAGTTCTTGCCTATCTAGTTAGTCCCTAGGGAGAATATACCTTGTATAGTGACAGCTTGATCCATATCTGTATTGTCTACTCGATGCTTGACGATATATGTGTCACAACTCTAATAACTGTAATCTCATGATGATTAGTTTGTTCCTGCAATATTTATGGCATTGACAACTTACCGAAAGACACCTGGAGCTGAATATGTCCAATCTGTCTTATGATTAGCACTAATTAATTGTGATTAGTACTATTTAAATGTGAATTGCACTAATTAAATACAATTGTACAAATTAATTACATTTAGCATTAATTAAGCTCATTATTAGAGCTACAGTGGCCGATCGCTTGCTGCAGCAGCAGGGGAGCTCGAGCTCCCCTAGCTCGGTAGATTCACGAAGAGGCTAAATTTGTAAAACGGACATTCAAGGCCTAATTTGAAGAAAAAGAGCCAAATTTAAAGAAAAATTGACAACAGTTATGCGAACAGTTCGATATGTAGAATGTTGATACTCCCTATTAGATGTTCGACCTTGCACAACAACATGCAAAACGAACAAGAATTAACACTTGCTTTAGGATTTGGCAAGTACATACTAGTACCAATGATAAGCACGGCAGTATGTGTTGGGTTGCGAGTAGGTTACACTAGTGCAAATTAAAATTTATTCCATGTAAACTAGAAAGTTACCTGAGTAATAAATTATGTATTGTTATAAGAAATTATGTATTGTTACCACTAAATGCGCAGATGCATGAGAATAAGAGTTGAAGCGATCCGTTTCGACGTAGTGCATGTCGATATAGTAGAAGTAGTCGATCGTCAAACGCCTTCAAAAGCAATCCTTGAAGTCGATCGTTCTTTAGCGGTAGTCAATCTCCACGAGCCGATTGTCTTCTCCTATGATCATTCTGATCAGTGCCGCAGTCACAATAATATATCTACCGAAGTTCACACGTCTAGGGATCGAACGTCTGGCGCTGATGTGTTAGCACCAGCGCGCACAGTAAGGCCTTCAAAAAAGGAGGCGGTTAGGGTTTCGGTGGATGGTGCGATCTCTCTCTTTTCCTATAACCAAATGCACCCCCTTTATATAGAGTTGATCGGATCTTTATCCAATATGAATAGAGATCATATCTCACTCGAAGTCTATCATCTGAATCCTTATTATTTCAACCTGTTAAGTGTGTAGCCCTGTAGATTCATGTATACTTGGTTGTAACCCAGAAACACATTACCAATCATTGGTCGGTAGCGGTCCCTGGCAGGACATATCAACCCCCCCAAATATACATAAATATCAAACTGAACGAACCTTATGCAATATGATTTGCAATCAAGTTCTAATCACTCACGATCAGTTAATAACTTCTTACAACCATTTCAGATCCGTTACGACCGTGTCGTATTCTCATATGACCATTTTGCGACTAGTTCGTGATATGTCCGACCACCGCGACCGGTCAAGATACCCACACGACCGTTCAGATCGGTCAAACTAAATGACATATTTGTATATTCTCCTTTTCATCACGATGCTCGATCGAATTCTAGGTGAGATACATGTCATCCATGAACTGTTCAATCTTTTTCCGATGTAGTAATGGATAACTTCATATGGTCAACTTCTCAACCACTCGTGGTATGGCCATGTACTTATTTTATCCGACCACATTAAGTGGTCTAGAGATATATCTCATGTTATATAGAATAGACAAATCTCATATCCAATTAATCACATTTATCCACATGTTTCATAGCATACCCATAAGCTACATTTATAACTATTCGATTCTGAGGTAGCATTTGGCAACCTATAAGTGCACTATTACACATGTAGAAAACTATATTGATCTCAAGTACAAGAATTACACATCATCATTGCTTGAGATCAACGATGACACATGAAAACATAATAATCTCAACGATTGTAGTGGGTCAATTCAACACTATATTCTCTATCATGTGTCCACATTATTGATTTATATATATATATATATATATATATATATATATATATATATATATATATATATATATATATATATATATATATAGGAAGCCTCTTTTCTACACCGGGTGTAGTTACACCCTATATCGTATCTCGCAATGTAGGGAGTATCTCGCGAACGGAGGGTATGTACGTGTAGTATACAAGTATTTAAGATCATCTAGGTGGTATGAACAATTTTTCGAAGTGGTATGTACATTTTTGACATACTCCTTTTATCTTGCGTATATAAGGGTATTTACAAAATACGCTAAAACTATGAACTCCTTTACAAGTTTTTCGTGTGGTTCACATTGGAGTATCTTATAATTAGTATACAAATGTACCTAAAGTGATAAAGGAGTATTTCAAGTTTGTTTAGGTGGTATATTAGAGGTGGGTGTAACTACACCGGGTGTAGAAGATATTTTTCATATATATATATATATATATATATATATATATATATATATATATATATATATATATATATATATATATATATATATATATGATCCGTGAAACATAATCACCAATCAATACATGTATTGATTTATAAATCATAATTATCTTGCATAATAATTTAAGATCACGAATAATATAGAATAATATCAAAACATAAATAAATAGTTATACGAGCAAGTTACATACTTGTCGATCATACAAAAGATATTTATTTAAGTGATAAAATAATATATTATTTAGAAGATTATAAATACAGAAGTAATATAATTATCTCTATTATTACTTTTAAAAGTAATATAATTATCTCTAAGATTACCCTCTAGCATATCACTATCCGTACATACATTGCAAAAAAAGTTGGAAGCGGCGGCCGGCGTTCATTGAGCTGGTTGCGAGGTTGGTAACTAACACATCAATTAGTCGAAAAAGTTGGACAGAAGAATCCGTGCACAGGAGCATTTCGTTTTACCGATCGATTGACATCAAAATCACCCAATCAAATCCAATCACGTAATAATACTGATCCAACTAATCATATTAGTTAATTCTCGTACTCATTTAAGTGCCATCATTGGTAATTGTCTACTGGTAGTACAATTTTTAACAATCTAGCTACGGGGGACAGCGTGCACCGGTCTACCCTAGTCTAGCCGATGCTCCATTGCATTGCTGTTCTTGTTCGAGACAGAATGGCAAAACTGGTAATTTACGTCTATCTCCAGGGCCCAACTACACAACGCCCTCTCCCTCTCGGCCCAAGCGGAAAGCGACACGGCACCACCACAGGACACGACCGCGCGGCCCCACTGTCAGATTCCGCGGGCCCCACCCCTCGTCGGCCCGCGAAACATAACGCTGTGTAGACAATAGTCACCGGAATCCCACGCCACCCACCTGGGGTCCACGGGAACGGACCATCCGCGGGGCGCCACGCTGGGCGTGTAAGGACAGGGCCCGGTGTGGAATCCGCGAGGACGGCGACAGCGCCGCCGCGGCGAGATTCCCCGCCGTTGGATCGACCTTAGGTGGACACGTGTCGACCGGCGAGCTGAGGCTGAGGCTAAGATGCTAAGGCTTCGGGGGCGTAGTAGATTATTGTTTAGGGGAGCGAAAGCTGCAGTCAAGTGGAGTAGCTTTCCGCTTAGTATATATTTTTCCTCCACAAATCGTTTTCCCGTTTTGGTGCATGAATCGTCACGATTGCTTCCTGGGAATTCGAGATAGCATCATGTAGTATTACTTTGGGGATTGGAATTCCGTTCTGCTCTCTCCGATGCTAATCATGATTAGGTGGAGAAAAGAATTATGATGCGATGCTAGAGGTTTGAATTGATCCCGGAGGGCCAGAGGATTACTGGCAGTATACTCACTAGTGGCGTACTAGTACTTCATACACTAGCAAATGGATGGTGGATTCGAGGCTTCAAGCCGTGCGGTAAGATGGCTGTCACTAAGCTTCGACTCCCCATTAATCACGCATGTAGATGTGTTACTGAGTTGGTTTGCATTGTAAATGCTAACTTTCTTTGGTGCGAGTGTACTTTTGAGTAAATTTCCTCTGTGGCATCGCAAACTTGCAGAGTTGAAAAATATCATTGTAATTAGACATCACTTTAAAATACCATCATAGAGAACAAAAATTCTGGAAAATCATATCGCCGTCAAATTTTCCATCCATAGGCTCTATTAACATCTTTTTTTGGTGAGAGAAAATTTCATAAATGTCAATTATGCCCCTATGTTTTCTTCTTTCGTACACTTTTCTCCCCTTGTTGCTTTTGTTCGGCAAGAGTTAAGAATTGGATAGGATAAGATAAAAATGAAAGGTTGGACCGGCCCTAGGAAAAAAAGAAATGAAGACATAAGAGGGTAGAATGGTCATTTAGGGCCCTAGCAACTGAAAAATTGACGACAATGACATTTTCTTATGATTTTGATCGTTTCATATGGCATTGGAAAGTGTTATTGAGTTGGTTTGCATTGTAATTTCTAAATTTCTTCGGTACAAGTGTGCTTTTGAGTAAATTTCCTCTATGGCATCGCAATCGTCGCGGAGTTGAAAAACATCATCGCAATTAGACCTCACATCGAAATACCATAGTAAAGAACAAAAATTTAGGAAAATTCCATCGCTGTCAAATTTTCCATCGATAGGCTCCGTTAGCATCTATTTTGATGAGAGAAAATTTCATAAATGTTAGTTATGCCTCTGTGGTTTTCTTCTTCCGTATACTCTTCCCCCTTCGTTCCTTTGTCCAGCAAGAGTTAAGAATTGGATAGGATAAAAATAAAAATGAAAGATTGAACCGGCCCTAAGAAAAAGAAAAAGAAAAAGAAAAAGAAAAAGAAAAAGAAAAAGAAAAAGAAAAAGAAAGAAAAGAAGATGATATAATGAGGGCAAAATGGTCATTTAGGGCATGTTTGTATTGGCTTTGGCTTCTGGCTTCTGCGTAGAGAAGCCAAAGCCAATATGAACGCTCAAGCTTCTATAAACCGCTTCTATCAATCACTACTATGCATCAGCCACTACTTTGCGCTTTCACATATTGTAACATACTTTGTATTTTATTGTGTCACAATTCCGTAAGTCGCATGGTGGTCCGAATATTGTAGTACCTTTTGTTACATCGTCTTTCTTACATAATGCACTCAGCAAAAAGCCAAAAACCATAAACCAATACGAACGCCTCAGATTTTATCAGTTGTTTCTATCAACCACTACTATTCACCAGCCACAGCCAAAAGCTATCGGCAAAAGCTAATATGAACATGCCCTTAGGACCCTAGTAACTGAAAAATTGACAACGATGACATTTTCTAGGATTTTGATCATTTCTAATGGCATTGGAAAGTCGATCTCCTTAGCAATGATATTTTTCAACTCAACAACAATTGCGATGGTACAAAGTAAATTTACTCTGGGTTAAATGAAAATAGAACTCATAAGCTACGATTAAAACCCCCAATATGTTGTTGGCGAGAAGCCAGGGTGGATGTTCAATGAAACACCCCTTATGCCCTGTTTGGGACGTAAGAATATCACAAGAAATAGTTTAATTTTTGTAGGAATCGGATAAAATTCCTATGTTCCAGTTGACACCTTGACTTGTCATGTGAGACCCCATAAGAGGGTGTGGTTACAGTTATCGGGCCTCTTTTTTTTCAACTTCTAAAAACTCTTTTTTGACTTTTCTATATTAACTAGCTTTTAAATAAAGTATTTTTACAAGGTGAAGTCTACAAGTTAATTGTAGTACATACTATAGCGTCTTCATTTATATCAGCCAAAACCACACACGAATTTCTGTTACTCCATACTCTCTCACAAACAGTTTAAAAGCCATAAGTCATAGTTAAAAAGAACATGTCCATCTTTGATTGACATCATAGCAAATATATAATCAGATCACTTAGGAAGATTTTCAAAAGCAATTAATAAAAGCACCGGTATCAAGCATATTACTAACCAAGATGGTGCGTATCACACACAGACACAGGTATAGAAGCATTTTTGTACAGCGCAGGTTGCGTTGTACTTCGTATATAAGCAAAGCATATGCATGAGTGGGTCATGTCTCACGTGGACAGTTTATTATAATCGATTTACAGTAAAGAAAAACAGCTTCAACCATGCATGCATCATGCATGAAACACAACCGTGTCCCACAAGTATAGATAATGATATAGATAAGTGCTATCTATAACATTTTCTATGTCATCTATAGACAATATTAATTATATAATAGATTATCTTTTTACATGTCTCTATAGATAGTTTCTTCATAACATGATATATCTTATTTACTGTGTTACAGTCGACTATCGCATAATAGATGGCCCAATTCTCTATTCTCTCTCTCCTCTATATCATTTTGTGTCATATATGGTAAAATTTATAAACAACTAAAATCACATCATTGTACATGGCCTAATTCTAAAATCCATTATGCGCACAGACCAAGGAACCATCAAATTTAAGAAAAAAAGTTAATATCATTGGATCATATATATCTCTGTTAAATAACATACTACAACTACTCACTTTTTTTAGCATTTAAAGTAGATATATATAATAGAAATATTGTAATAACTATATATTTGATCTCCACAATAAATTTATATTATAAGACGATGTTTCTTAAGAACGAGGACTTATATTGCGAGACGGAGCGAGTAATTTCCTTTTATTTGATGCAATTAATGCCGCATGAGAAGTTGACGTGAGAAATTAATTAATAAAAGAGCGGAAGATGCATGGTTTGGTTGCGTGATGCTTAGGGATTCTCCTCGACCATGGCGATTATTCTGAGTTTCTAAGCGTCCCCCACCAAAAAAAAAAAAGGGAAAACCGAAAAGAGGTTCGACTCAAATGATTTGCACAAAGACAGATGTTGGGTCTTGAACCCAGATTTCCTGGGTTTTCACCTGACGACCAGACCATGAAGTTATTTCTTTGAAATGGTAAATTGAATACATACATGGACTTCATCAAGGGAATTGAACATATGGGTGGAGAGTTGAATACATGGGGTCAATTTTTTAGACGTCCGATCGATCAATTTCCGGTCAGAGGTCATGCATTTTTGCAAGTCCAAGTCGCATGCCCAAAGTTCACAGTTGTCCTCACGAGTCATGGCCGGATGACCCATTTCGTCCACTAATTTCGCCTCATGTTATCTGCTGCTCAGAGTAACAGACTTGCCATATATGCCCTCTCTTCAATGATCATATAAATGGTATGTAACCATTTTTTTCTTCAAATTTAACCATTTGAACATCCGTTTTTACAAATATAACCTCCTATGTAAACCTACCAAGCTTGATATGTAACTACCGAGCTAGAAGAGCTCAACAAGCAACTACCAAGCTATATTAGCTTTGGCTCGGCAAATCACCTGCCGAGCCCCGTTTGTGCGGCATGTGACTTGATCACCATGCATTAATTAAGAAATATGATTAATATTTTAATTAAGCAATGCAATTAGTGATTTAATGTGGCTGCACGGCCAACCTACTACGATAGGCGGCTTAGTAACCTGCCGAGCAAGGAGAGCTCAACAAGTACTACCGAGTTATTGGTGTTCGACATATCACCAATTGAGCTCTTTTAGCTCGGTAAGTCAACGGAGGGGGTTAAATTTGCAAAAGAGGTATTCAGAGGCTAATTTTTTTAAAAAATGTGGCAACATTACTGTTTATATAAACAGTTCAACGATTTCAGGGTTACTATGTTCGGATCAAAGCTTCTGCACTCTCAAATACAGAATAATTAGTAGACAACAATACCATACTAGTACTGCATATGGCTTCCCTGCCACATATGGTATAACCCTAACACATAGTTTCTATTCTTTTGAGTTGTGGCCGATAGTTTTTTATCATGGTTGATGTCTTTTATCTATACTTTTTGAGATAACAGCAGAGAACACGGTTTTATATTTAAGAAATCGTTTGAAAAATCCATTTCAAGAAGTTATCCTATTTTTCCAATTTATAAAGAAATCAAAAGCCAAAAGCTTAAAAGAATATGACCATACTCTCTCCAGATAAACTAGACTGCCCAATCAAGGCGCAGGAGAACCAAGTATACGTTCCAAGCTAGTTCCTATAGGTGGCCATGTGTCCCGCGAAAAAATGGTCTCGTTCCCCGCAAAGCACCCAAAACCCTCTTCGGTTTCGCCATCCAAACCTCACGGACGTGCCCGGGAACCTGGTAGATAAGCTGTTGCTTTGAGGAGCGTGCGTGCAAATGCAGCCATGCTAGCTCAACGGCTGGAGATTCCTGAGCTGTCCAATTCGGCAGAAAGAGAGCTACTTGCTGCTAGTACTTATCTCCTAATCTGCCAATCGTATTTGCCCTGTGTCATTGGTTTCTCCTGGCCACAGCTCTACCAGTTCAGGGTTGCATATGTACAAAGGAAGCTGCTATCGAGAGTAGGATTGACATGTATGGGTAGGTTTTTTTTTATGGGCTGAGATTTATAGCTTATAACTATGATTTTTGAATTCTGGTCTATTTATGAGATATAGCACGTAGGGAGAAATAGTCGCATGCGATTTTGGTTGATATAGCTGAATTTCGTATAGTTTGTATTATAATTTACCTATAAATTACGTCTTAAAAAAATACACCGTTTAACGGTGAGTTACTGTAAAAATAAAAGTAAAAGCTTA
Organism: Bonia amplexicaulis; assembly: GCA_036346245.1. Classification (NCBI taxonomy): domain Eukaryota; kingdom Viridiplantae; phylum Streptophyta; class Magnoliopsida; order Poales; family Poaceae; genus Bonia; species Bonia amplexicaulis. Next base: position 3,275,888 of record CM070741.1, read on the forward strand.
TGTATAAGCTCAAAAGAACTGAACCCATGACTCTAGTACTTGTGGTTCACTGTGTGATTTGGAACTTGGGGTCCATTTCATCAGCCGACCAGCTTGTGAGATCAAACAAACCAGAAACCAGGAACTCTAATACCGATGTTACGGAATGAGTATGAATTTTGAGGGGTTTAAGTACTTTTAAGGCCAATTAGAATTATGATGTTTTCTACTATCTCTACTATTATATAAAGATGAGTTGATGATCGTTGGTATGTTCTCCTCTCCCCTCTCTATCTGATTTGATCTAGAACATTCGTCTCTCTCATCCTTTCTCTCTGGGTACAACCACCCACCCCCTCCACTTTCTCTATCTCCTCACGCATTCTGGCCACCATTCTCTCTCTGTTGCTTACTTTCTAATGTTTGATGTGTGAAGTTGGTCAGACAGTAAGTTCTATCTCACCATTTTTATGACTCCGTTGCAACGCATGTGTTTCTAACTAGTCTACATAAACTTGTGGGTACTGAGTTGGAACCTTTTGTCTTTCGTTAAACTTTTCCTGTATGATGATATGTGGTTTTTGCCCGACGTATACTATGGATTTGCTTAATGCTATTTGCTTGACATTGATCGTTGCCTATATTGTTTCTGGCTACATGACGCAGTGGCGCACCATGATTAAAGTGTTACCTGTTTTTGTCCATCTATTTTGTGTTAGCGTGTTGTGCATAGAGGTTTTGCATGTAATTCCACATGTCAAGGCTAAACTTGTTGCCATCAGGATTGAAACTCATTTTGTTGAACAACATTATGTATTCTATTCAAATTTGAATTTGTAGTTAAGCATATACATTTGAAACATATGAATATGGACGTGCTTTGAATTCTATTCGATTTGGCCATCAAATCCATGGTTGAGGCCGATTGGACCCAGAAAACTCTATGAAACCGTTGAGGTATGTTGCTATGTAGTGTTGTTGGCATATGCTATGGACTCACTTAATGTTATTTACTTGAAATTGATTGCTGCCTCGCATTTTTTCCTGGTTGCATGATGCTGCGGCGCACCATAATTCATGCGTTACTTGTTTTTGTCTAGCTATGTAGTGATGTCGTGTTGTGCGTGGAGGTTTTACATGCAATTCTACATGTCGTGTTATGCATTAAGCTTTTGTATGTCGTTCCACATGTCAAAACTGAACGTATTGCCATCAAGATCGGAGTTGGAACTTACTTTGTTAAACAACGTTACGTTGTAGGATGTTAGAATCCAATCGAATTAAGTATATATTCTATTTAAACTCGTATTTAAGCATATTCATATATAGTCATATTCATCTAAAACACATAAATATGAACATGCTTTGAATTTTATTTGATTCGTTTTCACCTCAAAAATCCGTAGTTGAGGTCAATTGAACCAAAAAACCTAGCCAAGGGAAAAAAGATTGACAAAAATATGGAAGATGCTATCGGCAACGCTGGAGCGTGAATCATGAGGCTCTGTGTGACGGCGAGAAATCCGATTGAATTTTGCAAATTTTCAAGTCGACTCATGAATCATGGTTAGCCGTTTTGATTACAAAATTCAATTATTCGATCTCACGTAATCGCGGTTCACAGCCCAGAACACCTCAGGGGCAAAACGGTCATCTTGAAGCTACAAAAGCCTCGAATTTTCTTTTTCACACCAAACCCAACCAACACCCAACGCATATTTCTCTTCTTCTCGCCTCTCTTCTTTTTCGTTCCGCCGTGCCCCTGTCCCTCTCATCTCCCCTCCCCTCCCCTCCTTTTTATTTTCTTCCTTGCTTTCCTTTTTTTTTTTCTTCATTTTTCCGTGGATTCCCATGGTCACCACAGTGAAGTCTCGCCCGCCGCATGTCCTCTTCGCCATGGCCAGCCGCCGCCGCCGCTCTTCGCCGGCGGCGGCTTCCGTTTTCCTCAGGCCCTTACGCTCCGTCTCCTCTCCTCGGTAAGTTCCCGTCTTAAGTCCCCTTCTTGCCCTCTTTTGCTTTCTTGTTTCCGGCCATCCTGAACAAATAAGGAACTGCTGTTTGCCTCTCTTGATGACGTTCTTGAGTTCCTGTGTGATCCATGCTTAGGGCGCTAAGAAAATACCAGAGCTTTATTTTTTTTGGTTCTTGTGATTTTTTCCCTTGAGGTTTTATTGGGTGCTGTAGTGTTCAGTATCACTTTGCCTATTTGGCGATCAACCGCGGCGAGTTCTTGATTCTTTTGTGATGTTTTCGGTTTCTTGCAGGGGTTCCTTGCTTGCTCTGTGCTGCTTGTTCTTGGTCCTTGCTCTGTCCGTCTCGGCGGCGGTGGGGGATTGCGTGGAGCAGAGTGATGACGACGGTCGCTGCCTCGGGTTCCGGGATGTGTGCGAAGACCGGAGTTCCTTCTGCTTCTCGTCCTCGGCTGTTCAGACTTTGCTTGCAAGCGAGGACGGCATCAAGGAGCCCGATTTGGAGGTCTCAAGGGACTGGGGACCATCACGGCCATTGGGCTTCGCAATGTCCGGCGGAGGCATGGTAACTTGCTCGTCTGCAGACGAGATGATCACTCGGGTGCGTAATGGGTTGGGCAGAGAGGGCAAGGATGGTGGGAGGTATAATGTGGCGTCTTGCCAGGCGCCGCTTGTGCCTGACAATTGGATGCGGGCATCGCATGGGGTGCCGCTGGAGTTGGATGGCGCGTCAACAGATGTCAGCCCAAATGGCCTTTCCGGTTCCTCGTCGATGAATGTCGAGATAAATCCGCCGGTGTTGGATTGGGGCAGGAGTAACTTGTATGCAGTCTCCATGGCTGCCTTGACTGTGGTGAATTTGAACAATGACAGCATCTTGCGTGTCTACGAGCCATTCAGCACTGATCCGCAGTTCTATGTGTATGGTTACGAGGATCTGGTGCTGCAGCCCGGAGAGAATGCATCCGTCACTTTCATATTCTTGCCAAAGTTGTTGGGCTCCTCATCAGCGCATTTGGTTTTGCAGACGAACTTTGGTGGATTCATTATACAAGCAAAGGGCATGGCTGTCAGTTCGCCCTATCAGATACTGCCATTGACTGGGATGGATGTCGTAATAGGTGGTCACCTGGAGAGGAACTTGTCCATACACAACCCATTTGATGATTCTCTCTATGTCGAGGAAGTGGCTGTTTGGATGTCTGCATTTGAAAGCACAAAACAATCTTCTCACGTAGTTTGTCAGTTAGGCCCTTTAGATGAGGCATTGGATTTAACTTCTTTGAGTAGCAACTGGTATACAGCAAGCAATACTGAATTTGGACGGCCAATGATCCATATTAGGCCTAGTGAGCAATGGGAGGTGCTTCCTTCGAAAAGCAAAACTGTCGTAGAGTTGAAATTGCAACCCCTTTCGGAAGCTAAGGTGTTTGGTGCTATCTGCATGAAACTGCGCAATTGCACAACTGATACAGTGGATACTGTCGTTATACCTATTGAGCTAGAGGTGAATGCGCGAACCTATTATGATTCAACTAGCTTAGTTTCTGTCACGTTTGAGCATATATCATCTTGTCCTGGAAGCGGGTCAATATTTTCCCTTTCTTTACAGAATGATGCAACAAAGTTACTAAGAGTTGTAAGTGTAACTGAGGATAACAGGGATGGCCCAATGATCTTTCAGGTGAAGTACCAGAATGGATTGATACTCTTCCCTGGTACCATAACAGACATAGCTTTGATAAGATATACTTCTTCAGTTCCAAAGGATATTTCATATGACAACTGCAAGATAGTGGTAGAAACAAATAGCTCTCTTGGTAGTTCAATCGTGATACCCTGCCAAGATATAATGTGTGCATCTCTTTCTTATACAACTAGTGCTGTTGTTGCTGAATCTGATGGGCCATTTGTTGGACCATTTTCTGAAGAAGAGATCTCTGCTAACTCAAGGACAGGATCTTTGGGCAACATCCTAGAAATAGAAGGCCCACATAATGTGAAGGTATTCCCTTGCATGTGTTTTTGAATTTAGAACCTCGTGTTGTTTCAATTGGTCTAAAATGTTGTTCTATTAGCTGGACTAGGAATTGCTTTTAAGCATTCAATGCTTACAAAATGATATATGAACCTAGTAACGACAGCACCTTGTCATGCATCATGCTTTTTCATTAGTTTCATCCAACCCCAGTATATTGTTATCTCTTTTATTTCTTTTGAATCCCGCAAAGTTTATCTCATCTAGGTTGTATATTTCTATGGGTGTGTTAAGGTTACTGTTTTCTATAGCATGCTGTTATCTCATTGAATAAAAGATTTGGATGCCTTGATTGTGGTTATCAGTAGTCTTAACTATCTATTTGAAGAATGAATGGACAAAATAGACCAAGACAGGCACATGTGGTAGTTTTGCTCGGTGCTTCCTTAGAAAAAATAATGTTATATTTAGCATTTGAGAGATCAATGTCAGCTAGCCTATCTGATGGACCTGTGCTTGGTATTTCTGAGTAAATGTCCATTCATAACAGTGTCCATTGTATTTGGATACAGTTTCTAGTAATATATTTATCTGATCTTGAGAGTGATTCCCATAGCTTGAGAATACCTTTGTGGTGACTTCGATGCACTGGAGAAGAGTTTCATACATTAGATAGTGTACTGATAATTAGAGTACTGATCTAGTAGTTGGCCGCTGTAGGTATTGGAGCTATTTGATGTAGAGATAAGTGAAGTACTTAGCAAGTAGTTGGTAGCTCTTGGAAGTACAGTATTTTCCCCTCATTTTTCATTTTTTGTTGTTCTTGTTGCATTGTATAATGAAAACTGTTTGATTGTTTATTATCTCGAGTGTTTTCTACCTTTATGCATTTAGATCTTTTTGCTTGTGAGTCTGCTCATGTAATTTTATAAAATAATTTGCAGCCAGCAATCATGAAAGCAGTCAGAGCTGATGATATGGTACTTAGAACATGGAAATCTCATGGCACGAGGACTGGGATGTCTGTTCTCAAAGATCATGAACTGCTGTTTCCTGTTGTGCAAATTGGATCACAGTTTTCTAAATGGATAACCATCCATAACCCAAGCCTGGAGCATGCATCCATGCAGCTGGTACTGAACTCTGAAGAAATCATTGGCCAGTGCAAAACTGTGAATGACGCATGTGAACACACATTCTCAAGTAGATCTCCGGAAATTGACTCGACAGAGACTAGATTTGGTTTCTCATTAAGCGATGCAGCGATAACCGAGGCCTATGTTGGTCCTTCGGAGAGTGCTTTACTTGGTCCTATTGTCTTCCGTCCCTCAAATCGATGCATGTGGTCAAGCATGGTTTTGATTAGAAACAATCTATCAGGCATGGAGTGGCTGCCTCTTCGAGCACATGGTGGATGGCAATCTATTGCCCTTCTAGAGGGACCTGAACCTGTTTGGAAGCTAGAGTTTAACCTTGGGTCCAATTTTCAGAATAAATCAACACTGTCCAAATCAGAGATCACCAGCCCTATGTGCAGTCAGCAATTGTCCAAGGAGATACATGTAAAAAATATTGGTGACCTTCCTCTTCTAGTGACGAAGGTAAAAGTTTCTGGAGCTGATTGTGGCGTGGATGGATTTACCGTGGACAACTGCAAGGGATTCAGCTTAGCACCAAGTGAATCAATAAGAATGTTAATTTCCTTTAAAGCTGACTTCTCTTCAGCTAAGGTTCAGAGAGATCTTGAGCTAGCTATGACTACTGGCATCTTTATGATCCCTATGACTGCAAATGTTCCTGTCTGTATGCTTAACCAGTGCAGAAAGTCTTACCTCATATCCATCAATTGGAAAGCATTGATACTCCTTTTTGGAACTGTGTCCTTGCTTGTTCTGGTCTTTGTCCGTGGTGTCCCTTCTTTGCCAGTGGGCTCTCAAGATTACTATATCAAGATTGATGACAGGAAAGGTACCATTAACAAGGCTGTTAAGCCCTCTTTCCTTCAGCGTAACAACAAAACTTCCAGGTAAAATTTTGACCACTGTCGTCTTCTCATTTTTCCTTCAATTTTACATGATTTAGGTTTGATCAATTATGCCTTGTGCACAGGTTGACAAGGGAACACAAAAGAGCTGAAGAAGCTCTTACTGAGAAATGCCCTGCTAATATTCTTGATAGCCCCAAGAAGACATGCGACAAGAACAATGCAGATGAACAACTGAATACCACTTCTACTATATTTGTGTCCCCAGCTAATCCTGTGGAAGACAAGGTATCAATGGAAGCTGCACAAACTTGTGGGAACCTTACTATCAGAGTTGCTCGAGACAAAGGGAGGCGAAGGAAGCGGAAAGTTGGTGGTGCAGGACTGGCAGCAAAGTTTGAGGTTTCTAGCAGCCACAGTGGGAATTCAACACCACCTTCGCCGTTATCACCAAGTTCAACCCCAAAACAAGGTTGGTCCTATTCTGAGGCACCATCAGAACTGAAGCACAACAATAAACTCGAGAGTGGATTTGATGTCGAGGCAAGGGCACCATCAACTGGGAATAACCATGAGAAGAATGCTTGGCTGCAAACTGCCAAGGAGCAGCCTCCCGCACCTTCAGCAACATCTGGAAACCCATTGCCGTCAGCCACTGCGCGGACCACCGCATGGCGCTCACCATTGTTGGCCACATCTTCTTCGCCAATCGCCCCGCACGCTCGCGCTCCTGGCTCCAACCTGATGAAAGACAAGGCTGTGAAGAGAGACGAGGGTGTCGCGCCGAAGAAAGAGTTCACATACGACATATGGGGCGACCATTTCTCTGGACCTCTGCTGGGGAAAGAAAGGGAGTCCGCTCCATGCAAGATGTTTGGTGCTTCTGAAGGGGCCTCCAACAGCTTCTTTGCAAGAGAGCCCCAGGCCCTCATGATGAAGCCATCATCTGCACCACCCTTGTCTCGTGACCGCGGATTGCTGCCTTCTGATGTAGCATTTAAGCAATAAATTAAGAAGTTGAAACATTTCGACCCTCGTTTCTGCCCTGCATCTTGCATTCCCTGTGCTCTGCGTCATATCCGTAAGTTCAGAAGCTTAAATAAAAACTCAAAAGGCAAGACTAAAACTGACGTTCTTCTCACCACTGATAATAAAACTGTTTAGTTCAACATCAATCAGTAAATTTAATATGACAAAATAGATAAACCCCTAAAGTTGAGTTACACATCGTTCTTTACTATGTTTGTCGGGCAAATGTATAGAAGGCAAGATCTGGTTGCATATTTGCTTCGTTGCAAATGCAATTCGGAGAAACATGAACCACTCTAGTGCACTGAACAAGCTTGATCTGCCTTTTTTACTTTCATATGCTAGATGATGCGTCTCCAGCTAAAGATTCTAAAGGTCACTTTACTGCCGTCCAATCGAAAACATAACGGGAACATATATGCCTGCCTAAAGCAGGAGGGATGCTTCACGCAGGCCTCTATTTTATTGGGGATGTCTCATTCGTTAGTGCCAAAAATGCTCACTTTGTGTAACACGTGCAGATTAGCAGAAAAGTTTAAAGGAGATGCCTCGCCTGTGAATTCCAATAGTACCCTCTCTTGGTAATATCTCTAATTTAACTTGGAGGCCATTTTTCTTGCAAATTCACTGTTATAACCCTGTTTTATTTATTGCCACTAGCCTCGTGAAGACCATTATAACAGATGTGTTGAAACCTCGAAATCAGTAGTACTAAAAAGGTTACTTGCAGGGGCAATAATTCTGAATTCTGATGGATCACCAAGGGCCACTGGAACTTTAACAACAGATGAACTGGGGACAGAACATGGATAGGAATAGTAGCAGGCTGCAGGTAACACCCGAGAACCTAGTAGCAGGCTGCAGGTAACATCCAAGAACCCGTTCTCTTATGTGTGTAACAAAAGCCAGTGATTTTCAGAACACACATCATCTGGCACTCTAAAATGGCTTATTTGATGCAATTCGTTAATCGCTTCCTGGTTCAGGAATACTGCCAATCACTTCGAGTCGAAGATACAATTTTCCAGCCAATCACTTCGAGTTGAAGAGTGATAATCTGCAATATGCAAAACTCATACCATGAATGCCCATTTCTATGTTCATTACATCACCAACCTCAGTTTTTTTCACATATAACTAATTTCAGATTGGACTTGGCTTGAGATGAAGGAACTAGGAACACCTGAAGATATGGTGCATCTAGCAAGAACTCACCCGAGCCTGAGCGACGTATCAGAGCTGTCCTCGGTGTCGAGTGGAGCGCGCGGATCTGACGTGTTGGTGACGGATTCAGACGACTGCCCTTCCTCGTATACTACTTCTGGATCAGCACGGAGCTGCATCTCCATCTTTGACATCCGGGACACCTGCAGCTTTAGATCGTCGGTTATTCAAAGGAAGGGGTAGAAGGAGAAGAAGACATGTTGGAATGGAAACAACACACACAAAAAAGACGCAGGGTTTACTTGCTCCTTTAGCCTTGAATTTTCCTCTATCAGTTGCATTCTCTGTTCAAGAACAATAGTGAAGCTGTTACATACTTACATGCTAGGAAAAGGGGAAAAAACTAATGAAAAAAGTTTTCAGCTACGTTTTGTAGTAGCATATGGAGTGCTCAAAATTTATCTGAAGTTTTCATTCAAATAATTGGTCTCCAGCAGCCTAGCTCTAGAATAGTCGTAGAGCGGAGCTGCTCTAGTTCTATTCGGCAGCTCTGGCTCCAGCGTAGAAATCTTAACCTGAAGCCGAAGTTCGGCCAAACAGGGTTCTAATAAAGAGAAGAACACTTGCCTTTCTTTCTAGTCCATTGATCTCGTCCAGAATTTTTTGGCTCTGCAATATGAAAAGGTCATGGTGTGCAACTCATCAAGACCATCCAATAGATAGCCTCATGTTATCACACGTACCTTAATTTTCAGCACACTGCCTAGTCCGGACTCGAGGCTCTTCTCTAGCTCCTGCAATTGTTGGAAGTTCAGCCTGTGCAGTTCCTCTCCTCTCATCTGCCTGCAGGGATGAGTGCAACTGACCACATATAATTGAACTAATTCATAGGCTTATGCAACTCCAGAAATAGTGTAATCTCGCGTAGATTACACTATTTCTGTATGCGTCTGAAAAAAGAGTAGCTAAATGTGAGGCCATGTACCTGAGCCTAAGGCTTGCTTCTGCAAGCTCCTCCCTTGGTCTTGCACAAGTGCGGTCCTCCGCCTACCATATGACAAAAATTAAAGATGTCAAGACGCATACATAGCTGTTTCTTTTTTGTATGATGATAAATTATATGGCTGTTTATGTACGGATCGGATACCACTTATTACGAAATCGACAAGACAAAGAACGGAACAATCAAGAACACAAGACAAAGATTTAACATGAAAAACTCTTTAGGTGAAAAACCACAGATGCACAATCGGCAAAATCACTATATGAAGATAAGTTACAAGCATGGGAAATTTCGGCATATCCTAACCGTATAACTATAGAAGTACATACATAGACATGGGAACAAGAGTCCTATATGAGGAAGGAATAAAGTTCTAATCGGCAACAAAACAGAGACCTCTTAGAAACTGGAACAGTAACCTTCTCGAAGATAAGAACAGTATCTTGCTCAGAGTCTCAAAAGATAACGGTGAAGAATTATAGTTGTAAAATGTCTCGAGTAGCCACGTTCAACTCCAATTGGCGTACGCACCTTAGAGCACCATGTATGATACAGGTCGATATAGAGTCCATCATAGACATGAAGATGATCTAATCATAACCTCCTATGAGTTCACATTGCTTGTTGATCGAACTCTTTAAACGGTCAGAAAGACCAGCAGTGGTCGGATCCGACCAGATTCAGATCACAAAATATACCAATTCAAAAAAGACTTACTAATTGGCCACAAATTTTTTAAATGAAGAAGGGATATAAGCATATGTAGCATCAACATCATAGTTGTTGCAAATGTAATTTTAGCTTACATGCAAGTCCAGCTGAGAAGGTTCGTCTACTTTCTGAAGTGTCTTGGAATGCGAGTTGTACCGATCGATAATCTGCTTCATGCTTCAGCAACGTAGGAAACACAAATTAATCAGTGTGTGAAGATTGGTGTTCTCCCCAACCTTTTCATCAATTCAGATGCTACTACCAAAAAAGTAGAAATGCTATCTACTCCGAGGCCACCAAAACGAGTAGAATAAATTTTAGGATTACACACACGCGATTCATAAGGTCTTGGATGATTTTGATAAATTTCAAGCGTGTATAGAAAATATGCACGTATGTACGTGCGTAGTGTAAGTGTAATATGTGTTAAGTGTGGTCATTCCTCTTGTACTTAGAAAAAAAAAAGCAGAATAAATGATCTGAACTACAATATAACTTTTTTCCGGAAAAGAGAGAAAGAGCTGTTCTGGCAACAAAGGCCACGCGTCAAAGAGCTACATGTTCCTTGTTCCGAACTTGTTCTTTCACCATCAATATTTCATGCATGGACCATATGAGTCATATGCATGACTTTGTCCAGGACTGCTTGAAGCTACTTACAGGGCGTCAATAAGGTATAAATAGGTGACAGGCAAAGACGAGATGCAGCCGAATGGTGTAACGTGCAATTAGTTAAACTTACCCCAAATTTATATGCAACTCTTAAGGATCAGGCCATGTAATTTCGTTAACAAGCATTTTTAAGGTTTGTCTTGAGAACAAGCAAAGACATTCATATATACGCTTAGTTATCGCTTCATCTATGTGACAAGTTATTTTGTCTAAAATTAAATGTTTGGTTCTATAGGCTGCTAAAAATATAAAGAGTACATCAAGCTAGGGGCATATCAAGTGTAAACCTTGTTTGTTTGATATTTGGGTTATGTAGCAACGCTAGTTTCCCAGATGAAGGATGTGAATCTATGATTTGAACAGAATTGTATTTCTCTCATGCGTTTATCGGCCAACTCACCAGTGGAATTTGTATAGAGTACTAAATTAGAAGTGTCCTTTTGATATAACTAATCTACTATATACGAAAAGTCGATGACAAGTCGTTTAGAATTGCTAAGAAAAAAAGAAATGCTTGAAATTCTTACAAAAAAGTAAAACATCTAACCCTTAATTTGGTGAGTCCGAATTTTAAAGGCTTAGATTTGATAGTTGACTTAGAGATAAAAGAATCTATCTATTATCTATACAAATTATATACTTAGAGGAAAATTTAGCCATCAATTTGACGGATCCGAGTTATAACGGATCAGATTAAAAGAAAAAGTCCACGTCAAGTACACTCCAAATTAAGAGAAACTCGAAATTAAAAATAAATAAAAATTAGCAATTTAATTTTCATACGACTTCCAAAGTAACATCCATAAATAACTAAAATGCACATTAATAATTAAACAAAAATAAGCAAATTAAAATAAATAGTCCATGCAAAGTACAATCCAAATTAAGAGAAATTAGAAATTAAAAATAGAAAATAGAAATTTAATTTCTATATGACTTCCAAAGTAACATCCATAAATAACTAAAATTCCTAATGATAATTAAATGAAAGTTAGCAAATTAAAAGAAAGAGCTCATGTTAAGTACAATCCAAATTAACTAAAATTTGAAATAAAAAATAAAATAAAATTAGCAATTTGATTTCTATATGAATTTCAAAGTAAACCCTAAAAAATAAATTCCGAATAAAAATAAAAAAAAATAGAAATTGGTTTTTATACGAATTCCAGTCTAAAGCTAAAAACAAATCCATAGCAAGTATGATACAAAAACATGCAAATTCGGAATAAAAATTAAAGGATGATTAGATATGTGATTTGTAAACAAATTCGAAACCTAAATTCCAAAAACCTATACTAATTAGGCACTCTGAGGAATATCCAATATTTAACCAGAAAGATATAGCCATTTATCTCGCGAACCCAAGTTAGAATAGCCCATATTAAAAGAAAGAATCTCATGTCAAGTACAATCTAAATTATAAAAAATTAGCAATTTGATCTCCGTACGACATCTAAAGAAACATCCATAAATCACTAAAAGTCGAAATAATAATTAAATAAAAATTAGCAAATTAAAAAAGAGTCCATGTCAAGTAAAACTCAGATTAACTAAAATTTGAGGGAAATGAAAACTGGCAATGTGATTTTTGTACAAACTTCCTAAACAAATCCCCAAAAAAATCTATCTTATTATAGATGACATGAGTTTTACGTTGCTAAGCAAAAAGAGAAAAAAACTAGAAATTCTCAGCAAAAAGAAAATCATCCGTCCCTTGATTCAGTGGACACTTATTATGGCTAGTAAACAATTACCAGTGAATGCCACACTGGTGCGCCGACCATCGTGGTAGTTCTCATTAAAGTATTATATATATATATATATATATATATCCATCTCTAATATACCACCTAAACAAACTTGAAATACTCATTTATCACTTTAGGTATACTCGTATACTAGTTATAAGATACTACAATATGAACTACACGAAAAAATTGCAAGGAAGTCCATAGTTTTTAGCGCACTTTGTAAATACCTTGATATACGCAATAAAAAGAAGTATATCAAAAAAATATATACATATCACTTCTGAAAAATTATTCATACCACCTAAATGATCTTAAATACTCATATACTACACGTACATACCCTCTGTTATACGAAATACTTCCAACGTTGTAAGATATGACATAGGGTATACTTACCCCTAAGATTAGAAAAGATGCTTATATATATATTTCCAATGCGATAAAAGATGGAAACACTTTAACGGGCATATATGTAAGTACTTTCAACAGCCCCTCCCTCTTCTGATAGCGGTACGGGAGTTGTTCAGGGGTCCTATTTGATTGGATTGGTCAATCTTTTTTTAGCCATTTTTTGTCCAAGAGTCCCGATCATTCTACCAATGCATATGTAGCCTTCTCTAGCCCCCCTGACAAATCACGTCATGCACAGGCAACTAGTGTCAGTGATACACAAACTCACTGCTTGCCATGAAAAGACTAGACTAATATATACATCTCTAAGCATTTGTGTGGAAAAAAAGTAAATATTTCACTTTCCATGTACTATATTAGTACTGATAATGCTTAGTTACACCAGATGATGATTAGCATGTTTTCTTTGCAAGCATAACAATGTTATTACTTTTAGTGTCAACATACTTCTACTTCCCGAGTTTAGATTAGTTACATACCTTTTTTTGGCATGATTTTGGCACGTGTTCTAATATTTTTCTTCTTACTAGTTAGAGATCCGTGCGTTACAACGAAGTCATAAAAATAATGAGACGGAACTTATTGACTGGCCAATTTCACACATTAAACATTGGAGAGCAAGCGACAGAGAGAAGGGTGGCCAGAATGTACGAGAAGATGGAAAAAGTGGAGGGGTGGGCGGTTATATCCTGAGAGAGAGAGGAGAAGAGAGACGAATGGTTCAGATCAAATCGGATGGTTGAGAAGAGAAGAGTGGGGACGGACCAACCACCAACTCCTTCTTTTATAATAGTAAAGATTAATTTTGTAGAAAGCATCATAGTGTTAATTTCCAACATGTCATGTTCATACAACATGTCACACTGTTGACAACCTGGTAGTGTTTTATATCTGCCTGCTAGTTTGGATTATTAGATGCATTTCTTTGTGTTCATATTGCATGGGATTAATTCATAACATAGTTAAGACTCCATTTCTCATGACTTGCAGGGTATATATGTACAGCTGCTAGAATCAGCGTCTGAGTTTAGCTTATGAATTATGAGTATATATCAATTAATTAGACGTGTGAACTTATCACAAACGCATGCTTCCAACCACTTCCACACCAAAGGTGCTTAGCTTTGTGCGCGCGCCCAGAATTAATCATGCATGTACATACCACGATCAAACTACTGCTTTTGTAAGTTGTATTTCAGCATTATTTTGCATGTCCAAATGGCATGTCTATAGGGTCTGTTTTTTACCTCACAAGCTGGCGGCTTTTGGCTTTTGCTACAGTACTTAACTTTCAAATAGAGTATTTTCTCAAGACGGGGTCTACAAGTTAAACGATCTACACATTAAAAGCCTAACATCTGTACCAACCAAAATTGCAAGTGAGTATCTGTCTTTCCGTAATCTGTACCGTAAACAACCAAAATTCAAACATTTCAGCTAAAAGCCATAAGCCGCAGCCGAAAAGAACAGGCCCTATAGCTTCCTCTTGTTCCCTTTTTTTAATGGAGAAATTAATATAGATAAGCTTAGAACCAGAAGATCTTTGCTAACTTATATATGGCCAATTAAGTTCCAAATGAAGTTTCAGGGAAGGTCATGATCAGAGCATTCCTAGGCATTGCCTGGTAGGCTGCGGAGTACATGTAAGTCTAGCTAGGTTTTATTTTCTAGGCAGGATGTTCGACGACTTTGGAGTAATAGTGTGAAGTCAAAAGCACTGTAATAAACGTGCCAGAACGACAGCAACAGTTAAACAAACAAAGGTAGTTGGAGAAGAGACTGAAAGTCCGAACAACTTGTAGAAAAATTGTCTCACTTCAGGCATTCAAGTCTCAACTTTGATTTTCTCCCAGAGAATAGTACAATGTTAATTTTACTGGCTACACTGCCAAAAGAAAACCCTCCCTCTGTATAGTCTCTTTCACATGTCTTAATAGAAGAGCAGTAATGGAATTAATTAAAATAAAAAAACATCATAAAACAAAGAATTAAACGTGAAATTATTTATCTATAATGGATGTTTCAAGGCAGATGGAAGGAAAGATATGCATAAAAAGCACTTATCAGAAGAAAACAGAATCTAAACTTGGTCTCAAGAATTTTTTTTTAAAAAAATCTAAACTTATTAGACTGTAGCTACGGGGTGGTATCTAGCTAATAGTCCACATGAAGAAGCTCTACCGAAGAAGCAAGCATGCATTTGCCTGCACACCTGTAATACTTTTATACTTAAAAAACAATGTGTCAAACAGTCAAAGCATTCATAGACAGAGAGAAAAAAAAGCTGAGCATGAACAAAAGAACTGTACATATATTCTAACCAAATCAAGGCTAGGCTACAGCACCTCTGCTCTAACTATTTGGAAACATTGAAAGAGTAATAACCTGAAAGAATACAATCCACAACCGGACCATCAAATATCTAATCCGTAAACAACACATCATTATTGTACCTCTGAAAGAGAATGGCCCGGATAAGTTGGAAAACTAGAACCCTCGATCTCAAGAACTCGACTTATATACGTATGGAATTAATTAGCACGCCGGATTAAAGTAGTAGTATTACCGAATCAATTAGCCCATTCAGATACCCCAAGAACCCCTAACGATGGATGATCGATCGAGCCCATTTATATACGTATGGAATCAATACCTGGAGCTTGCGAACTGGAAGAGCTTGCCGGTGGCGGAGAAGACGACGAGGCCGACCTCGGCGTCGCAGAGGATGGAGAGCTCCTCCGCCTTCTTGAACACCCCCCTCCGCCGCTTGGAGAACGTCACCTGCCTCGCCGCTAGGTTGTCGATCCTCCGTATCAGTATCCTCTCCCTCTTCCCCGTCATCCCTCCTCCACCCGGCCACCACCACCACCACCACTGCAAGAAGAAGAAGAAGAAGAAGCAGCAGCAGCAGCAGCAGCACGGATATTAGCTCTAAGGGAAGAAGAAGTCGATAAAACCCTAACTGCACAGCATGAGCTAGCGAAACACGGACGGCAAATTTGGGAAGCGCAGACGCTTACAGGTGTAGTAGATCTGCGGGCGGCGTTGGGGGCAGTGTCCGGCCGCGAGCTCCTTTTCCTCTGCGCAAAGGAGCAGGGCTAGAAGGGAGCAGCTGGGCTACTACTTATGGAACGGAAGCACCAATGGAGAGAGGAGAGAGGGAGGGAGGGGCCGGGAGGCCGCGTAGCAGCAGGAGCTACCGAGCTAGCACTGCAGCACTCGGACAGCAGCAACACCATAGGCAGCCGTTAGCTTTTTGTGGCAAAACCGGTGGCGGTGTGAAGCCGAAGTGTCTGCCACGAGGTGGTGAGGGCAGGAGTGGCCGGCCCCTACGCGCCCGATCAACTCCATTGGTCCGCGCGTCGCCTCAGCTCGGCCTGCTAAACTGCTGCTTTCGCTTTGAAAGAGGTCAGGCATCCTGGGCCGCTTTGAAAGGAGTCTGGTACACGGTTGCTTTTGGCTATAAATGATAAATAGTAATAAGTAGATCTGTTTAATTGGATTTTAACTTTTAGCTTCTAACTTCTTAATTTATTTTTTATGGTTTTTTAGTTTTTCTTTGAGCTTTTTTGCCTTTCATATTTCTCTATTCATTTGCATTGTTTGTGATGAGAGAGTCTTTCTTTAATTTTTAAATTTAATTACGCCGAAAAAACTTATAGTAGCTACAAAACAGAAAAAAAAACCTCAAACAGTGCAAAAGGCCCAAAAGCTAAAAACTGAAAACCAACTTGTGCACAGCCAAATAGTAGTGGCTGATAGAGGGCCTCTTCTTTTCAATTTCTAAAAGTTATTTTACGGAAACTGGCTTTCAAACGGAATATCTTTTCAAGGTGAGATCTACAAGTTTATTGTAATATACACTGTAGTTACTTCATTTATATCGACCAAAACCGCAAACGAATTTTTGTTACTTCGTACTCTCTCACACGAATAGCCAAAAAACCATAAGTCGCACCCAAAAGCCATCATCCGAAACAAAAAAGAATAGGCCTAGAAATTGGGGCGTTCGTATTGACATATAGCTTTTTGATGAGTGTATTATATAAAAAAAAGACGGTGCAACGAAAGATACTATAACATTCGGATCACCATGCGACTTACAGAATTGTGACATAATAAAATACAAAATATGTTACAATATATGAAAGTGCAAAGTTGTGGCTAATAAATAGTTGTGACGGATAAAACCGACTTATAGAAGGTAAGACGTTCGTATTGGTTTTAGCTTATCTAAGTAGAAGTTAGAAACCAAAACCAATACGAACGGAACTGTTAGGAAATCTGGGCCTAGGCCTGAGGCTTTAGCCCATTAGTGGGCACCTCTCAACTTAGTCTTAAATTGGGGGTGCCAATGCCTATCACTTGTACATTAAGAAGAGAAAGTAATAAAGAAAGAAAGGAGTTCTCCCCTTATTTCTCTGTGTTCAATCTATCATTTGCATCATTCTGTATTTGATATATCTCTTTTGCCTAGGAGGAATCGATCGGACTAGACTGACCAGCGACAATTCCTCAACACGAGTCGCTTCGGTGGATCGAAAGGTAATCGTCGAAGCACGACACTTGTAGATTGAATCGTTGTCTAGATTTCTCTTATTCCGTACGATTTCGCATTCTAGATCAGTTTGTTTCACGGTGCAAATTTCCTCTAATCTCCGCGAGCTGACTTGTAGTCGCCGGTACAATGCCGATCAGATGATTGGAAAAGAGGGATTGTTGATTGTATCGTGGAAATTTTGAAAAAAAAAGATGGGGCAACGCCGCTCGGCCGCCGGCTGCTCATGCTCATACCACCCATATGCGAACGTGTTGCAGGATCGTCAGCGTCGCACCACCTGCACACGGCCGCTGCCACCTCACCGTCCATGGTCGGCCATCGCTTCACCCATACGTGTTGTCGCACCACCCGTATGTGTTTGGACCGCCGCCACGTTGAGCGCCGCCTGAAGCTGCGCCTTCACTCGGCCACGCTGATGTCTCCCAAATGACACGTCGCTGCCAACGTTGCTTAGGGATCGAGATCAATATATGTCTTCCATTAGGGATAAAAAAGACCATTTTGCACTCACACTTCAGGTTATAACAAGGAGACATTCCTTAGCCACTCCCTGCATTGTTCTGCTTCACCTCCTGAAGTATTTCTTCCTATTCTCTATAGCTTTCTTTGCTTCTCCCTCCCCCGAATATCGAGATGAGTCAACTGAGTGCCTCTTCATCGGCACCCGCGGTGATTTACCCGAAGTGCAACACGCTTGTGAGACGTAAGACCTCGCAGACGGCAGCGAATCCTGAATGGCAGTGTTACAAGTGCCTCTTTCATTTGGTGAGTATGCTTATGACGGGTTGGTTCTAATCGTTCAGCAGATGTTACAAAAACCTTTTTCTTATCGAATTGCAGGATGGCCTAAGCGATTGCCGATTCTGGGTGTGGGAGGATAAAATGAGCACTAGACCCAGGATTGTTCGACAAGAGAGATTTGTCATGGAAGGTAGCGAAATGGTGGAGATGCAACATCGTTTTGATAAACTGGAGTGGAAGACGCACCACAAAACTTGGTAAATAGCTACCAGATGAAATTAGTGAAATGTAACTTCCACATTCAAGTCACATGAAATGATGAAACCCTAGTTTTCGAAATGTAACGTCCTAATTTCCGAGACGTAAACCCTCAATTTTCGAGACAATTTCAGAACATATAAATTTATGGAAAAAATACACAAGCAACTGCACTGCGTAAGGAGTTTTTAAAATATATTTCAAAATATTTCGACCTAGTTTTTATATTACAAATTTATGCAGATAGTACATATAAATAAATTACGGAGGAAAATTCTCAATGTTTCAAATTAGGAAATACTTATATAAACAAGTAAGCTGTGTTACAAGGCTCCATTGAGAAATTATAAAATTTTCAACCTCATTTTGTATATCTAAAATTTAAAAAGAATTTGAATATATTTTTCAAAAAAAAGTGTACCGGCCGGTAAACGGGCGTGAATCCACGCCCCGCCACCGCAGATTCAGCCTGGCGTTTTCCGCGGCCCTCGATCGCAGTTCTCAGGTGGGCCTAGCTGATCAAGCGCGCGAGCCGGGGTGACGAAGAAGCCGCGTCCCGCGACCGCTGGTCCGCGCCTCCCAACTGCGAAAATGCCACGTGCCACCCTCTGGTGGCTCCGCGGTCGAGGAGAGAGGGCTACAAATGCAAAATACATCGATAGAGGGTTAATTGTGCAAAAAAAAAGTGAAGGTCAGAAGTAAAAAAATTTGAAGACACTGATACTTTATTTAAAATTTAGATATTACAGAAAACAACTACAGTTTTTAAAAGTCATTACTAACAGTGCCGATGCCATCTAAAAAATGTAGCTAAATGACTCCGGCCATAACTCGTAACCAGGCAGCGCGTCACCCCGACTCAGTCTCTCCTCTCTTCCCCCCGTCTCCCCCAGATTACTTGCACCGACCACCAACCCCTCTTCCTCCCCCGCGAAGCAACGCAACCCAACGCGCAGGACCCCCTCGCACGCGGCCGGCAAGGTAACATGCTCTCTCCTCATCCTTATTCCCGTTGGATTGATTGTATCCGATCCGCCTCCGCTTCCGCGTGCTTTGCTTTGATCTGTGGCGGGTGCGTTCAGTTTCTTCCAGGAAAAATCCCCCGCGGAACCGTCAGATTAGATGGTTGGATTGGTTAGGTTTGCGTCCAATTGCTTGCTCTCTGCACGAATCGGGCAAGTGTTAGCCGCCGATCGTGGAAATCAACTCCCACTATTGGGAGTTGTTGTGTGCTCAGATTTTCTTTGCAAACTTTACTCTCCCAACTGCCGATTCGCCAGGTCCTGATGGACTAGACCATTATATATTACCAGGTATTAAGATAGTTTGGAGCGTTAATGGACTATCTTATGGTTTTATAGCACATCAAGGCAATTTGAGAGTGTAAGCCGCAGCCTGCAGAGCAGATGACCATATCTGCTTACGAGCGTGGCATTCTGAATGATGAATGAAATTCAGTGCGGTAGAAATTTAATCGAATGATTGTTTTTGATGATGCAACTGACTAGCGTACTGTCAGCGGCGGCGTTCATTAGTCATTACCACTGACGAGTTGTTTGCCATCAGAATCTATTAGATGTTCACTTCAATCTTCATTAATGACAAGGACTAAAGCATTTCAAGTTACAATTCCGATCGATATACCGATTGACATCCATAACCTTTTCTTTCTTTTGATTCAGGTTGCTCTTCTACAATGAGCTGGAGATTTCCTCTTTTTGGGTAGGTTAATGTCATTGAAAGCATTCTTGGTGTTGTTGCTTCTTCTCATTTCTGAGTCCTGGCCATTCGTTTTTCAGCCTCGTGTAGCTAATTTTTACTCTTTCTTGTATGATTGAGTTGCCTCTTTTCTTAAAAACCGAGTACTGGGGAATAGTGCAAATAAGTTGTCAGCGATGCTACTTTGTTTGTCAGTGCCAGCCATCAAGCTTGGTACAGTGCCATTGCCTAATATTTAGTGTCTTGTAAAACCCTACAGAAATTTGTTCACTTTTGCTCCAAAAGATTATTTTGTCAGCCTAAGAGAGTTGGCCTAATTACTATTGTCATTCCTTATGGTTGGGGCAAGTCAACACTGCGATTTAGTATGATTTGTCTTAAGCCTGCTTTGAAAATTTTGCTTCTCTTACGTACTAACTTTGGCTATGCTGAATGCATGCTAATAGCAGCTCTCAGCAGCAGCAACCTGATACAAATTTCCAGGGCACCCCTACGCAATCTTGGTACCCTCCCTCGGTGGTAGCTTCTTCTTCGCATCCATCCACGCCCAGCTCTTCCAGTGCCAGTCCACATCAAAGAGCTTCAGATCATCCTCAGTCTTCATCGCGTGGCCAACCATCTCCAGCTGAGGCTGCAGGGATAATTGCTCGTTTGAAGGATAAGAGGTAAGTGATTGCCTTCTTTTCTGTCATTGCTTGTAGTGTTTTGTATACAAAATTGTCTTTGTATTTTTACCTTACCTGGTCTGTGTTATGGATTACAAAATCACAACTGTTCTGTTACTTTCTTACCATGATACGACATATATTTCAATGTTTTTCGTCTAACTGAGTGACTTCAGAATTGGCTAACTAATGCTGCTTAGATAATTGTTCTTTTCAAAGCATTTAAATTCTGATAGTAGTTTGTATCACACTACAATAATGATACCATAGATTGGCATTACAGAGATCAAATGGACCCATGTAAGAATAGAAAATTCTTGGATGCGGTCTACTTAGTGTTTTTAGGCAAGCCAGATGACCAGAGCCAAGTAGAGGGATTGAGTAGAATGATTTTAGAGGGACAATATAGAATATAGATGAATTACTTATGTGTAGAAAACAATCTACAAAAGGCATGGCAATTGGTGTAAGTTTGAGGGGAAGTAGATAAATATGAGAGAATTTTGGAAGGAGTGCTTGTGCATGGTTCTGTTGTGTTTCTAATTTCCAAATGTTTTGCATAGTATTCCTTACTACATGGTTGCACATACTTGTTTGGAATACAGAACAGAACCATGTTGTATCATGCTGTTACTAATTTTTTTTGCCTTTCGTTCTTGTGCAGCGTTGATGAGTTGCAGAGTCTCTTGAAAGACAAAGAGGCATATAATGCTTTTTTCAATTCACTTGATCAAGTTAAAACCCAGAACAATGTAAGCTTTGTTGCTGCATGTACCATTGTTTGATATTTGTGTTGCTGACTTGCTGACTTTACTGCAGTAATGTTGAACTATTTTCCTACATGATAGCCACCATTTGAAATGATATTTTCCTTTGAAAGGTTCTAAACTTCTAATTATAGGTGGGGTTGCTAAGAATGGCTGCCCTTGTTTGTATTAGTTTGAGCATAAATAGACATACATTTTAGACTTTTAGTAAGTCAATCTAGTTATTGATAATACTTCTGAATTTTCCCAGTTAGTTGAAGATGTCAGACTGGCAAACTGCTGCACATCAGTCCAAATTGGTTTTCTTTTATGCCAGATATTTTTCTTAAAGTTTTATCTGCATCTCCTAGTGCACAAAATTATTGGAAGCTTACGTACTGCAGATAGTAATGTGAGCTTTGTTGCTTCTACCTTATAAATAGAACAAATTGATTGGGCTCTGTTGTTAAATAGTTCAGATGTTAATAACTGTCTGCTTGGGGCTTTGGAAGGTCGGAGTGAACCCCTGTTGCTAACTATGTGTTCTATATAATTTTCTCCTTTTCTCCTTTTCTGTCCCCTCATCTGTGAGGCTGTGGGCTGTGGCACATCTCCTGTGTTTAGGAATTCACGTTGGTGATTATTCTACAATTATTTTATATTTGATGTTAATTTAAAATAGAAGAGTTATCTGAATGCTAGATCTTGGCAAGATATATCCCACATAGAAAATTCTTGTGGTGTCTTGTCGATTTTCTCACCTGTGGCTCTTTGTTAATGCTCAGTTACGCGATGAACTTAGAAAGGAGACATTGCAACTTGCAAGTGAGTTACTCATTCTATTTCTATAAATCGACTTATCAGTGTTTCCAAATCAAGATTATATTTGGATTGGCTGAACTATGAAGAAAATATAAACAACTTGTTATTGTTTATAAATGACATTATTGGGTATATGGTGAATTGCAGGGGAAAATTTAGAAAAGGAGCAAAGGATCTTGGAGCTCAGGAATCAGGTTCAGTACTGTCACCTCCATCTCAGTGACTACTGTAGTTAAGCTATTCATTATTTGAATCAGTCATTATAAAGAATTTAAATTCAATTAAAACCGTGATGAAAACTTTGCAGAATTCTTGCGAGGTGATGCTTTGTGCAAGTTTTTTTAATGTTATCTGGACTTCATAATTTTTTCCCTTGCATTCTAATTGCATTTATGATTTGTACAGTGCACCATAATAAGAACTACAGAACTAGCTGCTGCTCAAGACAGGTTGGCTGGTTTGGAAAGGCAAAAGGACGAGATTATGAAGTCCTATTCTCCTGCTGCACTGCTCGACAAGCTCCAAAGTAAGCGCTCTGAACAGTTGCATCTGCAAGTCCTGTCAGCCGAATACTTTCATTTGAGATTGTTTACCTTGTGATTTGTACTTGAATATGATGTACATTAATACACCACACTCATGCACATGTTTGCTTTGCGTGCATCAACATCTGAATGTTGGCTATGAATGCACCGCCCTCATGTATCAGCCACAGCCAGTGATCAGCTGGGAGCTGGTTCTTGCCACCCATTGGTTCATGTGATAGTGCCAGTTCCAGAAACCTTGTTTAGTTGCTTCTAAAACACTAATTGAAGTTTAATAACGTATTGCTATTTCTCGCACAAACCCATCACTGACATGCACGTACGTTACCTTGGTGCTTGCTCAGAGTCAATGGCAAAGCTGGATAAGGAATCTGAGGAGCTGCATCAGAAGTTCCTGGAGAAGGACATCGACCTGCCTACCTTTGTGCAGAAGTACAAGAAGCTCCGCACTGCCTACCACAAGCAGGCGTTGCTCCATCTTGCCGGCATGACCTCGCTTCGCTGAGATCGTCTGTCTTGTTGGACGAATGATTCGTGGGAGCTTGGCTGTATCCCATTTCTTTCTCGCTCTACAGTATTGTGTGTGTGTCATCTTGGCGCTGTTTTTGAGTGCAGCGTACTGTAGGGCTTGTCAAAAATCAAACTGAGATTGCATGTATAGTTATTACGACTTAGTATATGAGCATCATTACATTTTACATCTTCCTGCTGAGTGGGCCAGTCGGGTTTATTTAGAGTTTTTTTTCTGCTTGATGGTTGATAACTTGGTACACAAACGCAGTGATGTATATTTGAGTATTTACCCGTCATGGAGACACGGAAACAGGCGGAACTCTTCTTTAATGGTTATTAATAAAACACGCAATGTGTCAAGACAGTAGCATGCCATGCGATGACTTATCTCAGTGACTTAACCTGGATTGCATTGCAAGTTGCCAAGAAAGATGCGCTGTACATTTGGATAACTGGATCCTTTTCAGACGCATTTTCGTTCATCGAACAATCCATGAGCCATTGCACGGGACAACAGAATTCTTGTCGATCGATTCACAAAACGTTTTGGGATTACATCTGATCTCTTCATCATTAGCTGTGCATTAGAACGATCCAAAGGTTTATCCCAGTAGTACTCCAGGGTAAGATGAGTGAAAGGTGGCGAGCTCTGTCTGCATCGCCATAAAGAACAAGGTGCCCGTGAAACAAAGTTTGGAGGTATAGGGAAAGGCAGGGCCATGGCTGTGTTGAGTGTTATAGAGGAATCGTGTACGCCCCAAAGATTATCAGGTGCGTATAGTTTATTAGTCACGATACCGGAGTTGTTTAATTTGTTTGGTTACAAGAAGACGGGAGAGTTTGGCTTACTCGGACGGTTTCGGCCGACAATCGCGAGGGTTTGCTCATGGATGGACGGATCGATCTTCTCTTGTGCTTGTTTACGTACATGTAAGTAACTTGCTGATAAAGAGACAAGTTATTTTTCCATAAAAACCTATCAAGTAGGTAGGGTTTTCATCCATATCCATTCGAGCCACATAATTTACATCGGATAATCCACGACGCTATTAATATCTTAGCATTAAAATAATAATTAGTACTAGTTATGTTCTCGTGCTAATTGATCATTTAACCGGTCGTTAAGGGTTGTGGATGGTTGGTCTGCTAGGATGAGTGAAAGAATGAAATAACGTAGCCGGCCACAGGTTACCCGTGCGCGCGTACGAGTGAGATGGGCGTATGCATGTTAGAGATGGCAACGGGCATAAATTTACTGGGTTTTGCTATTTCAAATTCGTGCCCATGAAAGTTGGACGTGCCCGTTAAAAAACCCATGCCCGTAACGGGTGCAGATTTTTGTCCAGACCCATGCCCACTGGAGAAACGGGTACCTACGGGTCGCCCGTGCCCAACAACAGCTATGCAGATTACAGACAGTACAGTGCTTAGCAAGTCAGCAATAAGTTCAATTTATATGCTACTATGCATGAAACAAGCAACGACAAATCCACAATGTACATCACTAGTTCACTCTATCAATTCTCAGTTCATAGTTCACTGGCATAGCATATCATTACAAGTTCACAGTTCACAACTCAGTTAAAACCAAAAGGAGAGACATCAACTACTTCTTGTACTTGACTAATGGGCTATGGGCTGGACTGATTTGCCTGGGAGGCTGGGAACCTGGGTTTATAACTCATATAGATCGGGTTTATATTACCCATGGGTTTACAGATTTGGGTACTATAGGAACGTACCTGAACCCAGCAGACCCGATGGGTTGGGCTTTCTGCCCATTAAGAAACTCATGGGTTAAGAAATTGACTCAGACTCATATCCTAATAGAGTAAAAATCTATCAAGTATCGTGTTTTAGGTACCCATTTCCATCTCTAATGCATGTACGTATTATGCAGGCCTGCCGAGCTGGACATGCCGCTCGTGAAGTACAAGCCAACAAAAAGGCGCGCCGAATCATGCATGCACGCATGGAGGAAATGGGGATTAGCATTGCTAGATCGTTTGGCGCGACGGGACAGGAGGAACGGCCGGTCGGTGCAGCAGCTACTCGATGGTGCCTTCGTCCGTATACCTGTGACACCTAAGCTCATGTAAAATTAGGTCCACATATGGTCCATGTATATGTGTATAAGGAGTGTAGATTAGTCCTATCTTATTTAGCTTGGAAGAAGAAGACTAATATATAAGACTAGAGCTTTCAATGATAGCAAACTCTGATTAACTATTTTGCGTAAAGCGATGATAAAAGTGCAAACAGGTTGCTACATATGCATGGCTTATCCAGAATGATGTTAGGTCTAAACCGATTTAGACTCTAGGGTGTCACATTATGTTTGTAACACCTCAGTCTATGTGAAATTAGACCTATGTGTGGCCCATGTATGTGTGCATAAGGAGTATATATTAGTCCCACCTTGCCTAGCTTGGGAGAAGAAGACCGACATATAATCCTAGGGCTTCCAATGGTAGCAACCTCCGGTTAACCGTTTTGTGCGAGCGGGTTGCTACATGTACGTGGCTTATCCAGAATAGGGTTAGACCAAGCCAGTTTGGACTATAAGGTGTTAAATAATAGTATTAGAGCTAATCCTTGCGGTTACACGGGCGCGTGTGGGTCAGGGGCGTGGGCATATGACGCATGGTGCGTGTGGACCCGGAGTGGACACACGACATGGTATATATGCTAGTACTGAACACACGGATGTATGCCAAGAGGGGAGGTCCTAGTCATTTGCCCCAGTGTGGGTATGTTAAGCCGATGAGGATGTCGGGTTCTTTGAGGGGGTGTATGGGACACCTCGACCCATGTGTGGCCCATGTATGTGTGCATAAGGAGTGTGGATTAGTCCCACCTTGCCCAGCTTCGGAGAAGAAGACCAATATATAAGCCTAGGGCTTTCAATAGTAGCAACATTTGGTTAACCATTTTGCGTGAAGTAAGGACGAAAGTGCAAGCGGATTGCTATATGTGCGCGGCTTATCCAGAATGGGGTTAGGCATAAGCCGGTTTGGACCTTAGGATGTTACAATACTGCCATCTGTCAGAAGTAGTAGGTTGGTGTAGGGGATGGACCTACACTAACGTTATTTATTTTGATTACAATGATGATTTTACATATTGTAACAATTCAGTTTTTGCACTTACTTTATGATATTTACTTCAAATGTTGCCTCTTATGCAAACTAACCATATTATGGCTTCCTTTGTCAATTCTTATGTAAGCATTAACTCTGTTAAACCTCCTAGTGTAACTTGTGGAGTATTTTTTTGTACTCATGTTGCTCAATGTAATTCTTTCAGAGGAAGCCCTCGACGACTTCGGTGAGGATTGTGACTAGGCCACGTCTTACAGTAATTCGCCTTGTGGGAAGGCTGGATGGGCTGCTACTTCATTTAATTCTTCTTCTGCTGCGTATATTTAAATTTGGTTTACAGACTATTGATGTAAACTTTGGCCATCGGGCTCATATTAGTTAAATAAAGTTGTCATTGTACATGATATTTGTCTTTGTTTTCACTATGTGCACTAGCTTTCCTTGGATAGTGCGATTAACACAGAGGGTTTCGGAGTTATTGCTCCGGGTCCTGACAGTCGTGTAGTGATTGCACATGTCATTTTTGGATTGGCTGTGCAGAGATTGCACATGTCATTTCTTGAATAGCTATGTAGAGATTACACGAGCTTGTATTTGTGGTTGGTCTCGCCTGAGTCGTTTAAGGACCAAATTCTTGTGCTTCTCATTTATACACACAAATCGTGCAACTACAAGTCTAGTTATAGGATGGACCTGACCCACTAATTTGCTTAGCTCCGGTATGAATCCTATGTAAATATTGGTCTGTGGATTTCTAGATTTATATTGTGCTTGATGGGAGTGACCCGTAATGGTCACTGCTCTTGTGAATTTGGTAACGTGAAGGTCCATAGACTCCCTAACAACTTTGTTCCTCACTGAAAATGTAGCCCGGGAAGGAAATGTTCTAGGGGTGAGGCGTAACCCGGGATGGAAATGATCACTGTTGCCAGTGTTGATGATCACCCTAGAGTGGGAGTAAGCATTGAAGGTAAGCATTGTAAAAGTCTTGTTATAATTTTCTTAGTTGCACATCTACGAAAGCATGTAGTGATCGATATTATGAGTTAATCGTATCTTATGGGTAAAACTATACAACCTCTGTAGAGTGTTAAAAATCTATCTGAATAATTGTGCCTCCAAATATGGGCAAAAGTATAGAAATATTACACTTACGTAGTTTTCATAAATTAATGGTTTCTTGGAAATGGTTGTGATAACTTAATTTGAATAGAAATGAAAGCAGAGGGATTCCGTTCTCATGATGAACTTGACTCAAAAATGGATATTGGTTTTGAAATTAACTAAATTAGTATATTTGACAAATTGGCTTTATGCTAAACGAGACATAAGACCTTCATTGGACAAGGCTTTTATGTAGATATAAAAATATACACTTGCATTATGCTATAGAGATTTGATGAATACTTTTCTACTCATTGTTGCTTAATACGTTGTTTTAGATGGCAAAAGTGATGGCCCGGTGTATTGATAGGCCCATGCCTCTAGCTATGACATGGAAGACGAATGCCAGGACTAGGTTTAACCCTAGTTGATTGTCTGTGACAGATCATGGAGACCATTTTTGGTTTATTTATTATTCCGCCACTTTGTTATGAACAATCCTATTTGGCTTGTTGGCCCATTATGTAGCATCCACCGTGCCGAGCTCAAGGAAACTATCTTCCACTTCCACCCTTATGCCATAGTGGAATTAGCCAACCCAGTCTTGGGACACTTTTAATGAGAGGAATGTCACCATCATCCACTTGGCTTGCTTTACACTTGCTCAGTAAGGACCATAAAGACCACGCTCTTAGAACTCCGTTGTCTATGTGAGATGTGGAAAATGGCTTCCGACAGAATTGTCGATGCCTTAGGCAGAGCCCAATTAGGAGGAACCAGCCTTGCCCCAGGAGGAGCCCCAGGCAGCAGTAGAGTAGGACGTGCCGCCTTTAGTGCCGCACCACCACTACTAGTTTGCACCAGCATCATCGCACCCGTCCATGTACACTCTGGAGCTGCGCCAAAAGTGTTTTGGAGGATTCCTTGATGAGTAGGACTACAGCTTCCTAAACAGGACCCAACCTGTGGGATCGGTTGTTAGAACTCATATTGATGTATTTTGGATAGTGAGCTATTATCTTTATTTCACATGAACGCTAGACCTATTGTAGTGATGTTTGTAATAATTTATCTACCGCATGAATTGCATGCCACCTAAGTGCACTATACATGCCAGTCACATAAGATTTATGTTATGCAATTGCATGTTTTCCTTCATTGAGTGTTGATTTCTTCGTACTATTGTGTCACTAGAATCCCTCATAGATGCTCTGTCTTCTTGTAACTTCTATTCTCATCTACTTCTATGCCATCAACAAATGGCAGGAGGCCGTCGCAACTAGACTATGCCACCACCACCAGAGAACCCCACCATGGCTGATGTCATGGCCTTTAATTAAGCCACACCTAGCCTCGTCACCAACATCACTCTAACCATTGTTTTTAATTTGATCTCCGAATGTCTGTTTTTTAAAAACTAGTCTTCTCTGTCTATTTACCGTGTGTGTATGGCAGATACCTACTAAGTTACAGTAGCTCCATCGCGCACGATAAATCCTTGAAGAGAGCTATTTTTGAAAAAACATACTCCAAGATTAAATTTGAAATAAAAAGGTAGTAACTCAGCTCGTTCCGGCCTTGGTGGACTCCCTTACGCACCCGAACCCGATTCCTTCCCGCTTGGCTGCTGGGCCACCTGGGCTATCTCTCTCTCTCTCTCTCCTGGCCCACCTGAGCTCGCCGCAAGCTATTCTTAACCCCCTCGCTCCCCGTGGAAACCCCCAAACCCTACAACGAATCAGCGCAGCAGGCCATCAGCCTCCACCACCTCTCCGAGGCTTGGAGCTCCGGCTACCCTTCCACGCGCTTCTCCGCCCATGGCTGAACCCGAGGCAGCGGCCGCCGCAGCCACAGCGATGGAAACTGAGGCGTCGGAGGCGGCTGCGGAGAACCCTAGTCTGAAGAGGGAGCGGGAGGAGGGGGACGACTCCGCCGCCGGTGCCGCCGGCCAGGCGGTGGCTAAGAAACAGAAGGTGGGGGGAGAGGCGAAGGATGAGGGGGAGAGGGAGGAAGAGGGGGCGAAGGAGGAGCCGGAGGGGAAGCCGGTGAAGTTGGGGCCAAAGGAGTTCGCCTCGGCCGTCGAGATGTTCGACTATTTCTTCTCCCTGCTCCACTCGTGGGCGCCGTACCTTGAGATCAATAAGGTGAGGGTTAGGATTTGATTATCTATTGCGGTCTCGCGCTGTTACGGTTACAAAAATGTTGTTCCTTTGTGGTGATTTGCGATGCGCCTCGTAGTCTAATTTGGTTTGCTAGAATTTTAGTCATGCTACGGCGGTTACAAGCTTGTAGGATGATTCCATTAGCTTCAGTTAGTTCGTGGCGCCTGGATGATTAGGCAAGGTTGCTGTTTTATATCGATTTGCTCCTAGTATCTAACTTGTTCGATTTGATAAATCGAGTGTTAGCCTTGTAACTAAACCAAGTTTGCACAAAAAGGTTGTAAACTAATCTTATGGCCTGCTTAGGCCTTCCACTGTCACATCATGCTGGTTTGATTTAATTAGTTTCAGTGATTTAGTGGCCAAGCAATATTGCTCCTTTACTTATCTTTGCTTTGGTTTCTTATGATAATTTCTTATTGCAAAAATGGAGTACGTGGTCTAATTAGGGCTTCCAGCTGCTTTGTCTTGATTTATTGAGGCTCCGTATGAGTTTTGCCATGTGATGTTCGATGAACTGGGGTGGTTCTGCAGTTGTTTTTAGTGTACCACGAATGTGTCAAATTTTTATGGTGTTGTGTGCCAACTATATGTGAATAATTTGTCTTCATTCGTGGTTAATGTTGCTACCATAATCACAATGAACTCCAGTTGAGACATTGAGCCTGTTTGGTTTGGCTTGAAGTGTTATATTAGATTGGATTTGATTAGTTGGATTCCTCCAAGTGGTTTTGTGGTGCTTTGGCAAGAAGAGTTTGCTGTTAATATTGAGTTATTGACAGAATGTGTAGCAACATTGTTAATTTATTCCTTCAAGTTTCTAGTGACTATGCAGCACCGGAGAGGGAATAGAGATCCCTCTTTTTTTTTCTGTCAGATATTGCTATCCTTGAAGAAATCTCCAGTACCTGGGACTTCGTTAGTTACTCTTATAGGTAGGATATGATGTGATAGATAAACTAAATTAGACTTGTCTTTTGTTGTGTTGACACAATCTTTATGACATGTGAGTTAGAAACTTATAATTGTCCCATGTTTTTTTTTTGAGTATATTATGGGCCTGTTTGGCTGCGGCTTTTGGCTGAAATCTTTAAATTTTGGCTGTTTACGGTACAGATTACGGAGAGACAGATACTCACTTGCGATTTTGGCTGGTACAGATGTTGGACTTTTAACGTGTAGATCGTTTAACTTGTAGACCCCGTCTTGAAAAAATACTCCGTTTGAAAGTTAGGTACTGTAGCAAAAGCCAAAAGCTGTCAGCTTCGGAGGAAAAGAACATGCCCTATAATTCATATCGGAGTTGTGGTTTTTATTGTACTTACTACATTTGGAACTTCTTTTGTTAGAATTTACGGTGAGTCGGTGATGACAGGGTATTTGCATTGTTTGCATTTGTAGAATTTAATCCGAAATTCAGCAACACTGCATTTATGGTTTGATTGCACTGAAAATTCAAGTGCCTGACTAACATATGAGTTACAAAAACACATACCGTTGATTCTTCATCCATATTTGCCTGTTGCAGTATGAGCATATGGTGTTGGAGGACTTGCTGAAGAAAGGCCATGCTGAGCCCAATAAGAAGATTGGACTGGGCATTGAAGCGTTTGAGATTCGCAATCACCCTGTGTGGCAAAGCCATTGTTTCTTTGTTCGTAGAGTTGACGGATCTGCCGATGATTTCAGCTTCCGCAAGTGCGTTGACAGCATACTTCCGCTCCCTGAGGAAATGAAGATTGGCAATAAATCTTCGAATGGCAAGAAGGCTGGCGGCTACTATAAGGGTGGTGGGGGTAGAGGAGGAGGACGAGGTGGTGGCCGAGGTGGCGGGCGTGGTGGCCGTGGCCGGGGTAGGAGAGGCAACTAGGAACTCAATAAACCCCACAATTTTGCCTGTCTAATGCCAATCCTTCAAAACGAGGCATTTATCATAATCTGTGCGTGTTTGTTTGCCACTATACCTGTCCTAGAGACGAATGCTCCACCTGAGATGTACTGTGCAACTGAGATACATGATGCACCATGTTGCTCTTGACTCCATGGCGTTCTGTTTAGCTTGTTTCTGTTATTCCATTGCAATTTTGTTTTTTCCATCTTCGTGCCGTCCTACCAATCGAGGTGTTTCGCGTGGAGGGGGCGGCGGTCAAATGGAAGATCCACGACTGTACTGCCGGAGTTAAGAGAACAGAATATGCTATTGAGTGTGCTGCTCAAAACACACGTACTGCGGTATTGGTCAACGTGTTAGTGGTAAGTAAGGCAGTGACAGAATCATGTCTGGGTCTGTTCTTTTCTTCTGAAGCTGATGTCTTTTGATTTTTACTATAATACCTAATTTTTAAACGAAGTATTTTCTCAAGATAGGGTCTACAAGTTAAACGATCTACACGTTAAAAACTTAACATCTGTATAAATCAAAATTATAAATGAGTATCTGTATCTTCGTAATTTATACTATAAATATTCAAAATTTAAAAATTTCAATCAAAAGTCATAAATCGCAGCTGTTGCCAAACAGACCCTCTTGCACACGCCCCTTCCATGAGGACCGTGGCTAGAACGAGAACGAGTCGGTTGTGATCATGCGATTTGGCACCTCCCTGGCTCCCTGTACGGCCAGGAAGTACAAGAAGGCGCTTTAGATCTCCTCGGTACGGGTCTTGTCACTTGTCACTGGCATGCTAAATTCAAGGGCGGAGTATTTGCCGGGTTCAAGCGACGACGTTCTTCAGCTTACACCATCTAACTCCTTAGTATTATAAGTATGTAATCCCTTATTACAAGCTATAAGTTAGTGTTGTGAGTTCCTAATGAACCCAATAACCTTTTTTTCCTAAGTCTGCCCTAATGCTTCGACCTTTTTCTGAGCGGAACTTGTTGCGTCCTTCCCGTGCGGTTGAACTCGAGCAGACTATTCCCCATCCCATTTGGTCGCTGCTGATCTTTATGATGATTTAACCATTATGTGTGAGTTTCGACTATGACTAAACCGTTTCAAAAAGCTGTTTTAATAAACCGTTTTAAAATAATGGCAAAAAAATTTATAAATTAGAACCTGAAAAAGAACAAGATTTATATAATAATCCTACTACAAGGCTCTGGCTAATCATCGGTAGTGAAACCAATGACCACCTTCTCTAGGAAGAAGAAAAAGGAACATATGGGTTGTTCTTTTAGGCTTCTAGCTTTTAATTTATCTATAGTAATTAGCTTTCAAATAAGTGTCTTTTTAAGACATAATTTATAAGTCAATTATAGTAGATATTGTACCGACTTCAGATATATCGGCCAAAATCATACATAAATGTTTTTCTCCATACTCTCTCACAAACAAAAAGAATTTAAAAATTTCAGCCAAAGTCATAGTCTAAAAAAACGACCCCATAAGTTTTTTTTCTCACTTGTGGCATATCCACATATGCACTAGCGGCACTAGTGTCTGGCTCTTGCTTGCTTCCTTGTCAGCTACTACTACTACTGGGCCAAAGTTTGGCAAATCTCTACCACTGCTGTTGCTGTATTCTAGGTAGCTTTACATGGCTATCGACAATGGCCTTTTACTGAGCAGAGAGACTCAAGCATCAACAACGGTCTTGACTGTCGAGAGTGCGAGGAACTTCTGTCTTGATCGCAAAACACTGCTCTTACAACTGCTTTTAGAAGTGGATCAAACAGAGGATACGAGCCCTAAGTAAGAATAATAGGTAGGTTTTTTAACATTTATATCTTAGTTTTCTATAGTAACTAACTTTTAAATATGATGTCTTTTTAAGATGGGATCTACAAGTCGATTGTAGTAGATATTTTTCTAACTTTATCTATATCGGCCAAATTTATACGTAAACATCTCTTTCTCCATACTCTCTCCTGAACAACCAGAATTTAAAATTTTAAAACATAAGCTACAGAGTAAAAGAAGTCACCCAATTAATATGCCAATGTTTCTTGAATCAGACGTGGCAGCTGGGTCCGGGTGATGTGGATGCTAGCTAGGACGCGCACGAACGGTGGGTAAGTGGATAAGACTCACCTCACCTGCCCGCTTGGTCTTTTTCTGCTGAAAACAGCATATGCAGCTGTCGCGAAGCAAAGGTTGGGAGGGTTGGCTTTGGACGCATGACGGCGAAGACTGCACCTGCACGCTTCCTAAACTACTGTAGTCCACCTATGTTCTTAGCATGTATGGGAGCTTACGTGGCACCAACTATATATAAAGATGGAAAACGAGAACTCTCTTGCCTTTGGCCGCTGGTTGGGTGGGTGAATAAAGATGCGGTAAACAGGGCGGTGATTTTTAGTGGTCGAACTGTTAAAGAAGTAATACTGCTTTGTTAACTTGCACTAATTTAAGAAGCACTCAAGTACATGATGTGAAAATTACCAAAGATCGTAAACACATGCAGTACCTCCTAATTTGATCTCAGTACGCTGTGTTCAAATGCCATGGTTAGTGCTCAAACCAACACTTACAGTAGGCAGTGGCGGATCTAGGATTGAGATACGCCCCGGGCTAAATTTAAACTAAGTAATAATCTAGCATACCATAAGTCTAAAACTATATTATGATATAACAAAAAATACGCTATAAATGTATCATTGATATAAAAATTTTCCTTAATGCTCAATACTTGTATAGTTCAAGTTTTCAACACAAATCACAATAAAAAAAGTATATAAAACTATACAGATTGTAGCGTAATAAATATAAAGTACCTTAAATCCTAAATGAATGTTTGCTCACTATCTTATGCTGCTAGTCCACCATTTCCTCGTCAATAATAGGGCAAGAACTAGAGCCTACAAGGACAACATAAAAAATAAAATATGCATATAGATAAATTCAAATAGCATGATTATTACATTTGAAATAAATTAACGTACCACTTGTACAAGAAAATTGTTTTTTGCATAATCTTATCCCTTGAAAATATTCTAAATTTTTTTCATCTAATCATTTGTACTAATTCTAAAACATAAAAATAATTTTGTTACTGTTTTACCTGCTCCACTCATAGCCTCGGTAGTCAATTAAACCGGATTCTTGGAAGTTGAATCGATCGCTCGGCCTCGATCAGTTAAATGAATCCATCGCATTTCGCCATGATGCGTCGCCTCGGCCATTCCGCCCATTCGGCGTTTCGGTGTCTCATTTCGCCATGACGCGCCGCCTAGCCTATTCCGCCCCCAGCCCGTCTCCTCGTCTCATCTCACTCTCTGGCTCTCTGCTCCGGTGCTCCCTGGCTCTCACTCTTTGCTCCGGTGTTCTCTGCTCGCCGCTCGAAGCTCGGTTCGCGCTCGGCCGCTCGCCGTGCTCGGCCTGCGCCCTGCGGGTCCGTGAGGCGAGGGGCGGAGACCGGAGCGTGGAGCGATGGAGCGCGGAGCGGCGGAGGCGCGTAGGTCCACGACCACGACTCCACGAGCAGCGGCGCAGGCGAGGGCGACAGCCGGCGGTGGAGATGCGCGCAGGCAAGGCGGCGGCCGACGGTGGGGGCGCGCGGACAGCGGCGACGCTGCGTGCCTGCGTCCGCGTCGGGAGCGAGGGGCGAGACCGTGGCGACGCTGCGTCCGCGTCCGCGTCGGGAGGCGCGCACAGCGGCGCAGGCAAGGCGGCGGCCGGCGATGGGGCTCGTGCAGGAGAGGACTGGGCTTAGATCTGAGATCTGATTTGAGCAGCTGGGGCTGGGGATTGGGGATTAGGGTTTCTTCTCTAGTTCTTTTGGTCTTGGTGGATGACTCTTGGGCTGTTGACTTGATGGGCTGATTTGTCTACTATGGGTTGTCTCATGTGTGGGCTACCAGGCTGATAATTTTGAGGCCTCGGGCTGGGTTGTTAGGCTGATAATTTTTAGGTATATTTATAGTGGGGTAGTATTAATAGAATTGCTGGGCCTCGGGCTATAGCCTACCCAGCCCGAGGCCCAGTTCCGCCCCTGACAGTAGGTATGTTATAACAAGATCGTACGGTATGAAAAGTACTTCTATTACTACGGGCGACCGCTCCGATTTTGGTTGGGACATTAGGGAGGTCCCAAAAAATCTCACGTATGTTCTTGAACTTTGGAAGGTAGGCAGTATGTAGCATGTTCCGCATGTCAGAATTTATGGGACATTTCTTGAGTCTCAACCGATGTAATTGGACTTGAGAGTGGTTGCCTTAGGTAGTGGGAAATCTACATCCTATATATGTGCACTAGTTTTTTATGTGGATACTAGTAGAGTGCTCGTGCGTTGCAACAAAATCCTAAAAGAGGGTGAGACATGGGGCTAGTGTATATAATCAACAGCAGAGGAATTGAAATAATCATAAATGGCACACATACCTCGAGCAAACTCATGCTTGGCTACATCAACCTTGTTAAATGCAAGGACCAGAGGCAAATGGGTCTTGTAGAGAATAATGCATGCATAAAGCATGTTGTTCATGAATGTTGCAGGGTTTGTTGATCTAGGAGTGTCAATTGCATATGCAACGACTATTGGAAATGTTGATGCAAAAGCTTCAGTGACGATAGCTCCTGAAGCCGACCATGTGAAGATTTCAATCTGCCCTGGGGTATCCACCAGCACATAATCCAGCTGGTCTGCTCGTCTTGCAATAACAGATAAAACATGTAAGGATAAATATTTGGTGCCATATTAGCTGAATGACACAAGGGTGGCGGAAAAAGGCATTTCCCAACATACCACCAATGTAGCATACAAAATTTGGAAAGTATTCAACATGACATCAACTAAATTTCTCTACACACTACAGTAAGCTAAAACTAAGCACAATTTCTACAACAGTTTACATGAAATTATCGAACTTGACATGGCACCCATCTTTTGTCAAAATATCTAGGAAAGATCGGCATTTCTTAAAACATATCCATCATATATGCATTAGATCACCATTCTTCTTATGTTAATATTATCGTGAGTAACATTGAGCATTCACTTTCTGGTTAGAAATTTAAGAATAGAACAAATTAAGATATTATCCCAGTGTAGATGCGAATTCCTAAAACTATCTAAATAAGTGAAATTGAACAACTAACAACTTATCTGAGAACTCTTGAATGCGCAGAAATAATTTCTGTTGCTCTCCTACTATGTGCTTGATGTCTATACACCACATACTACCATCCAGCTTAAATTGGCGGTTATAAGTTTGTACTACTTCCTATTTTATAGCCTAACGGAGTATGTTCATGCAAGATCCAATCCACACAATCGATTCAAACAAGAGATGAAATAGATGATTGTGGGCCAGAAAGCACACCTCATAGAACTTGGTGGAGAACAAGTTGAGCGAAGTGAGGATAGCGCCATTGGGACCAAGGCCATACTCCTTCATCACCTCCTTGTAACGCACTGTATCACGGATGTCAATGTTGGCCCCAAACGGTAGCGTCATCACAGCGGGGTCAAGGTTGAGAACATAACCCCTCATGTTTGACGCCTGTGTGTGGCACAGTAGTCGGTGCATGAAGGTTGTCTTCCCCGTACCTGCATCGTAGTCCAAAACCCTAAGCTCCCAACCCCGAAATCACTCGACAAAAGCTCAAGTATCACAGGTTTGTTGGGCGATTCCTACAACGAAAATGCCAATTGAACAGTGGTAAACAAAATCGACGCACCGGCCATGTCGATGACGACGATGATGATCATCGGTTTCTTCTTAAGTTGGTGCGCCCCGGGCCGATAGAGAGGCTCCCGATGGAGTCAGCGAGCTCCTCGCTCTTCCCCTTCCCATCATCCTCTTCCACCGCCTTCGCCTTCCCCTTCCCTTGCGCGTCCGTCTGCACACATCCGATACCAAGCGCACGAAATAGTCACAATTAAAAAAAAGAAAATAGAAATAAAATCCCCGAGGAGAGAAAGCGAGGCGGCGGCAGGCCCGTGGGGAGGCGGGCTAGGGACGTGGAGGAGGGTGGAAGTCGACGAGGTGGAGGGCGCCATTTGCCCCTTGTGGGAGAGATGTGGGAGGGAGAG
The DNA here is from genome assembly GCA_036346245.1 of Bonia amplexicaulis. Taxonomy (NCBI): domain Eukaryota; kingdom Viridiplantae; phylum Streptophyta; class Magnoliopsida; order Poales; family Poaceae; genus Bonia; species Bonia amplexicaulis. The sequence goes on from CM070741.1 coordinate 3,313,454, forward strand.
GCAGTTGGGAGGAGGGCGTCATTCTCACGGATCTACTGCAAGTGCAAAGGTTGGGGATGGTAGAGAGGGGGAGGGGATGGTACCATCCGTGGAGGCGCTTTTGGAGGTTGATGGTGTACTCACGGTTAACCACCTCATCCTTGTGGATCTTGGGTGGTGTGGCGGCATGGGTGGGGAGGAGGAGGCGGGCGGGCGGGGAGAAGGAGGCGGCGGTGGGGTGGGAGGAGGAGGCGGGTGGATCGGAGGAGGGGGAGGAGGCGCGGCGGCGGAGGAGGGGTAGGAGGAGGTGGCATCGCGGGGTGGGAAGGAGGCGGCGGCACTGAGGGGAGGAGGAGGCAAGGCGATGGAGCGGAGGCGGGGAGGATGAGGTGGCGGTGCGGGGTGGGGCGAGCGGTTGCGGAGGAGGCGGCGAGTGGTTTCACGGAGGAGGCGAGGCGGAGCGGTTTCACGGAGGAGATGTGAGACGTGACTCTGGGCCCACATGTCGGTGTAACAAAAACTGTAGAAGAGGCTTATGGATAACGCACCGACGACCACCAACTCATTCTTTTAGAAATAGTAAAGATATAAGGTGTAAAACTCTTCATCCATGTGGATTAAACTTCTCAAGAGGCAATCTACGCGTTTAGGGCAAGAAAGGATTCGCAGACCGCACCTGATTTTATATCCCTACACTGCTCCTTCACGTGCACTAAAGTTTTATAAAGCAATCTGTACGTGTTAGTTCATTGGTTGCGTTTTTTATTTTTTATAGTCTTCAAGATATAGTTTTGATCGTTAAATTTTATAACTTTATATTAAGATATATTAATAAAATTATAAATTTTTTATAGATCAATCTAATGATATAATTTTCGTATAACCAATCTAGATAATTTTAAATTTATTGATAGTCAAATCGAATAAAGAAAAATAGAGAGACTAACATAAGAAGATCTACACTTAATTTCGCATCACTTTTTCTATGCAATGCTCTCACAGTGGATTGAATTTCTCATAAGACAATCCACAGGTTTACGGTAAGAGATGGTTTACATCTTGTAACTCAGAAACGAAAAGGGAAAAAAAAAGGAAAACCCACCCAAACGAACAAATACAAAACAAAAAACCAAACCAAAAAGCAAAAAATAAAAATAAAAAAATAGAGAGATTATACGATTTTTGCGCCCTCCTCTTCGGCGTCCTCGCTACTCTGCCCCAGCGAGCCCCAATACGACCAACCCTCCCGCCCGGCGCCGCCGCTCGCCTCGGGCGATGTACAAGCTCAGCGGCCGTGGCGGCGGGCGCGGCGGCGGCGCCGCGAAGCGCCCGCCGGCCCCCACGGTCGCGGCCGGGGCGCCGCCTCCTCCATCGGCGGCATGGCTGCACCTCCCGGGGTCGCGGCGCCGCAGCCGCAGCGGCGGCGGTGGCGGGCGCGACGAGGCGTTCCGCCTGGAGTCCAGCGGACCGCCTGCCTTCGCGGCAATCATAAGGCTGACCCCCGACCTCGTTGACGAGATCCGGCGGGTGGAGGAGGCCGGTGGCGGCGCCAGCATCAAGTTCAACTCCAACATGTACAACTCCTCGGAGAACGTGAGCTTTCTCTCTTCCTCCGTCGTTTAGTTCTGTTCCCTTGAGTCCCAAGTTATAACCTAACCAATTTCGATATTTTGCCCATTATGGCATAGCCTAACTCGAGATTAATTTGCTCGGAAGCCGTGGAAGCATCAGTTTCTGGTTTTTCTGTGATGCTGTTCCTGAGTTTGGGTTACTTCATTGTGTAATTTGCATTCATATTTCTCAAATTTACTGCGTGGTACCTACAATATAAGTTTGAATTGTTAGGACATAATGATATATTAGCCTAACTCACGTTAGGATTGCCAATTATCACTTCTTGTAGTACGGTAGCCTTGGTACTTTTGTTCTTAGAGGACAGTGATCTCTTTCATTGCTCGTTTTGTCCTTTCAGTAGCAAATTTGGCTTAGGATTCGTTCAAATGCTTCCTGCTTATTGTTGAGTGACAGTTCGTGCTGTAGTTTGGTTTTGTTAGGGTGTCGTGACTATTCGTTCATTGATGTCTCTTTTTTTGTGTAGTTTGCATTAGTTTGATATGTTGGAGCACAATGATCTATTACATCCTCATTGGAAGCTTCTGTTGTTTGGTTGGGGATGGATTTGGTGATTTCGTGCATGAATCCTTAACTTTTTACATGCATCTGTTGTCCTTCCTAATTTGATTTGCTTTATCCTTTAGGTAGAATGGGAGCAAGTGCAATGTTTCTTTGATGATTCTATTGGATAGTATGCGGCATACAATTTGATTTGAAGTTGTTGAAATTTCACTTTGGCTTCATGATATCTACACGTAATTTTATTATTTTTGGTTGTGCAATTAGCAAGGTTGTCACGGCGTCGCCTAGGCGTCCTTGCGGCCGGAGGAGGTCGCCATGGTCTTTCGCCTCGCTGATCCCCTGCTGACGCCTGGCTAGGGTTGGGCCGGACGCGGAGGCGGCGGCGGGAGAGGAGGCGACGCAGGAGGCGGCGGGAGAGGAGCCGGACGTGGGAGGCGGCGGGAGAGGAGCCGGACGCGGGAGGTGGCGGGGAGAGGAGGCCGGACCGGGAGGCGGCGGCGGGGGAGGAGGCGGGCGGGAGGCGGCGACGGGAGGCGGGAGAGGCGGAGAGGTCGGGCGGCGGGGAGGAGGGGGGCGGAGAAGTCGGGAGCGAGAGACGGGAGGCGCTGCATTCTGTTTTTTTATGAGAGGAGGGGGTATATGATAGTATGATACTGAAACTGTATGCATATGAGATACGGCGTCGCGCCTGGCGTCGCCTAGGCGTCCAGGCGCCTCTCACTCGCCGTGGTCGCCGTGACAACCATGGCAATTAGTTCTTGCATTGGTTATTTAATTCTTTGTTGTTAGGTTAGGATGAGTTTAGATTGTTATGCTGTTTAGGATTGATCAAAGTTTTCCTCAATGATAATCCAAACTTAATTCAGCTCAATAAGATCACACTTTACATTTTAGCACTCATGTTCCAAGTTCTTGATGGCTTTTCGCATGATTTAGTTTAACACCACTTTCGTAATTGTTAGTGCATGACATGCTGATGCATTTCTCATTTGGGTCTTTTATTTGGAGCCTTTTTTTTATTGTAACTCAGTGATGTTTTGGACTAATGAGGAGAGATATATATTTCTTCTTAAAAATCATCCACATGGTTTTTGCTAAAGAATCACACAAGTGATGGGTACCGAGTTCCACTAGGGTTCAATAATTTCAAACAGGACACACGAAATCCAAAATGTGAACTAGTTTTCTGGTGAACTGCACGGATCTTAAAATTATTTCTGCACAATGTGAGCTGGTTTTAAAGAAAAGGGAAATAACAGGTAGCTGGTGTGTTGGGTTGTCTTAAGACCGTTTGGATTTTTATCTTTCTAGCTTACATGACATGTCAGTCTAGTGATGTGAACCCCTACTTCTATGTCTGGTTGGTGATGTTTATGGATCCTAGTTCTACTATTTTGTTTTGTTTGTAAAAGCTGTTTCAATAACATGTTGCTTAAACACCACAGTTTTCTGTTATCTACTGTAATATGCATGTTTTGCCAATGCCAAGTGATAAGCTTACTGGTTATAACTTTGTAGTGTCCCTACTTTATCATGTACGGAGTCAACTTTTTTAGTTTCAAAGTACTTAGTGTTATGAATATTGTGTGTATATTTATGAGGCCCAAAGGGTAATATATATAGAGTACAAAGGGATATACAGAGGAATATGCCATATAAAGAAACCAAGACATATGAGGAAACAAATAACAATCCTATTCTATCCTTAACACCCCCCTCAAACTCATGGTGGATCACGCATACTGAGTTTGGAGAGAAAATACAAATGTTGTGTTCTAGTTTGGGACTTCGTGAAGAAGTCGACAAGTCAGTAACTCGATAAGCATAAGCGTAGAGCAAATATTCCCTCTTGCACCTGTGAGTGGGTGTATGAAGCATCCATTCCAATGTGCTTAGTGAGCTCATGCTTCACTGGATCACGAGCAATATTGATAGCACTTGTACTGTCAGACATAAGTGTCGTAGGTCCCCTCACATCACAGGTACACCAAAGTCTGCAAGTAGCCACCTCAACCAAGTAATCTCTGTTGTCACTGCTGCCATAACTCTCAACTCAGCCTCTGCACTCGAGCGGAAATTGCGATGCGCTTTTTGTCTTCCAGGCAATCAAGGAGGAGCCAAGAAAAACACAGTAAGTAGAAATAGAACGACGATCAGAAGGATCACTAGCCTAGGTCGCATCAGAGTACGCCTGAAGCTCTAGTGAGGTGGAGCTAAGGAAAAACAAGCGACGAGAGATTGTCCTCGCAAGTAGCGAAGGACACGAAGGAGGTGACTGTAGTGAAGATGAGTAAGACTGGCCATGAACTGACTCAGGATATGAACAACATAAGCAATATCAGGGCAAGTGCTCACAAGATATACCAGACTTTTGATAAGATGGCGATAACGGGTAGGATCCTTAAGAAGATCACCATCAGTAGCACGAAGCTGAAGGGAGAGCTCCATAGGAGTCTCAGCAGTGTGAGTGTCAGTCAAACCAGACCGACCAAGAAGATCCTAGACATGCTTCTGCTGGGAGAGGTAGTAACCCTCAGGCATGGAAGAAACCTTAATCCCAAGGAAGTACGTAAGCAAACCAAGATCAGTCATCAGAAACTGCTCACTGAGATGCTTCTTCACGTATGTGATGAGTGAAGAATCATCACCAGTAATGAGCATATCATCCACATATAGAAGTAGTGTCCTACCTCGAGGTGAGACATGGGCAAAAAGAGCAGGATCATGGGCACTAATAGTGAAACCGGCATCGGTAATCACTGAGGTGAAACACACAAACCAGGCACGAGGGGCCTGTTTAAGGCCATAAAGAGCACGACGAAGACGACAAACATGGCCACCTGGAACAGAATACCCATGTGGTGGTTGCATGTAAACCTCATGCAAAACACCATTAAGAAAGGTATTCTTAATGTCCAATTGAGAGATAGACCACCGGCGAACAGAAGCAACCACAACAAGAGTGCGAACAGTGGTCATATGGGCAACAGAGGCAAACGTCTTATCGTAATCACGACTATACTCTTGCTGGAAGCCACGAGCCACAAGACGAGCCTTGTAGCGCTCAATAGTACCATCAGACCTGATCTTAATCTTGTACACCCACTTGCACATGATAGGACGAGCATGCACATGTATCGGTACAATATCCCAAGTCTCCGTTCGTGTAAGAGCATCAAGCTCCTCTACCACAGCGAGCTGCCACTCAGAATGAGAAACAGCCTCACGATAAGAGCTAGGCTCAATGATAGAGAGAGCATGAGCGATCGAAGTAAAACCAAGACGATCAGGAGGTCGAAGGGATGTTCGGTCACGAAGGGCGTAACGAGGAGCATCATTAGAGAAATCAGACGTCGGTGTCGGCAAAATGCCAGAAGATGAGTCTGGTGAAGGATGAGGACGTCTGGAGTAGTGCACCCTAGAGAAACGAGACGGTGGTACTGTAGGAGGAAGAGGCGGTGCTGCAGAAGGCAACATAGGAGGGGAAGGTACAGAAGGAACTACATGAGACAGGCTGGAGTAAGGTTGTGAAAGAGGAGAAATGGGTGAAGAGTCTGGGAGAGACAACCATGAGATCGTCTCAATGGTGGAAGCAGGACGAGGAGCTGAATCTCGATAGAAGAATGGTTGAGATTCATCAAAGACAACGTCTCGTGAGATTCTAATCCGTCGAGCAGACGGACCATAACAACGATAACCCTTATGCTCAGAACTGTACCCAAGGAATACACACTCAACTGACCGAGCTGACAGTTTGGTGCGCTCACGAGGCTGCAGTAGGACAAAACATGTGCAGGCAAAAACACGAAGGTGACTATACTGGGGGACTCTAGAATAGAGATGCTCTATAGGACTGACATCCTTAAGAGCAGTAGAAGGCTGCATATTGATGAGATATACAGCCGTAGAAACAGCTTCCGTCCAGAACTATGGTGGAACGTGAGAAGGAAGAAGAAGAGTGCGAACAGTCTCAAGCAGATGACGATGCTTGCGTTCAGCCACTCCATTCTGAGCATGGGCACCAGGACAAGAAGACTGGTAAAGAGTGCCCTGCTTAGAAAGAAATTGTCTGAAAGCATCAGAACAGTACTCTCCAGCAGAATCACAGCGAAAAGTACGGATAGAGGATTCAAACTGAGTATGAACCATCGTGGCAAAGCTACGATAGATCGCAAAAAATTGAACACAATTAGACAGGGAAAAGCCAAGTGAAACGGGAATAATCATCAATGAAAATTACATAGAATTTATGTCCGTCTTTTGAGATAATAGGCGTAGGTCCTCATACATTTGAATGAACTAAATCAAAAGGACGAGAAGACATGGACTCACTAGAATGATAAGAAAGTTGTAGCTACTTGCACAGCTTACAACCCTGACAAAACATTAACGTGTCAATAGTAACACGTCCAAGAACACCTTGACGAACTAATGAAAAAAGACAGGACCCACACAGGTGTCCTAAACGATGATGTCACTGTGCAAAAGCTCCAGAGGTGGTGGCGGTGAGTGGCGGTGAGAGGCGACGTGGCAGAGCAAGCGAAGTGAGCGGAAGGTGGAGGCGGTCGAGAATGTAGAGACCACGATGATCCCTACGGTACGGCCGGTCCCAATCACAGTCACATGCAGCCGATCCGGACGAAGCAGTGTGAGTCAAAAACAACCCTACAACCAAGATCAGTGAGCTGTCCCACCGAAAGAAGCTGCATGGTAAGCTGGGGAACATGAGAAACAACTGGAACAAAAAAGTCAGTGGACAAAAGAATGCTTTGACAGCTGACAGACAAGGAAGTATCGTCAGCTGTCTAAACAGTGATAGGAAAATCAGGAGGTCCTACTGAAATGAGAGATGTAGAGTCCGGTGTCATGTGAAAGGAGGCACCAGAATCTAGAACCCAAGAGGTACCTGAAGGAGACGTCTGAGCTAGACTGGTAGAACATGTTGAGTTGTGAGAGAGCTGCTGAAGTAGAGCCTGGGAGAGCTGCTGAACAGAGTCACCTTTCTGAGCAGAAATTGATGAGCTAGTCTGTCCTCCTCTGAAGGAAGGGCCTCCCTGCCGCCCTTTTGTCGCCCATCCCCACGTGCCTTGTTCCGCTTTTTCTGCACCTCACAACTCTGGTAGTCGTGCTCGAAGTTCTTGCAATAGTTGCAATGAACTCCAGTTGGTGCGAGAACAGGAGCGGAGACAGGCACCTGGGGAGAGGCCGTAGTCGAAGCAGATATCAGTGTCGTAGTCGGAGAAGGGGCAACAAGCATAGTCGGAACAGATTGTGCCGCTAACCTGAGGCGAAGTTCTTGACCGGCGTTGAAAGTGCCTCAGAACGGTCGGTGTGAAGAAATGGCTCGGCGGTGAGCTCGATAGGCTCAAACTCTAAGCGGGCGGATGAAGTCATAAAGGCGGCGATCATGATCCATATCGCACTTTGTGACACACCTGACAAAGTGGAGAGGACAATTCATCTATCTGGCGCCAGAGACTTGCCAGGGCCCGAAAGAAGTCGTCAACAGAAGAATCTCCTTAGCGAAGCAGCTCCAACTCACGCTGAAGCTAAAAGAGCTGAGCATCACTGCTCTGCTAGTATCGCTCATGCAAGTACCTCCAGATCTGTTGCGTAGACTGTAAACCAACAATGTTTGGCTGAATGGAGTCATCGACGCTAACCACCAGGATGGCACGAACATGGGCCTCGTCAGCACACCAGCGCTCGAAAGCATCAATGGCATACTGAAAAGCCTCATCAGCAGCGTCAGCAACAGCCTTTGCCTCCTTGGCAGCCTCATTTGCTCCAGAAGGTGCAGAAGTAGACTGCCTAGGTGGAGGCTGAACCGGCGGTGTCGGAGAAGGGCGTGCACTGGTGACATGTCCCCAAAGGCGGAAACTATCAAGTGTGATCTCCATGAGAGAAGACCATGACCTATAGTTCGTTCCATGGAGCTTTGTTCCCGAGAATGGGATCGCAGCAGATGGAATGGAAGCCATCAGTAGGTGGCGCTAGATGGCGTGGCGACCAAGGCAACGAAGTCTAACAGGCAGTGCTGGACGGTGCAGCGGTTAAACCAACGTTATATCTCTTTTTTTAACAAAACTACAAAAAACCGAACGGGTCGCTCGGCTCGATCACTCGCTCGCTTCTTCGCATCCTATCACGTGCAAATGGGTGTACAAGATTAAGACCAGGTCTGATGGAGCGGCGGCCCAGCGGCGACGACGGCAACGCTGGATCGGCGCTTGGAAGCGCCTGATCTAGCCGGAGCTGGCAGCGGCTCGGGTGATGGTGGCGGGCGGCGGGCGGCTCGGCGGTGGCGAAGCGCCGGATCTGGCGGCGGCTCGGGTGGCGGCCGGCAGAGGTGGCCCAGAAGCGCCGGATCCGCGGCGGCACGGATCGGTGGCGGCTTTCGGGTGGCCGGGCGGCGGCGGCTCGGCAGTGGCGAGCGGTGGCGGCTCGGCAGAGCGGCTCAGCGAGACAACAAGCACAGACAAAGTGTGGGTGTGCGGTGGCGGCGGAGCAGCGGAAGGACAAGGTCAGAGCCCTAGCTCTGATATCATGTTATGAATATTGTGTGTATATTCATGAGGCTTAAAGGGCAATATATATAGGGAGTACAAGGGAATATACAGAGAAATATACCATATACAGATAAGGAAACCAAGACATATAAGGAAACAAATAACAATCTTATTATATTCTTAACACTTAGATCATTTTAGGCTTTGAAGGTTGCTGGAAGATCAATAATTGGTTAACTAATTCTGCACAGCATAACATGATTTATGTTTCATGAAATGGATACATGTTTTATGTACGTATGAAGGGGAAAGTATGGCTCGTATTGATGATGGCATCCAAGTATGCATTGATGTTGGGTATGTTCTTTTCAGCTTCTAAAAGCTGTTTTTTGGCTTTTTCTGTAGTAATCAGATTTTAAACGAAGTATCTTTTCAAAGCGGGGTCTACAAATTAATTGTAGTACACACTGTAGCGACTTCATTTATATCGGCCAAAACTGCACACGACTTTCTGTTACTCCGCACTCTCTCACGAACAGCCTAAAAGCCATAAGCCATAGCTAAAAGTCATAATCTGAAGCAAAAAAGAACATGCCCGTTGTTTTCTGTTGTCTCAGTAACATCAGTGCCATGGCACTTGTGCACTGGAGCACTATCTATCTACTAGTGTTGTAAATGGTGCATCCTAATTAGCTTAGTGATGTGGAGCAGGGTTTGGAATCTCGGTTTTGAAGAAGTAGCTCCCCCATCCGATTAGCGAAACAGGATGGTTTTCGGAATTTTCCCAGCCGGTAGGTTTTTTGGTTGTCCTTTACCTTTTGAAGTTTCTATGTTTCCTACCTATGCAATCATCACAGATGCCCAATTTTCTGGTAATAACAAAAAATTTGCCTATTCCAGCTGGTATTGCACTTCCAGCCCCCACCGGGATTTCTGGAAACCGGTGGGAACTCTCTGGTTCCCAGCGGTTTTGGAACCCTGTTGTGGTGAATGTTTAAAATGTTTGGAAGTGGTATGTTTTTCTAGTTACTCTACTAGGTCAGTCCAACTAAAATTTCTATATCAAGCAAAATATGTTCAACATGACAAATACTCTTGTACATATAACTGGTTTTGTTGAGTACTGAAAGCTCTTTTCTTGCACCAGGTTATAGATGTTGGTGGTAAAGAATTCAAATTTACATGGGCATCCGAACGTGGTGAATTATGTGATATTTATGAAGAACGTCAGAGTGGAGAGGATGGAAATGGATTGCTTCTGGAATGTGGCTCTGCTTGGCGCAAGGTGAATGTGCAACGCATTTTGGATGAATCAGCAAAGAACCTTGTCAAAATGCGCTCAGAGGAGGCTGAACGTCTCTCAAAATCTCGAAAGTTTGTCTGCTTTCCCTGTTCCATAATTCTCTTGGTTTCCATTGATTAGTTGTCATCCTGATGCATATATTTTTCGTAAGTTTGCTGTTTTATGATATTGTAGATTTATTTTAATATTTTACTTATGTGTCCTTGTCAAATTGTCTGTTATAGATCAATTGTGCTGGACCCTGCGAATCCATCTGTCAAGAGTCAGGCCAAGTCAATGGCTGCTGCAGCTGTAGAAGGTTCGGACTTGAACTATGTTATCATGTTTCTTTTTCATGATGAATTATGAGTTCATTATTTCTACCTGGATTTTGCATTCATAGTAGAAATGTGTTGATTCTGTGTAATTGTCTTCCACAAATCCGTATATGATTTAATTACTTGCATTGGATAATAAGTGTGTAAATGTGCTCAGTTTTTCTGTGTGCAATAGTAATACTAGTTTTGAATTTGATCTCTGGCTAAAGTTTGTTAGATACTGTATAATGGTTTAAGTTTGTTAGACTGTATAATTTAGTGCTGTTATCTCTTCCAGGTAATATGCGGAGGATGAACTGGAAGCTGAAGAAGGAATTGTACAAGAAGAATCCAGGTTTTAATCCTGTTCGATCTTTTCTTTTTATGTATATACATGTCCCACCACTAAGAGAACCCTGCATTAGCACACAATTAACTCCATATGTTTTTATGGGCCTACGCCAGCTGCTGTTATTGCGCCAACCAAATCAGTTTCCAAAGTGAAGCTGTCTAACAATATCCCCAAAGGAAATTTCTCGACTTCACCTGCGCCTTCTCCTGAGCAACCTGGACCAAGCATTCCTTCATTTCCTGTTGGATCAGATGCAAATAACGAAGTCATAATACCTTCTGATTTGAAGAAAGAGGAAAATAGTAAAGTTGAGAAAGCAACACCAAATAGGATCACTCAAGGAATAAATCGCCGGGCAAGTGCTGTTTCTGCAAGTGTTGATGATACAACAGAACTGCGAAGCCTCTTGATTTCTGTACTCTCAAAAAATCCAAAAGGGATGAACTTAAAGGTAGTCTCCCTCCCTCTCTCTCTCTCTCATGTAGCATGTGCAAATGAAAAAGGAATCTGAAACTTCTAAGATGAACTAACAGGGAGAATATCCCTGAGTAGTGGGGAAACATTATATGGACAAAATGCTTTCATGCTAAATTGCTAATGTATAAATATTTTTCTTGTACTCCTTTGCAAGGGGGTATTCGTATTGGCTGTGACTGATGGCTTTTGGCTGAAAATAAATAGTAGTGACTAAAAAAGTGGTATTTAGAAGGGGTGAGCGGTGGGAAAAGTGAGTGAGAGATGCGGACGTGAGACGGGAGTGAGAGGAGTGGGGTGCGTAATGCGCCCGTGACCCCCTGACTTATCCTCAGAGCAAGACGGGAGCGAGAGGGGTGGAGAAGCCGCTTCGAGAAGTAAGGTGTTTAGCCTGTTCTTTACGGTTTCTAAAAGCGGTTTTTGTTTTTTGTTACAGTACTTAACTTTTAAATGGAGTATTTTCTTAAGATGGGATCTATAAGTTAATTGTAGTACACGTTAAAAGCCTAACATCTGTATGACTGTATCAACCAAAATCGCAAGCGAGTATCTCTCTCTCCGCAATCTCTGTCGCAAACAGCCAAAATTCAAAAAATTCAGTCAAAAGCCATAAGCTGCAGCCAAAAAGAGCAGGCCCCCATATTGGCTTCTGGCTTCTCCAATCAGAAGCCAGAAGTATAAACCAATACGAACACCCCCTAAAAGGCAAGAACGAATTACAGGTGTAGAAACTTATATGGGTGACAGTTGTTTCATAATAGTTTGCGCTATGACAAAATAAGTCCTTTAGTATATTGCTGCATGCATAATTGGCATTTTAATTCATGGTTGATCTTGTGGTCTGATGACTGTTCTTTACCTTTTGAACTTTATGCTTCATGATTTCAGTTTTGTACATAATGTGTTGTAATATCCATTGTTGGCTTGATCATAGACTACAGATACTTTGGTTTATGATCATAGATGCCTTTGTTTTGTAATTTGTTTATTTACCTAAATCGCTTAGGTTTACTTCACAAGCAATTGTCTGACGTTCTGTTCATGACATGGTCTGCAACATATGCAGGCCTTGGAGAAAGCTGTTGCAGATGCAATTCCAAATGCGTCAAAGAAAGTAGAGAGTATCATCAAGAATGTGAGTAACAAACATTATGCACCACCTCTTTTTTTCAATATGGAAACATTAGCAATATATTGTGATGCACACTTGACATATGAATATTCTTCCAGATTGCAAATTTCCAACCACCAGGGAGGTATTTGCTCAAACCTGGATTGGAGGTGGAAAGCTCTAGAAGGCATGCATCTGGCAGTGGAAGGTACAACTGTACAATGTTTTTCTCCTACAAGTTCAATCCCTTGTTTTCTTGTCTCACAGCGGCATTGTTTTCATGAAGTTCCTTCTGTAGTTTCGTATGCAATTGTTTTTCTGCATGTTTGCTACTCCCTCCCACAAGCACTCAACAGCCATATCTTGATATATCTAACAGGGCTATTGATGAGAACATTGAGGAAGATGCTCCAAGCTTAAAGATAGATGATCTTGATATATTTGAGAAGATTGACATTGGGGGTTCCCCAGTTTCTGCTGCAGGAGACGAAAAGGTCAATAATGACAGTGATGGTAAAGCAGGCGCGTCTAGTGACAGTGGAAGTGATAGTAACAGTGACAGTGGCAGTGGAAGTGATAGTGGGAGTCAAAGCAGAAGTGCGGCAAGTAGCAGTGGGAGCAGCAGCGATAGTGATAGTGGTGCTTCATCGAGCAGCAAGGAAGAATCTGATGCATTTGTGGATATCACAAGTGATAATGACAAAACAGATACAGCACAAAGAAAAATAACAGATGAATTGAAGTTGTCTTCCTCGCCAAGAGATTTGCCAACAGTGGATGGCGATGATGAGCAAGTTGACATTGGAACAAATCTGGAGTATAAGAGTATATCATCACACATTGATCTGAATAATTTTAATACCGACAATGATGAGGCAGCATATAAAGCTGCAGCAATTGAGAGCTTTGGTGCAAGCAACTTAGATAAGCCATCAGAAATTGCAGGAAGCAAAAACATGGCGAGTACCAGAATAGATCCTAGTATAGTTGATGGCAAGTACCCTGCAAACGAAATGTCTTATCAGGACAACCTTTTTGATGACTCCTTAGCACCGAGTAGTCAAAACTTACCCAAGGAAGAAGCCAGTCAATTCCCGAAGCAGCATGGTAGCAGAAGAAAATCAACATCAAAGGATGGATCAAACCATGGCCCGACAAGGATCACTGAGAAAGATGCCAAACCCAAGTTGAAAAGGTGCCCTGGTAATGAGAACTATACTGCAAAGCCAGAAAATGCCAAAAGGGCCAAGGTTGACATGGCATATTCAGGAACTACAGGTTATTTCTCAGAGCACAGACAAAGCTTACCTCCTGACAAACATATCAATGAGAGGTTGAGCAAGGAGACAGGGAATGTTGGCTGTGACGCACATATCGATCTGCATGCACAAGATAGTAGCTCTGCTATGAAAGGAAGACCTTTGGGTTCTGGAAATTTACAAAAGGTAAATCAGAGCCCAAATGTACCTATCACAACAATGCACTCTGAGAGAACACAAGAAAAGATTGAGAAATCAAGTTCTAAGAAAAAATCAGATAAGATACAGAAACCTCTGAAAAGTATGGACGGTAACTTTGGAAGAGGTTATGTACATGCTGAAGTCCACCCTGCCAATTTTGATGACTCTGATGATTCTGCCACAAGAAAAAGGGGTAGACACGGGAAACCTTTTGTTGATGAGAAAATGCACAAGCATTCTAAGGATGCTAATATTGGTGTAAATTCCATGAATTTAACCAATAGTGCCAGAGGAAATCTTAACCATGATGAGGTCATGTCTTTTCCTGAATGCAATGAAAGTAATGGCGAGCCATCAAATTTCCAAAGAAATAATGCTGAGAGATCACCTCATGGGGAAAAGGTGCTCCAGAGAGAGCTTTCAGATCTTGAGTTGGGTGAATTTCGTGAGGCTTCTTTGGAAAATGACATTGGGAGGACAAGGAAGCAATTTGAGAGAAATAGTTCTTCCAAGTCGCTTGATGCTAACTTAACAAATGTAGATAACTCCTACCCCAGTATGAATAACAGGAAGGCCACTCAATCCACTTTTCATGATCAGGGGAAACCATCACCTCAAGAATTTGGTGTTCGAGGTAATATAAATCAGGAAGGATTTCCCAGGAAGACACCAGGGTATGATTATAGGTCTCAACAAAGATTAAATGTTCCACAGAGTCGGCAGTTGCCAAGGACTGATAATCCAGATTCAGAGAACGTATCATATCCAGATAGGTCGGGAGAAAAAACAGGCAAAAGGGAAACAAGGATGGCACAGGGTGGAATGCTAGATCATGTAGATCCGAAGAAGAAGAAAACTACTCCCAAGCTTCCTCAGAACGGTAGTAAGAATGTCATAGAGTCTAGAACACGGAAATCAATTTCCCCTGCAGAAAACGAGGAAAGAAGTAGGAATAACTCTTTGATTGAGGCTGAGACAGGTAGGAAGAGAAGGGACAGTTCTTCGGATGAAGATAATTTATTTTTCTCAAAGTATGATAAGGATGAGCCAGAACTGAAAGGCCCAATAAAAGATTTCTCACAGTAAGTGACAATATCCTTGATGCAGTTCTTTCATGCCCCTTTGAAGTAATTTTTGCTAGTGCATTTTGATTTGTTTTCTCACTCTTGTTGCTAAGCTTTAAACCGACTTCTCTTCTCATGAAATTATTTGATCCAATCTGGGATATTTCTAGAGTTTTTTCAGCAAGTAACATATATTATATATTAGACTAGAATATGCTTCTTTTTTTTTTCTTTTTGTCCAGTTTACCTTCCGGAGGTTAATCAAATCATATCAGAATGGTGTCACCCTCTCTTAAGAGCCGTAGAAATATTTAGACTTGTATATGAGGTATTCTACATGCTCTTTTGGATTTTTTAGGCTTGGACCAGTCACCAGTGTCCCGATGTCTGTGTTGTCTGGAATATTATAGGTTGTACGACCAATCTCACACTCAAGCAATGTGATTCTGTAAAACTGATATGCTTTTTAATGATAGTTGATAGCATTAAGTTTGATTGATTTTGTCCAAATTCACACTGTGCATACTGTTTATAGATGCTGCTGGTATCTATCATATTTGTAGTTTTAAGTTTTTTTGTTTGTTTGTTCAGACCACTAACTGATTATGTTATTTGTCAGATACAAATATTATGTGCAGGAGTACAATGAGAAATACAAGGTTTACTCTTACTTGAACAGTCACATGGAGAAAACTCGGTATGTATTAGACTGCAACTGTTCTTTTTTAGTTCCCTTTGTACTCCATTTTTCTTCTTCTTCATAGTCCATGTTGTAATTGTCTCCTGTTCCATGTTGTAATTATCAGAAAACTCTGTATGTGTTAAGACTGCAACTGTTCTTTTTTAGTTCCCTTTGTACTCCATTTCTCTTCTTCTTCATAGTCCATGTTGTAATTATCTCCTGTAACTGATGCTTTTTTGTACAGGTCTGAATTCCTAAAGATTCAGGAGGAACTCAATGTTGCTAAAGAAAGAGATAAGGTTCAGTATTATAACATCATAGAAAGACTCAGAGAGATGTATCATGAATCGGGCACAGTATGCTTTCTGAATGCCTTTCCATATGCTTATTGCTTAAACATGAGTACATGGCTATCTTCATTTTTTTATAACCTGAAAGTGTGCCAAGTCTTCCTCATTTCTTATTTTCTGTCTTGAAATTTCTGCCAGCATCCTAATCCAACAGTTACTTTTGCCCAGAATTTAACATTCAGTTAGACAAGGGAGACTATTAATCAAGAACTTAGCATTCTCTGAAATCTTATTTGATTTGACAATTCATGATTGTTAAGGGTATTAGAGATAGAATAGGAATTGTATTATTCCTTTTGTTATATGCCTCGCTTTTCTTATCCGTTCCTTATCCGTATATAGCATATTCCCCTGTAATATTCTCTTGTACTCTTTATATATATTGTTCATTGGGTCTCTTCAATATATACACAATATTCATAACATGGTATCAGAGCTTAGATTAAGACCCTAACCTCGATTTACTTTCGCTCGTCTTCTGCATCTTTTGCCCCCGGGAGCAGAGATCGATCCTCTCGGGGGTGGCCACTTCTTCGCCGGTCGTACGTCCCACTACCGGATCCGTGCGGATCCGCCGCCGCCGGCACTCGGATTCTCGTCGACGACCGCCTCGCGCTGGTGACGCCGTCACCTCTCTTGGCCAACCCGGTCTCCGCCGCCTTATCCGTCCGGATCCGATCTCCCCGACACTGCACCGCGCTGCCAAGGCCGTCGTTGCCACGGGCCGAGTCGGCTCCGCCGCCATTGCTTCCCTCCGATCGCACAACCACCGCTAAGGCCGTGGTGGACGTGCGTCGCGCTTCGATCGATCCGCCCTCCACCACCTGGCCTCCCGTTTGATCATTGTCGCCGGATCTCACCACGCCCGACCCGGAGCCACCGCCCACCGGATCCGCCACGGCTTGGATGAGACCGGATTCGCCGGTTGGCCTCCCGACAATGGCTTGTCCGGATCCGCCTTCCGACGATGGCTTGTCCGGATCTAGAGGAGGCGCTGGCTAGGTCCGTGCTCGTCGTCGCCGGATCCCACCGTCGGTCTACCACCCCACCGCCGCCTCTCCTCCGTCCCAGCCAGGCTGCAGCCCATGCTCGCTTTACCCGCGTCCTCCGGCCGTGGCCAAGCTTCCTACCACGATGTTGCTGTCTTGCGACGGCGCGCGCCGCCCCACGCGCAGCACCACCCTCCGCGCCGGCGTCGGGCTCTTCTTCGGCTGCTGCCTCTTTTTCTCCACCGGCTTCTCCCTCCCTCACGCCTCCAACTGACCGGTGGTGGAGAGAGAAAGTGAGAGGTGCAGAGAGGGGGAGAGAAGAGAGTGAGGGAGCGAGTCCATGTGCTAGATTTTCTAGAGGTGGTAGAGCTGAGGATATGCTGCTGCTAGTATCTGTGTTTTTTTGAGTCAGTCTTTGAGTCATTTTTCTTTTGAGTCTTTCGTTGCGTCCATTCAAGTCCATAGATTCTCTTTTAGTTCGTCCAAACCGTGCGAGTCCATAAATTTATTGTTAGTCATAGAAGTATAGGAATTTTCTTTTGTATGGCAGCAGCCGCTGCTCTACTCTGAGCTGCGTGCAGATAGTTGAAATCGTTATGAAGCCGTCGCTTCTCTAGCAGCCGCCCCGAGCTTCTAAGGCCGCTGTCTTGGGCTTCGATCTGCGCCACCATGCTTCTATCTATTCCTTTCCAGCTTGATTTGACAGTTTATTCAAAAGCTGCACGCAATGATGACATTATCAAGATTCTGACTTCGGATTTTTTTGTTTTAGTATTAACCATTTTTCAAATGCAATGCTATTACATACACCTTGTATTTAAGGGGGTGTTAAGGGTATTACTGTATTAGAGATAGAATAGAAATTGTATTATTCCTTTTCTTATATGCCTCGTTTTCTTTATCCGTATATGGCATATTCCTCTATAATATCCCCTTGTACTCCCTATATATATTGTCTATTGGGTCTCTTCAATATATACACAATATTCATAACAAATCTAAGGGTTTGTTCTTTTTAGCTTTTGAAACCGGCTTTTGGTTTTTGCTTACAGTATTTAACTTTCAAATGAAGTATTTTTTTAAGACGGGGTCTACAAGTTAATTGTAGTACATATTAAAAGCCTAACATCTATACCATCTAAAATCGCAAGCGAGTATCTCTTTCTCCGTAATCTCTATCGCAAACAGCTAAAATTTAAAAATTTCAACCAAAAATCATAAGGCACGGCCATAAAGAACATGCCCTAAAGCTCATTCTGATTCTGATTGTGGACATCTATTCTGCAGAGGCATAAATTGATGAAGAAGGTCTTCATATTGCTTCATGAAGAGTTGCAGGTGTGTTATATGATCTTTGAATGTACATTTCGGTAATTTACTAGGCAATTGATTCACAGTTACTTCACTACCATTCTAGTTAACCTCCATGTGTCAGTTTTGTTTGACTTGGGTTTGTAACATATGCATTATGATTCCTCTGGTTATCCCCCCCAGAGTATCAAGCAAAGAATTAAAGACTTTGCAGAGGCCTATTCAGATGAGTAATTTATGTGCGCTCATAACATGTAAGTGATGTTCTAAGCAATCTTTTTCCCTAAAGTACATTGGAACGTCGACAACTGACAACCAACTGCAGTATTGATTGGTGATGATCGTGCAGGCCATTTGCAAATGTATTTCAGAGGCTGTCACTCAGCATCTACTCTGAAAATGTCGGGAACCTCGGCATGATGCTTGCCTTTGTAGAAGCACATCCGTGGCTTGAACATTCAGCCAAAGGCATTCATCAGTGACAGGAAAGCTGAGGAAGCTCACAAATCTGTGGATTGTTCTGCTGAATTTCATATAGTGATCACGCGTCGGTGGAGGGCGATGCAATGCAAAGATGAAGACCAACACCTCCACATAACCGTGACAGCGTGAGCAGGCGAAGCTTAACTTATTTAACAGAGGTAATAATATTCGAGGCGGCTTTACAAGAGCAATTTTGCAGGTAGAGATGGGCACTGTGACGGGGCGGTTCCCTCTGTAGATGTTTGTTTATTTCGTCGAGATCTCTCCCCTCCTGGCGTTTCACTGTGTACATCGCTTTTTTGTATTAATGATCAGTGTTAGACTTAACTTTGTACATATCTGGAGACCAATTAGAGAAGTTTTGAAGGAGGTGGGCAGTTTTCCTCACGCATTTATTAACTCTTCAATCTCACCGTGGACGAGTGCAGCTGTTGAGATATGTTAATCGTCGGTGATGGGTGGTAATTTGCCCTGCCGGGATTATCCCCATGGGGTGGGGGTCCATCGATGAAATTTTTTAAATAATACAAGTGTTTATTAATATTATATAAATATATCATAGCTAATTTTTTTATAAATAACTTTCTGTCATCATTTAAAATGATGACAGACCTCTGTTATCATTTAAAATAGTGATAATCCTACGTGGAGTCTCATGTGGTAGTCAGGATGTCGTTGTCATCAAATGAGTCCCATGTTGTAGTCAGGAGGTCGTTGTCATCAAAACTGATGGCAGAGGTATGTCGTCAATCTAATTGGTGGTAGAGGCTCTATCACTATTTCAATTAATGATATAAGTTATGTCGCCATTTTTTGTTTTAGTAGTTTTGAACTAATAGCTAACTATTAAAAGAGAATTTGACAAGTGCGTTTTATGTTGTATTAATGATTTTTGTTTAAATAAATCATTTCAAGATTAATATAATATTTTGTAATAAAGGTGCGAATTACACGGCGTGTATTATTTGTTAGGTGTATATGTTTGTTTTAGTATTCCTAAGGTACAAATGGTAAAATACATGAACCATCAATTCGAATTACATCTAAGATACATATGCGCCTTTTGAAATCAAAAACACTGGGGATGGAAAAGAAATTAGGCTTACGGTCATACATCCCATGTATCGTGGTTTATCGTTATCTCTCTCTTGTCTCTCATGCGGGCACGGGCTTTGGCCTTCCTCAGTTGATTCCTGTACATGAAAACCTAATACTTGTCTTCCTGGTCCGCAAGCTTGTCCAAGTCCAAAGTAACCTCATGTTCAGGTGGGGGCATCGGGAGCCATCGGTGTTTCCCCCTTATCTTCCTCCCTCTCGGCTTTTCCTTTGTCCTCCAGGGTGTAAAGTTTCAAGAAGTTCTTGGGAGACTGTGTAGTTGAGCATGTATTTTTACTAGATAAATGACCTATTGTACTTCTCGGGGTCGTCATCCATTGGAAGAGTAGCGACGCTTCGACGGCTGCCATTATGCACGAAGAAAGCTAAAGATATGTAAAATGCAACATAAAATGCGAAATATGAATACTGACATTCACTTACGTAGTAATCCTTGCGCGTGTAGTACGCCCCGGCGGCGATGTATGGATGTGTTGATTGAACTATCTTTACTGGATTATCATAGCCACACTGCAGGCGTGGAAATTCTTGTGGTATATGTGCATCCTTGCAAGAAGAATCAGGGTAGTTTCCCGCCTTGTTGGCAACCCGCTTCTATTTCCAAAGCATATCTCTGTAGACCGACATCTCTAATCTCAGTGGAGTGACCTCATCTACCTCTGCTCTCCCTTCTCTCTCCCTGTTTTCGAGTTTAGCTTGAGTAGAGTGTTGGTTGTGATCGTGGAGTGTATCCTATTTTATAGGTGGTCAATGTATAGTGTTTGAGAAGTAAATTTTGGCAAATAGAAATGCATTTATGTCCATGAGAGCAAATCTTTGGGCATAGAAAAGATCACATGGTTCTCAAAATCATTGAGAAAAGCCTTTGTCGTTATTTGAAATATCGATCGAAGCTGTCCGAGCTTCTATCACCGTTTCAATTGACGATTTGTTTCTCTATCGCCAATTGAAATGACGACAGATGCTGTCATGCCAATGTGGCACTCTATTTATTCATTTGACGACAAAGCTTCTGTTGTCATTTAAAATAGCGACAGAAACTCTGTCCTAAATTCAAATGGTGATAGAGCCTATGTCGTGATTTCAAATAGTGACAGAAGGCTATTCATGTAATTTTCTGTAGTGATGATTTTATTGATGTAATATTAATAAAAAAAATATATGATTTTTTAAAAAATTGTTAGGGATGGCCCCGCTAGCGTAGTGGGTAGGGGTGGGCAAAGTCGACTAAAACTTGTATCTACATATTATAGTTTAAAATTTGAAACTATATATTTCGTAGTAGCATACCTAAATACTTATGGGGTGGGGCTGATCAGCGGTGAGCCGCACATTGCCCATCATTTCTTTCACTAAGTGCCCGCTCACCATTTCTTTCACTAAGGCCGTGTTCTAAATAGTTTTTTATTTGTTTTCTAGTTTTTAGAAGCCAAAAGTTGTTTAAAACACGTTGGCTTTTTAATATAATTTTTTTCATTTTTCTTTGTCCATGGAGATATAACAATATTTTCATTTTCTTTAATTGATTGCCTCGGGAAAAATTAACAACCACTATAGTTTCATTTTAGCAAAAAGCTATCAGCAAAGACCGAATTGGGAAGGGCCTTAGGTTCGCTTTATGTTGTTTTCATGTTGGCTGTCGCTACATCTCACCAATGGTAGAAACTGCCCAATCAATTCTGATCATCGGACTAAATCACTTGGATGACGATGACGACGTTTACACCAGAAATCGGCACCGGATCGAGAAGGGTGCAAATAAATTGTTTATGATTTTCTTCTGAATAGTACCGTTATCGAGGCATATATTCTACACATCAATGGAGATCATTGACGATTTACTTTCTATTACCGTGTTTATTGGTAATAGACACCGTTGCAAAATACAGAGTTAAAGACGAGGAAGATAAAGAAGTTCATCCACCCAACACTCGATGGTGACATATCTTCAATATAAGCGTTGGGTACTTATGTATTCGCTCGTTGAGTTATTAATATAAATCGGAGAATTTTTCTTAAAAAATAAATTCAGTAGACATTGTAAGCCAGTACTACTGTGCGTGTATTTTCTCAGTTCATGGTTCAGTTGTCGGAATACGCTCGATCGAAATTTCTGCCGCATGTTCGTCTTAACCATCCTATCACAGGGGTTGGTCACGGATCAGACGGCCACGAGTGCGCCTCCCATAAAAAAAAAAGGAGACTAAACAGAGAGAGGGAGAGAAGGGGGGAAGCTCTGGTGCGGGGGGAGGTCCACCTGACAGGCCGCGTCTCACCCAGCCGCTCGTTCCATGCGTGATCAAGTGGGGCCCACGTGAGATCAGCGGTGAGGCCCTCCCCCACTGGATTTTCTTTCGCCCACCCTCCCACGCCAACCCGGCAGCGAGTCCTCTCTGGAACCCAAACCCCCGTACCACCCCGACGCCCTGAAAGGCGGAAAAGCTTCCAGAAGCATCCCCAAACCGCCCGCGGCGATCGGGTGCGAAGCCGGCGGGGGTGGGGAGCTGCGAGGGCTAGCCGCCGCTGCCTCTGCTGGGGTCTCACTCGCGAGGCGCCGGAGATGGACGGGACGGAGAAGGTGCGGTGGCGTTTCTCGGACGGCAGCGTATCCAACCTCCTCGACGCCCGCAGCCTCCACGGCTCCCCCGTAAGATCCCTGGGAATGGCCGAGCCTGGCTGTTTTGTTCGCGTTCTAGGCGTCGTTGCATTTGTGCTTAGCTTTGGGGCGAGCTTTCTGTTGGCGAATTGCTCGATTCGACGGAGTTCTCAGGGGGTCGAGGGGTTCGTGTGGGTCAATTGCTGGAGTGAGGCGGTTTCGGATGGCTGGCGAGGGCTGGGGCTGGTGTTGCATTTTCCGACGGTGTTCCTCGATCCGTTTGATATTTACAAGGGTTTATTTACGTGGGGGAATCGGTTGCTGTTCGAGTGCTTTCTGTGTGCGCAACGTGTTGTGGAAATCCGGTAGCCTTAGATGAATTCCTTCGAGGTTTGTGGTAGTGCTGCCAATAGCTCGAAATTTTGGAATCTGGGAGTGACGCAGTTGCTTGTTGATGTTATGGTTGCATAACTAAGCAGACGTCTTTGTGTGTATGCTGATCCTTTCTTACAACTTACAACCGCGATGGTAGGGTATGATCTATTCTCGAGTCATGCTCTTTGAACCAGCTGTTTATCACTTTGGACTTGCAGTTCCCCTCAAATTATATGTGTATGGTGACCTTGAATGGACATTGGTTGTGAGTTAAATTCATGGGAACTAGGAATTCTTTGCTGGAAACACTGTATTGGATTCTTGGGGATTAAGGGACATTATTTTTGGATTTTGGTTTTGTAAAGTGCAGCAATTTTTTTGGCAGCATTGTTTGGTTGGACATTAAATCATGAATTACTGAGACATTTCGTTGGTACTCTTTTGTGATAATGTTCTTCTTTGGTCTTGCATGCTGTAATTATGCATGTTTTGATCATGGTACCAGTCAAAGCATAAATGCGCAGATACAACTAATAGTTTCTTCCTTTCCAGTACATTAATAAGAGAGTGCAGTTCCATTCTTCTCTAATACAAAGGCTTGCTTTGGAAAAGGAGATGGAGGTATGTGCCTTTTTTTGGTTGTTGTTCATCTTATTGTATGTACTAGTTTTCTCACGAGAACAGAGGAATATATTTATATCCTGTGTTGGAATTTGTATTTGCCGTTGAGAAGAAAGCTGACGTTCCTTACTCTTTCATTGATTTTTACTGTGATTGGTTTTTGGTTTTCCCTGTGCTGTCTGACAGGGTCACATAGGTTGCGTGAATGCTATTGCATGGAATTCAAATGGCTCACTTCTGATATCAGGATCAGATGACACTAGAGTAAGTTTCTGAACATAGTTTGGTTGGCTAACGTTTCTAATTTCTTATATGTTTTTTTTTCATGCTCTCTTTAGTACTAGGACCCTCATTTCTCCACCAATATTATATTGTCCTAGAACTTTGTTTTGAGAGATATTTGCACACTTGCTTTTTTTCCTTTGCCTCTGAATGTTCTATTGTGCTTCTTTTATAGGACTAAATCACTATGGTTAATCATCTAGTGGACCTTTTTGTCTTTAAAAATATGGTAGCGCATGGATGCTTTACTTGTCTTGCAAACATAAGAAGCTTTCAAGGATTTTTCCTTTGTTTTTCTGTCAAATTTAATTTTCTGTAAAGATGTAGACTAAAGAAAAAATATGAAGAAACTGATCTGAATGATACAAGGCCATTTTCTGGCAAAAGTGATGTTGCTCAGCGGTGACATAATTTGTAGTTAATCCTCAAAAATATTCTTTGTGTCTGGCTTTATTTTCAATGGTATAACCTTGACTATGAAAAGTGAGATTTTGATGGTTGATTTATTGTAGTTTGTATCAATACTTGTTCTGCAGATTAACATCTGGAGTTATGCTAATCAAGAGCTGTTGCATGAAATTGATACTGGACATTCAGCAAACATATTTTGCACAAAATTTGTTCCGGAAACATCTGATGAAGTAGTAGTCTCGGGAGCAGGAGATGCAGAGGTACACCAATTTTAAGAGTTGTTTTTAATTTTCTGTGTCCCAGTTATTTCGTGGCTTTTTTCAGGAGAGGGTTACTGATTCTTTTCCAGGTCCGTGTTTTCAATTTGTCTCATATAAGTGGCAGAAGGCCTAGAGAAATTTCCATGGAGCCAGCTGCAGTTTACCAATGTCACTCAAAGAGGGTCAAGAAACTAGCTGTAAGATCTCATGCTGATAGGCCATGATTTGAATTTGATATTGTAGAGCATGAAGGAAATTTGTCTTTGCATTGTATCTATTTTGACATATGTCTGATGTAGTTCCTGAATGAACTGCTTTTAGATTTAATTATCCATAAATGGAGAAAAAAATGATGTCCTATATTTAAGTCTTTTCTACCACTTGAGATGTGTTCTACTTTACCACTTATTAAGATTTTCCACCCTTTAATAAACCTCTGCTTGGCTCAATCATTCATAATTTTGTTTATTTGCCACATGTAGGTTGAAATTGGCAACCCTAATGTAGTGTGGAGTGCAAGTGAGGATGGAACTCTAAGACAGCATGATTTTCGGGAGTGTAGTTCCTGTCCTCGCGCAGGATCTGCTAACCAAGAATGTCGTAACGTGCTTGTGAGTATTCTATCCTTTTTTTTTCTTGTTGGGTTCCTTGTTTCTATTGTGGTTATTTGGTGCAGTCTTCTCCAGTGGAGCATGTTATTCGCCTCCTATATGACCAGCTTTTGCAATTTAGTTTAGGTCATTTTTTTGTTTGTTTTAGGTCATTGAAAGCCAAATATGGTGGTAAATTTTACTATAGAAGTATTTTGTTGTTTGATTTTAAATGTTCTGTTTGAGTTTAGCTGTAGACTGTAGTGCTCTTTTGTGCTTCATGAATACTTGGACCAGAATGGAACTAAGTGAGCTTATGTTGTTTTGGGGTTGATCTGTGCGTCACTTTCCTATTTAGCAGATGGATGAACCTGTAATGTTGCATTTTGTTGGACTATGATCATACAATCAGTTTAACTTTGTGATCAGCATATTGTGGCTTTCATTCTCCTGCAGTCCTGCTGCTAGGCTTGGTAATTGTATTGTATCATTAACTGTTTTATTCTTATGAATCCTATTAGAAATGCAAGGATAATTACAGCATTAGGATAAATGCTGGCTGTAAAATTAGCTGATCTGGGTGTGGGCTTGGTTTTGACTCCATTTTCTGCATTACATGTGTTTATGGCAGCTAGATCTACGATGTGGAGCAAAGAAGTCTTTGGCTGATCTCCCCAGACAACCACTGGTGCTGAAGTCTTGTGATATTAGCTCTGTTCGTCCCCATCAGCTTCTTATTGGTGGGAGGTAAATCCAACTTGTTGTCATCCATTAGTCAGTGCATAACAAGGGTTGCTTTTTTCAACCTGAATAACAACACTTTATGAATTGATGTTTATGAAGCGATGCATTTGCCCGACTGTACGATAGGAGAATGCTTCCGCCATTGAGCTCATGTCAAACAAAAAGGAAGCCACCACCTTGTATTAAAATGTTCTGTCCATTCCACCTTGCTGATAATGTAAGTTACTCTTGTTCTTGAGTAGCCTGTTGTGCTGGTTCAATCGTGTATGGTAAAGCTGGCAATGATTGTTGCTAGTTGGTACCATATATGTTAAATTCACAGTGTTAGCTATATGTATTTGATATGCTGACTTGGTCTTACCCAAATAAACGGTGAACCTTGAATTTAAACTATAAATCATTTCAATGTGAGGTAGGAGAACGATAGAAGTACTCCCCTAAAAAAGGATAGAAATACATGAAGCTTTTCTGGTTGCCTCTCTTTAGCCTAGAGCGCTCATATTGATAATTGTCACGCCAGTGTAAATAGTTCGGTTCTGGCCAGTCTATGATTTGTTACATATGGATATCCCTTTTATTCTAGAGTTGTGGATGAGTTTTAACTGTCTGATCATTTTCATAGAAAGTACAGCTTCTGGAGCATTTAGATTTCTCCCAGAAATTGGGCTAGAGCATCTGAGCTAGAATAGGCAACTTTGTAATAGTTTTGAGTTTCAGAATTTTGTTTTATCTGAAGCTTTCAAAATACTTCTTCCTTTACACCCATTGACTTTGGGCCTCAGCTTTGTAATCAGAGGAAGTCAAATTTGCACCTTACACATGTTGCATTCAGCCCAAATGGGAAGGAGGTTCTTTTGAGTTACAGTGGTGAACATGTATATCTATTTGATGTTGACCCAGGTATGATCGCTTGGCTCCCTTTTTGTATCTTTCTGGTTATCACACCTTTGTTATCTTTCAGTCTATCTGCCAGTGCCAGTGTTGATATATCTTTAATATTATACTGATCAAACTTATCTGTTTATGGGTTCAGACAATATGAGTTCAGTGAGATACACAGCAAAGGATGCACAGGATCAATTATGTTTACCCCCTTTTCACAAAGTACCAGCAAAACAAAATTCAAAACGAAATAAGTTTTCAGTAAACACAACTTCAGGAAATTTGTGCAGGGTGAGCAGTGCTCTCTCTCTCTCTCTCTCTATAAATGCGTGTGCACGCACGCCCTTGCACGTGCTCATGCACTCACACTTTTGACTTTTGTAAACATGGCCTCACTTTTTGTGTCACATCTGTTGCTTGTTCTGCTAGACATGTTGAACCTCTGCCTTTCATGGCATCCGTTTCAGGTAGATATGTGCAATAAACTTATGCAAGTTGCGAGAAAATCTTTGAAGACGGGCACTAACTTAATGCAAGGGATTGAAGCATGCTGTGAAGTACTTGAGGCTGTGGAACCTGATATTGATGACAACATGAGGCATGATTGCTTGTGTACTCGAGCAGGATTGTACCTGAAGGTTTGCCTGCTTTTGTTTATCTGTTGTCCAAACTCTGTTCTGCATAAAAAGTATGGATCATTAAATTTTGATCTACAGAGGAAGTGGAAAAATGATGTTTACATGGCTATTCGGGATTGCAACAGAGCGAGGCATATTGATTTTACATCATTTCAAGCACACTTCTACATGGCAGAGGCACTATTACAGGTAAACATGTGTAATTCAGTGAGAACAATATGTGCATGTACTGTCAAATAGTATTGTAGCTCTGTATCATACAAAAACCAAAATTGGTCTAACCTTAGTATCTTGAGTTGCTTTGCGTCTGTTTGAAGATGTTAAATTCCACACTAGCATGAAGTGTTCAAGCAGATTTGGAATGTGTTTTTCTTCTGCCTATTCTTTGTCAGACGAAAATGAGCATAATTTTTGTTTTTTGAGCTACCCTGATAGATGGGTGCTTAGATTATAAAAAAAAAACTCGACCTGCGGGGGGTAAGACGGCCCTCGGGCATTAGCTTAAGAAGATCTTCTCACGCAGATCGAGAAAACCCCCGAACCCCTGCTCCACCCTTACACAGTGGCACCATCGCCCGCGTGAGAACGACCAACGACTTGGACGGGCCTTAGACCTGTGCTTTTGCGTGGTAGCAAGCGAGGGGTTTTTTTTCCCAGCCTGAAATTCGCTCCCACTGGGAGTCGAACCCAGGATCTGGGGGGGTGCTACTAGAGCGCTTTAGCCATTACGCTAGAGGCCCGTTCGCATGGGTGCTTAGATTATACCAATTTGATCAGCCCTTTTTGTTTAATTATGACTGCTTTCAATTGTATTAGTTGTATATTGGATATATTTAGTTTCGAAATGCTCCATTTTTTCACTTGTTGCACTTGCTGATAAAATTTACTCTCTGTTATATTATAAATGACATTTTAGACTTGTGCACACATATTAAGAAAAGACATAAGATCACCACCATATGCCTATTATATTTGTCTCTTACTATGTCATTAAATTTGTTTGTCTCCTAAACCACCTTTAGTCATGGACCAATGAACAAAGAGACTGAACCTTACATGTAGCATGCATTAAATAAGTTATGAGCAATTTAGGAAGATATGGCTACGTTTCGCCTCAGAAACGTAGAACATCATTTATAAAAGAGCAAAATGTGCTCTATAAAACGCCATTTATAAAAGAATCGAGCAAGTACTTCCCTTTAAATGAAGTGCTGAAATTGGATGACTATCCTCCATATCTTACAAAGATGTATTGTGCCTTCTGCCTTGTGTAGTTGGGAAGACTGAAGGAGGCATCTGAATATGCGGAAGCAGCAAATAGTCTTGTTCCACCATATTCTGAATCTGCGAAGCAAGTGGAAAATATAAAGGATCGACTTGCTGCAGGTGGGTACATTTGACATAAACAGTTATTTTGTCGCACATAACTATGGCATATGAATTGAATTTTTGGAGATTATGTGATCACAACATCACATGCTAAAAGATCATGTAGTTGGTTGTCCTCCAGTGCACTGAGCTCGGTGACCACCTATTAATCTTCCATGTTTGGTAGTTGCCATGAAGATAAGTTAGCTGCTCAGAAGAAAAATATATAAACAAGGGAACCTAGAATTTTTGTGAGCATATCATGTTCATTTGCTTTTGGTTGTAATTTCTGGTATCGCTGCTGTTCATATTGATTCATTATATTACTTTGTTGCTTCGGGTCTTGAAGTCGAGGGTTTATTGAAATTGAGAATTTTAAGATGCCGACAGATTTAAGGCTTGGTTGTTGCATTGATGCAGAAGATGTGATATGTTGGACTTACTGATTGTTAAACTTTTGAAATATCTGAAGGTTTTGTTTTGTTCAAACAGCCGAACTTGAGAAAAATAAAAAGGATCAAGTAGAAAATACCAACACGAATGCACCGTATGGAAGGTTACGCTCATTGAGTGATGTACTGTTTAGATCAGATGTTAGTGGGTCATCATCACAGGAGGGTCGAGAAGATTCAGATTATGATGATGAAATGGAGTTAGACTTTGAGACATCAGTATCAGGTGACGAAAGCCGGGATAGTGATCCAGGTGTTGTTCGCGGTAGTCTAAGATTCCACCGAAGAGATGATCAAACTAATGAACTATCTGGTGAAAATGGATCGATTGAGTCCACTCGTGATGGTGATTCTGCCTATCAGGTTCTTTCTATCTCGCTCCCTCTTTTATCTGAAGTTCCTAATGCGAGATACTTTTTTATGCTGTTTATATCTGTACTTTACTGATATTGCATGGATTTAACACAATGCAGCCGGAAGTTGCCATTGATATGAAACAAAGATATGTTGCACACTGCAATGTGGGGACAGATATAAAACAAGCTAGCTTTCTTGGTGAACAAGGTTGGGTTCTTCCTTCTTGCAATTATATTTAGTTGCGTTTGAATTGGTAGTCCTCCCATCAGCAACTTGCATTTTCATTTATGAATTTCATGGTAACAAAAATTCACTGACCTTTCATGTAAGACGTACAGCTGTCCACCATAGTTAGCAACTTTGCCACTCCCTTTGATGTTTAGCCATCAAGTCTTGAACCAATATAGTACGGAGTTTAAATTTCCTTGTTGAGTTTTTGTTATCTGGATCTAGATGTGATATAAAATTAACTTATGTAGAATCACTTGCGTTGGTTTGAATTCCCTTGAATTCATGTAAAAAGATAGCTCAAGTTAATGTAAATATACTAAATGTGTTTAATGATGTGTTCCTCTTGCTACAGGGGAGTTTATTGGCAGCGGAAGTGATGATGGTAGATGGTTCATATGGGACAAAAGAACAGGAAGGCTTATTAAAATGCTTGCAGGGGATGGAGCTGGTAATTGCATTTTGATCTTTTACTGCAGCTATGCCTCGAGTACTGCTTCTCATGTGCCTTATATTTTCTTTAGTTGTGAACTGTATACAGTCTCATCCCTACGATTGTGCTGTTGCAACAAGTGGAATTGATAATACAGTAAAGGTATATAATCTGATTTGTTTTGTTGAAGTACATAAACATTTGGTTCTCAGCCTTCTATTCTCTCTGGTTCTTTGTTAGTTATGGACACCAGATGCAAAAGCTACGTCTATGATTGCTGGACCAGAAATTGATGTGTTAAGTGCCATAGAGAATAATCAGCGGAAGTTATCCCGCAACCGTGAAATTCTGCTGTAAGCTGTCTAAACTTTATTAAGAATTGGACATCATACCATACTATGCTGCCGTGGAATTAAATTACCATAATTAGCATTGGGCGTAACACTGTTTTTTAAAATCTGGCTAACCAAGTTATATAGGAAATGAGGCTAGTAGTGAATTTTTCATAGTATGTTACCACATACAGTTAGTAAATTACTTCCGGTTTACTTTAAGTTTAGTAGCTTAGTGAATCTTGAAACTATTCCATTTTATTGTAGTAGGAAGAGATAAACCAAGTTATAAGAAAGAAGTGCCACATATTCAGCTGTTCTTATTTATCTACCACGAGTCGCATGTAACATGCATGATATTAACTCATACAATTTAGTTGTATTATCTTTCCATTCTCATGGATAAAGGGTTACATATCTATCTGCAGGCCTTTTGAATTTTTGGAACGATTTCGGATGCACGAGTTTGCTGAAGGAAGTTTACATCCTTTAGAGTGTGCTCAGACTTGATGCACTATTGCTTAGAGTTGCTGAGGTACTGCTGTTCACTGGAGATTTTAGGGCATCTCTAGCAATTTACAATCTAAGGACTCAGCACAAGTTAAATGAAATATATGTTGAACTGGATTGCTGGATACACTTAGGACCTGTAGAACAAATTATATGAAATCTCACTTTTGCTCTCTGGCTAAGCACCCATGTTTAGTAGACATCTGATTTTTGGCTTTTGATTTGCCTTTTCTTTCAGCTTTCCAGAAAGAAAGAGTAATACATGGAGATTTCATCCAAAGATACAAGCAGTCAAGGTAGGAGTGAAAATGCAAGGCCTTGTTGCAATTGTAGACAAGTTAATAGATTATGTCGGTGCACCTCCTTAGATTTCTCTAAGCAGGTGTGATGGTTGAAGTTGTTGCTTCAGAATTGAGATGTGAATAAACAGTGCAATGTTGTTGGTTGGTTGGTGGGTCATGCCTATAAATATACCCTTGAGACCTCCCTGCGTGGGTACAAGCTGTAATGCTGTATGGTACTTTGTACTGCATAGACTAAAGGTCGTTAGGGGCCCCTGCTCGGACAATCAGCATTAGGGTATTGGATGTGTGCGTGAATAACGTCAATAAACTGATACTCCATCCAATTCAGAAACTCACCTGTATAATCGTTTAGTTTGTTATCCTTTTAAAATAGATATTGCTCGAAAAATGTAAGGTAAGTATCTACTCTTTTTAATTGCAAATATAAGTCGTTCTAGCCTGAACTTTTATCTAATAAATCTAACAATTTTGAGTTACATTTATCTCATTTGTTTACGTTATACCTTCGATGTTTATGCTCATCGATAAACGAGGTATCCTTCCCAATGTTTGGAAATGAATGGAAGACACTAAGGTAAGTTGTTCCTGTGTAAGGCGACAACTAGTATCTGCAAATTTTTTTTTTGAAACTAGTATTTGCAATTGAGGTAGTATATTTTAAAAGTTGGTGATCGAAGAAAGGAACTTGAGGGAGAGGCATTTGTACGCTTTCTTTCTTTTAGTATTCCCTCCGTATATAAATAATGACCTTTTCTGGTCTTCAACGTAAGACTTACTGTATGGATTTTTATTGTAATATAAATGCAAAATTTTATAATAAAATTACTTCATATATAATGAAACTATTTTGTGGGACAAATACAATTATATTATTTTAATATAGTCAATTTATATACTTTTACATATATATTAATAGTTAAAATCTAAAAAGACTGATGGCAACAAGGGCAGACCTACACTACTGCAAAATATGTCATCATAGACGGTTTCATGAGTCGTCTAAGTTTATGGGTCAGTAATAATATGAGATCATTACATATGACTTTCGAACTGTCTGTGATGCAAATTATTATAGACAGTTTGTAGCTGAAACTGTCTGTGATATAAGACTTATCACAAACATTTTCAACTACGAAACATCTGTGATATTTCAATATCACAGACGGTTGAAACCGTCTGTGATAAATCTTATATCACAAACGATTTGAGTTACAAACCTTATCTGACAGTAGAAATCACAGATAGTTTGTAATTGAAATCGTCTATCATATTGCTCTTGGAGTATCCACTCGAGCTTGTGCATTCGTTGCACGAGGTGAGAGTCAAGCGAGGGGCTTGACTTATTGCTCTTGGAGTTTGCCGACTCCTAGACGATATTGGAGGTGTCGTGCGTGGTGATCTTTTCAAAGAAGGTTATGAGAAGATCCAATGAAGTGTGAATCACGTACCTGGAGCGGAAAAGAGTTAACACTAGTGGATTGAGGTGTTTCGGGCTAATTCATAGAGCTGGTAAAATTCAGTTGGGCTAACCTAAACGTGGACTATGGAAGACCAGCAAGTCTCCGAACACCACGGTAAAAAGAGATCGTGTCAATTGTGATTTGTTTTCTTGTGCTCAGTTTACATTCGAGCAAGTTATATTCGTAGAATTAAATTGATTGCCTGTCATCCTAGAATTGCAAACCTTGACATAGCTCTATGGTGTCGGTGCACTTAGGTGAACATAAGTGAATTAGGTTTTATTTGTGCTAAACCAATTTGATTTAATCGCCTATTCACCCCCTTTAGTCAGCCTCCTCGATCTTATACCATGACGTCACAACCGGAGGCGGAGGAGCTCAGGGAGGTAGTCGGCGTTGTTGGGGGAGGTAGCGCTTCAATCGGTTTGGAGGAGTTTGCCAGACGACGCTTCGGTTTGGAGTGTCTGGGAGGTGTGTGGGCAGCATATATAGAGGTATTTGGGTAGTAGAACCGATCAGTAGTTGAGAGGTCGTGATGCTGCTTTAGTTTGAAAGCTTGAATAAAGGGGTGGTAAAATCGGGCGACGAAATATCATAGATGGTTTTTAATACAAATCGTCTATGAAAAAATAATATCACAGACGATTCTTGTTAATAACTGTCTGTAATACTTTACATATAGTTTTCAATGATATCATATCTTCGCAGACGGTTTTTAGTGTTGCTAGTAACACAGACGGTTGCTAAACCAAAACCATCTGTAATTGTATTTAATACTGACGGTTTTAGTTAACCGTCTGTGATGAGACTTTTAGTATTAGCCTTTTTATAGTGATATGGCCATGGTACTCGCATAAATCAGTGCAAAGTGTAACATTAATTAATATAGAATAGTAGAAAGTGAAAGTATTAATTAAATCTAATGCAAAGTAAAATAAGAGACAAAATACTTGATATTAAGCACAGTTTACTCTTATTTTTACTACTACAGAGATTAAGGGAGTCGTCCTTACATTTAGGAAGCAGCCAGAGCCACGATAACTAGCATCGTGGACTAATATCAACTCGGGTTACCAAGGTGCCACTTGGCCCTTGCTAAGGTCCAGAAGCCACACGAACACAGAAATTTTCGGCTGGCTTCTCCTGGCTTGTACTCCCAGCCACATCTTGGCTTGGCTGCATGAGCATCCACCTGCCACGGCGGATCCAGGTGGGCCCCACCCCCGCTGCCCGCCTACGATTGGCCGTCGAGGTATGTAGAGTCAAACACACCGACCCCCGCCCTCTCTCTCATCAGCCCCCGCGTTTGCCCCTAATTTACGCATGATGCCATCACCCGATTCGTCAGGCCCACTGGGCAGTGAGCCTCACGCGTGACTGATTGGTGGGCCGTCTGTCGTGTGGGTCCCTAGTGTCAGTAGTTGCGTGGTAGGTGCGGTACCGTGAGGGTGGGCCCACGTTCGCCCGGCCGTCCAACGTGCGTCCACCCAAGTGCAATTTATTCCTGCGAGGAAAGGGTTAGTCCCCGATGTCTTCCGATTCACAGCTTTGCCACTGAAAAGGACATGCTATTTGCTTTCGGATTATATATCCCTTTACTCTGTGTTGTTTTTGTGTACTGACCCTGTAGCATATGCTATTTAGGGTGCTTTACACTTTTTTCGAAAGCTTTGGCCGACATGCCAACCATTGCGTTGCATCCTAACTTTCAGTTCTCAATTGATGTAAAGGAACATTTTACGGGCTACATTACAAAAAGAAAAAAATCAAAGATTATTGCAATGTTTACTTGTGGACTCTATACAATATATTGATCTCCTTGTGAAATTTCTAAATGAGTGTCTACACAAAAATATTTGCAGTTGTCCGAATGAGTTTCCAGAAACCTTCTAATACGAGAAAACTAAAGTTCCCAAACTACAAAAACAACTATTCCATACATGCAAAAGACAGGTGCCATATGAAATGCAATAACAGATTCGTTCAGTAGCTGACATGCAATAAACCTATCCGCATAAAACCACAAACTTCAGGGTCTAAAACGCAAAAGCCAATCACGAATGAAAAATTCAGAAAGATCTTTACAGGCCATGGCAGGAAGAGGAGGAAGACAAAAGAGGGCAGCTTCCGCAAGATCTTGAGATGTGTGAAGACTGCAGACACCGCATCAGCTAAGCATTGCCACCACCACCACCATGCACCCTCCAGTTCCTTTCCTTCACTTCCCAAAAACAACATCAGCCAGAAGAAAGCCTTCTCCCTACTGATCCTATCGATCGATTTCATGCGGCAACTTTACCAATCCATCTTAGATCGCCAGGTATCCATCGATCCATGGGAAGCAACAAGCCGGCCTCCGCCGCCGACGCAGGCGGCCCGCCGGCCGCCGTCTGCTGCATGTGCGGCGACCACGGCCTCCTGCCCGAGCTGTTCCGCTGCGCCGCCTGCTCCGTCCGCTCCCAACACACGTACGTGCATATCT
This sequence comes from Bonia amplexicaulis, assembly GCA_036346245.1. Taxonomy (NCBI): domain Eukaryota; kingdom Viridiplantae; phylum Streptophyta; class Magnoliopsida; order Poales; family Poaceae; genus Bonia; species Bonia amplexicaulis. Next base: position 3,348,395 of record CM070741.1, read on the forward strand.
TCTCTCTACGCACATCGCTTAACATATAGTTACATAGGATTACCAATACCACACACGTACGTACATAAAAGTCCCATCTCTTCTTGTGGGTGAGCGCGCGCGTTCGTGTTCATGCATGGGAGATTTATGTGTTTTTATGGAGCATTTTGTTGCCAGCGCAATCCAATCGGGATGGCCCGGATTTATTTTTTGCAGGTTTTCTGGGCCAAGTATTAATTTTGGAATATATTTATTCGATTTTCTGCATGGATATTCTTGGATGGGAATAGGTTAGCTCTGTATCACAGATTAAAATTTGTGAAATTATTTCTGATCTATGACATATGACATAACACACAAAACACGTGTATATAACTGTATATGCAACTTAGTAATGACTATTGTTGGGATATGGGTAGATTAAACAAGTGCAAATTAAATTTCTACAACGTAAATTAGGAAGTCATACGAGTAAGAGATCATAAATCATTACCACTAGATGCACCGTGCAGCGGAAGAAGAGTTGAATCAGGCCGGTTCAATCTAATGCGTGTCAATATAGTCAAAGTAGTCAATCGTCTAATATCTCTAAAAAACTATTAATGGAAGCCGATCGTCCTCTAGCAGTAGTCAATCTTCATCAACCCATTATCTTCTCCTCGGATCATCTAGATCAGCTAGTACTGCAGTTACAGCAACGCCTCTACCAAGTCCATACGTCTATGATGAAACGCCATACAGTGCTTGCACCAACGCGCACAATAGGACCTTCGAAAGGAAGCGGTTAGGGTTTCAATGGGTCATGCAATCTCTCTCTGTTTCACACCCCAGCCCAGAACCACAATGCTTATATAGAGCCTATGATTGAATACTTTTCTAATACGAATAGAAATCGTATCCAACTCGGATAGTTTCCTACCGAATTCTTATCTAATATGAGTAGAGATCATATTCCACTCGAAAAGCCTCCGATCGGATCCTTTACTGTTTCAACCTATCAGGTATGTAATCATCACTACTACAAAAAGGGTCATCCTGGACGCCGCATCACAGATGGTTCAACACAAACCGTCAGTGATAAAGTTACCACAGATAATTTTACAATATGTACCGTCTAAGCTTACCATGATGGAAAGAACCGTCTGTAATGACCTACTTATCATAGACGGTTTTTATTCTGAACCATCTGTGATACCATCTGTATCACAGATGGTTCAGAACAAAAACCGTTTGTGATATTTGCACTTATCAAAGAGTTTTTGTTCCTAACCGTCTATGATGTATCACAGATAGTTCAGAACGAAACCATCTGTGATGACCTACTTATCACAGACGGCTCTTTATCTAGAACCATCTGTGATAATATTTCAACTTACCCGTTCTTGCCAAATTTGATTTTCCCACTCATCTTGTTGGATTTGCTCTTTAAAATAGAAGTCTCAGCTGTTTTTCTCCTCATCTCTCTTCTCACTTATCCTCCACTCATCTCCTCTTCTCTCTTCTCACTTCTCCTCACTGACACTGACTACCTCCCTGAGCTCCTCCGCCTCCGGTTGTGACGCCACAGTTCACTACATAAGGCACTCTTGTCATAAGAGTGTCTTGTGCAGTGTCACCGTCGTGACATAACACGGTGACGCTGCCGCCGTCGGCCTCTCCTTTATCGCCCATCCCTCCCCTCTCTTCCTTGATGCTTGGATATGAAATTACAAACTTGTGACATTGTATCACTTTACTTCGAGAACTTGCATTTTACTTTCTCGGCTCTCTAAACTTGTCTCTGTTTGCACTATATATCATTTCATGCGTTTGCTAATAGAATTTGTTGATGTGGAGCATATGACTGCTAACAGACTAGGTGCATACGACCACAACTTATGACTGAGCATCTATGACCACGGCTTATGACCACGACATACGAAAGCAACATAACAACAACACCTGCAACCTAAACAACGAGCCAACAAAGACATGACACTAATCATAAATAGGCCTATTTTGGTTCATCTGCATTATCTGATTGTATTGTTTTATAGCGCAGTTAGAGAATATTGATGAGTTGAATGAGGCCTATTTATGAGAATGCAAGAACGCAATCACATCCGGTTCTTAACTAGAACCGTTTGTGACAATAGACTATCACAGACATCTATGTTTAAAAATTGTTTGAGATATCTGACATATCACATATAATTTTTTTTTTGAAAAATTGTCTATGTTGTAACTTATCACAGACGGTTCGAGAGCCGTCTGTGATAACTACCTGTTATCACAGACACATAAATTCAGACTAGTCAGAAACCGTCCGTGATGATGATTTTGAATCATCTATGATAACCCTTTCTATGGTAGTGCATGTAGGTTAATGTACACTTGGTTGTGACTCGAAAACACCTTTCCTATTACTAGTCGGTAGCGGTCATTAGTAGGACATATCGACCCTCAATATACACAAAGACCAATCTGGATGAACCTTATGTAGTGTGATATGCAATCAAGTCCTAGTCACTCACGATCAGTCTATAACTCCTTACAACCATATCATATCTGGTTACGACCAGTCTGTATCTCTATATGACCAGTTCACAGATTAGTTTGTGATATGTCCGATCAGCTCATGATCAACCAGTATACCCATACGACTAGTTCGTATCTGGTCGGACTAAATGGCTTATTTGCATATTCTCCTTTCGCCTCGCAATACCTGATGGAACTCCAGGTGAAAAGCATGTCATCTATAGACTGTTTAATTATTTCCCGATCTAGTAATTGATAACTTCATGTGGTCAACTCTTCGACCACTTGTGGCGTAGCCATGCACTTTCTTTATTCTACCACATCGAGTAGTCCAGAGATATCCCTCCTATTATATAGGACAGACAAATCATATATCCGATCAATCGCATTCCTTCGCATGTTTCATAGCATACTTGAAAGTTACTTTATAACTACCAATTACGGAGTAGCGTTTGGTAACCCTAAATGTGATATTACACATGTAAAAAACTATGCTAATTTCAGGTACATGAATTATACATCATCATTATTTGAGACCAACTGATAACACATAAAACATAATAATCTCAACAGTGTCTCAAGGTGGATCAATCTAATACTATGTTCTCTAACATATGTCCACATTATTGATTTGATATCTCTATATCTATGACCGGTGAAACGTAGTCATCAGATATATGTGCCGGTCTATAAGTCACTAGTGTCCTGAAGACCACGACCATGGATCTTTTAAAATGATATCACGTAATAAATAGAGAGTTTTATCATCAAATCACATACTTACTAATCTTTGTAAATAATAATTCATTCCAAAAACATAATAATATATTATTAAAAAATTATAAACATATAAGTGATATAACTATTTATATGATTACGCCTGAAACATAATCACTGAGTGATATTTTAGTCCGATTCCATCGGCATCTAGCTTTGAATCCAGACATGTCTACCACACAATGCATGCCAACAATCGAATAGCTTCGTGCATGCACGACTTCATCTGAACCTGAACTATTCAATACTAGTCCCTGAATTAATCGACATGACACGTTCGATAGGTATATATATTTGATGACACGTTTGACATATGCGTAGCTCCGATCCTTTTCGCCACCCGGCCGGCCCGCGCGTCGAGATAATTTATTCCCACTTTTCGCACGATCGGCACGAAATTGTCAAACAAAACGGGGCATTCCATCGATGATGATTTAGGGCGCTCTGACCGTCTTTCGGCCGTAGCTTTCGACTATTAATTAAAATTATGCGGTAACAGTTGTTAGATATTTTTTAAATCATTTAATTAAAAAAATGAAAAATGAAAAAATAAGCAAAAAATAATAAAAACACTATTATACCTTCACAGACATCGTAAAAAAAAAACAAAAAAATTATAACAAAAAAGCCAAAATTAGAAGTCAACATATTTTAAATAACTTATAGCTTAAAAAAACAGAAACCAAAATAAACCAGATCTGAAGCCGTTTGAAACCTTTATAGCTGACCAGTACCCATGTTCAAGTTCGAACAGTACATGCATGTTCCAGTAATTCAATGTCTGCATGCATGCATCTAAACGGTCGATCAGTTGTTTGATCTTTCCGACATGCAATATCGTAAATGGATTACATAATCTGATATCACATGTTCATTGCATGTGCCTAGCTAAATCTGCACACGGTCGTTATATCAGATACTGCACGGATCGGTACCCCAAGGCGGAATCGTACGGCACGTGCAACTGGTGCCTGAGGGCAGATCAAAGAAGCGGCGCCACCTCTAGCTCGCCGAGATCCACAGTCAAAGCGGCCGGGAGGCCGGCCGCTCACAGCGATCCGATCAGCAGTGGCGCCGGCGGCAGATCATCAGCGGCGACGGTCGCTGCTCGCCGCGACTTCGCTGCGAACCTGAACAAGCCTATCAAGAAGCGGCGGCGGCGGCGGCTCCTTCTGCGGCGGTCGGCATCGGACCTGGGCAGCCGCGTCCTCGCCGACCACGACTCGTCGCCGTCTCCCAGCGTCGCGCGGGGCAGGTCGAGGGTTCGGAGGTACAAGCTCTTGGAAGAGGTGATATCTACTAGCTAAGCTAGCTATATGTAAATGCTTTTGGTTTCGAGGATGACATGCGTACGTACGTGTAGACAGTAGCGAGTGCTGCCGCGATCATGAAAATTTAGATGTGACGATGAGTTGTTAATCATGTGCGTTTACTGTACATGACGGATTGCTAACTTACAGTTCGATCCTGTGAACAGCTTCACTTGATCGCCGGTTAATTAAACAGTTTACAGAGGGGAATCTGTTTATAGCTGTTTTCGGTATGCGTGCGTGCATGCATGCAAATAAAGCCCTTTTCTATAATGATCACTTCTAATCTCGAGCTTAACAAGCTAGGTAATTAAAATAGGGGTTCCATTATTTCATGTGCAGATGATCCCCTTGTGTTCCCCGTGGATGTTGTTCATGGATATCGATGTTGAATTTAATACGCTAACCAGTTCACGCTAAATTTGTACTTCTACATGATGGAAAGACAGTCAGATAATAATATACACTCAATAGTTCAACATTCCATTTCGCAAATCAGTGCTCAACAGAGCCTACAATGTGCTCTCGACATGGGTTCGGACATGATCCACACCTGGGACTACCTTGGTCTCGTTGACGAACCCTTCAACCATCTCAGCTATTTTTTTCCTTGAAATTGTGTCAGCTAGCTCTCGATCGAACTAAAGACCTCTGCAACTCTAGTACCATGTTGAGTTCCATGCACAAATTAGTTCAACCCGAAAAAGCTTAAATTATTGTAGAAAGATGGACAATCTAATCATACTTCAACACAATCTCCTCATACTAGCTTCAACACTGACGTTTCCTAGACATTTTGAGTTCCAGTGGTTTACATTTTCTCAGGACATCCGATGATATACCCTCTTTAATTAGATGGATAAGTTCCCTAAACTATATATCTTAAGAAGTTAAATTGAAGCTCTAGATCACACCGCGAATTTGTCATAAGTCTTAATTTCTCTTGTGTATCTATACAGCTATCCAACTCTTGATTATTAAACAGTAGATGAGCCATAAGCTCAAACTTTTGGTCTTACTCTTATCAATGATGCCAGAAAAATTCTTAATCTTGTCAAAGAAGCAAGCTGAGATGATTGATTGTAACTAAGCTCACGTATAATGATTCGTCCTAGTTACGTTGTTGCTTAATTAAAAATATACGGCTTAATTTGAGAGCTACCTAGTACTACCATCATTTTCTATACCAAGACAACGAAGGGGAACGAGTTAAACCAAAAGGGTTACGGATCCCTTGATTTGAGGGAAAAATGGAGTTTTGTGTTTGTGTTTGAGGCGGACATGATTGGTAAGTTAGCCTATAAAGGCAGGAAGAGGCTCAGGGCTCACGTGTGGCTTTTGAGATAGTTCTAGTGCAGTTTTGAGAGGGCTTTCGTCAAGAAGGTTTTTATAGGTGCTTATGACAGCGCTTTGTAAATCCAGAAAATTTCAGCAATAAAGTTAGTCTTGAATCCATTCGGTTCTTGATTTGCGTAAAGTACACTGGTGATTGCTGGTGATTTAAATCATACGACGACGAGCAAAGCGATCGGGTGAAGCGGTCGAACAGATCGATCTATTAAACAAAGAGGTCGAATAGATCGGTTGATCAAGTGGCCGTGTGTTAGGCATCTGATCAGACGATTGGTTTCTGAGTAGTCGAAAGCATCATCGGTCGTCTCCAAACTTTGAAAAGGCGGCAATAATTATTCACCCTCCTCTGATTATAGTATTCGATTCCACAATATGTCTTGGTACCGTTGTTAACCTCTCCAAAGCTTTTTGTGCCTCTTCAAAGTTGATTTTTCCTTATCGTTTTATCAGCAACTATATAGTGCAGCCCCCTCTGCCTGTCATTGTGCATCGATCAATGGGCATGAGTATTGTCAGAGCTCCATCAGTGGATATTTCAGCTCTGACCTCTGAGGGAAAACTGAATTCTTCTTAACTTGTTGAGGATCAGTTGATCAGATGCCTGATCCACTTGATCAACCAGGTGTCCATCAACTAGAACAACTTTGAAAGTGTTCTGCTGAATCTTTCTACAATTCATTTGCACATGGTTCCTTCCACAAATCCGCTGATGAAGGTTTTTTTAAGGAAAGAAAAGGCTTGATAAAGCAGTTGCTACTGGCCTCTTGTGCTAAATCCTACGGCTTTAACAACTGCGCATAAGGATGGAAAACCGGGTGCCCCTCAATCCACTTGCTTTGTCATGCTTGTTTCAGCTCAAAAGCAAACTGATTAGTTATCCATCCACCTGTACCCGAATGACTTTCTCTTCCACCGGCACTCCAAATCTCCATCGGTTCAGTTGACACCTGAGCTATCACTGTCAGTAATACTGTACTACTACTCAGGTCAAAGGTGCGGAATCCATTAATTCAGAAGGTTCAAGAAAAAGAATATGAGACACTCGCACAGTCTCTGTCGAGGAAGTCAGCTGGCTTCTTGCAATACCGGCAGATGCTCCTCACTCGCACAGTCTCTGTCGAGGAAGTCAACTCATCTATAGGCCATCAGTCTGCTCAGTTTTTAGTGCATGATGTTATAGACTTGTAGTCTCTACTAGTGGTGCTTCCTCATTCCTATCCTGATGCTTGGTCGACTGGACATCTTTCACCACTGTGATTCTCTTCCATTGGAGCTATCTGCTGCTCGTTGTTGACTTGGCATGCTACAAATTGTTTTTGCAAATCCTACGTTGACTTTGATGGATGCAGGGTTAGTGGGACATACTTCAACTGCTACATTTGCAATTGCTACTACTACCTTTTTAAGAGGACATGAGCATATATGCAGTCTGAAAGTAAGAAAAGTGCTGTCTGTTGGAGGCCCTCAGCCTAAGGTACACTGAGTAAACTATAGCATTTTTTAATGAGCTTGATCAACCTCCTATGTAAAGCCTAGAGTAGCAGCTACATTCTCCTGTCCCCATTGCTGCTTTAATGTCATTCTGCACTAACTAGCTTGATCCCATTGCCATCGAGTTACAAGTGTCCCCTTGACCATTCTGCACACCACGATTTCTTCCAGAATCCTAGTTATTACGGCACTTCAGTCTTCACCAGTGCCCCTTAAGAATGATGCAGTATTCCCTGGGAGAAATGTCTGCAAGTCCAGTGTGTGACACATTGAAAGTTTGTCTCCTCGACCGCTCATTACTCGGCTGTTAGACAATGAATTAAGTTTGGATCATCTTACTAACTTCAGTTCAGTGCACCTCCCTGCCTTTGCATGTATTCTGCATTAAAGCATGGAATCAATCGTGTTCAGCCTCACTTTGTGAGAAACTTAGATTGAAAGGTAGTGGCATTCATTGAACCAGCACGGCAGAATCTTACCTTGGCCTATGGGTAGGTCACCTTATTTCTGGTCTCCTGAATACACAGCCTGACAGGATATTACACAGGGTTAGATATGTTGCCTATTGTGGATACATGTACTCTGATCTGTCAGTTTGGTTTTCTGTGTCACAGTGGAAAGGACATTGCCCTGTAGGACATACATCATTGAGTGCATGCATTACATATAATATGATGAACAAAGCGAGATGCGCCGATAGGGTGATTCTTTCTCCCTTTCCTGTTTGAGTGAGTGGCTTCTTATGTGACTGAAGACTGTGTGAGCAGGGGACCATGACTTCGTTTGCATGAGCAGATCAGATGCACTCATGCGATCGCAAGCATTAGATCGATGCATACTTGATGCTTCTGCAAGTGCATGGCGCTTGTTGCCCAATGCAGAAACAAAACTTGCACGTCGTTTAACGTCTGAATCAGATCTTGCACGGCCAAATGCCGCGCAAATATCTCATCCCTAGCTTGAGTTTGAGTTGTGATACCAATACCATGTGCACCAACAACCTTGAGATCGTTCAGATGCAGAGAAACAGATGGCATTGAAGCACCTGCTATGGATCTGGGACGTGCATTAAGGGGGAGAAAAAGACTTCATCTGAAAACGAAACCTTTTCCCCTGCTGCTCCTAGATGGTCCTTTACTGCTAGCACTGCTGCTAGCAGTAATGCAGTGCAGAGACACGAGAGTTTCTGATGCAATTGAGAGACCTCAAGGTCTATAATATGTTTGTGATGAACAGTTGATATATTTGTGATGAATGTTGAGTTGAATTTGAATTTTAGCAAAAGTCTCAAAAAATTCAAATTTTAAATTGTGCTGTTAGGTTTCAGGCCGTTTGGCCGGCTGATGGCTGATGGTCTAACTGTCATGGCGCAAGCGGTCAGACCGGTCATGGACTTCTGGGAATATGAACACCAAATACTTGTGTAAGCTTGTTTGGGAATGAGTTTGCATTAGGTGCCACTGGGATTGAAAACCGGAGCTGAAACTAGAT